>VZTZ01040308.1:1421836-1627387 GCA_013400955.1 Drymodes brunneopygia
CCTGGTCAACCACATGGACCGGCTCTTCGAGGACCGGGTGCTGGGCAGCGAGGAGGCGGCCCGCCGGGCGGAGAAGCTGGTGGGCACCACGGCCTACAGCCTGCTTTGGAACAACTGCGAGCACTTCGTCACCTACTGCCGATACGGAGCCCCCGTCAGCTTCCAGACCGACAAGGTACGGCCCGGCCCGCGGCNAGCCAAAGCTTTCCTCATTAAATCTCATCTTTTGCACTTTTTTTTTTCCCCAGTTCTGTGAGACTGTGAAGATGATTATTCGGGACCAGAGGAGCGTGCTCGCATCCGTGCTTGTTGGACTAGCGTCAATAGTCTGCCTAGGTGTGGCACCCTCTACCACGCTTCCCACCATCTTCATTCCCTTCTTTCTATGGATGGCAGGCTAACAGCCTTCCTGGAGGCTTCCATCCAGCGTCTGTATATAGGATGTATACTACTGTATTTATGAAAGCACAGATTACTCACTGGCATCATGTAAAGTTTCTCAACTTTGTGCACCATTTTAAAATACAATTTTTTCTAGAACACAGTGCATAAGGCATAGCTTACTGTGTAAGCCAAATAACAGATTTCCTGAAAATCTTGGTATATTTTAACACCCCTTTAAATCATGGAAAAAGTAGGGTTGCGATGCAGTTCTGCTCCTTGTCTTTAGCCAAAAATTATTCTAATAACATCCTTCATGTTCTTTAGTTTCTTAGCTGCATACCTGGGTGCCACAGCTATTAATAAAAACGGATGATGGAGTTTTGCAAAGTGATGGAAATGGAGAACAAACTGCTTACCTCTTCTTTTTATAGATATAGTGCATATTCAGAAATTACTGTCTCCATTCCTAAAACATTCCTTGGTGGAAATGCAAGTAAATTGACTCTTTTTTGAGAGCAAAGAAGAAAAACCAACCCTGGGCTGGGTGCTGCAGGAGCACATCTGGCACGACTGGTTAAAGTAATTTGCTTTCTGGGAAATGTTCAGAAATCTGTCATTTGTATTAATGGTGTAAACACTTGCTACCGTACTGAACAACTTTTTAATTGGGTTAGTGATAAGGAAAGATGGCAAATCCTTATCAATTTCTTTGCCATAGTGATAGTGGCTAATATGGCTAATATGAATGGCTACAGAGGGATTTAGGAGCTATTGGAAGAAATTAGCTTGCATTATGTCAACTAGTGATGTACAGATGTTGGACATTTCCAGCATTCCAGGGCACATGGCATGGAGGAGGAAGACAGACACGGATTTAGTCCCTACCATTCCTCAGCAGTGGAACCTGTGTAGGTGCCATAAAGAATCAGGGATCATTGGAACAGTTTCTGTGGTGGCTATACTGTGATTTTGGATATTGCCTTAAAACACTTTCTCAGTGAAAGACAGCATGTCTTCCTATATTCATTTCTTGTAAGTATTCACTTTAAAGCCAGTAGCTGGTGCTAGAAATATTTTCTCTTGAATGCTGAGGCCTTTCAGTTTATCAAGAATGTGTAAAGTTGGATTTGAAATCAAGTTCACGTAGGCAATTGTTTAAATGCTAAAAATCGTTGCTGTTTTTTTCTTAGCAAGGTCTTTTATGTATGCAGAGGAATTGTTCAGCTCCTGGAATGCCTTGTGTGCATACATGTGCTTACTTGTTCGCATGCTGTGCTTGCCTTCCTTTGTAGTCAAAGGCCAATATGATGGTGTCTTCACTAAGGACTCAGCCTCCTATTCACTTCTATTAATGGTGTGCGGTGTCCTGCCATCAGCTCTGTTACTGAAACATTTTTAGGAGGACTCCTTTTAACTGTGCTATAAACCCCCTCCTCCTTCCCCTAGACCTTACAGATAATTGAAGGTTGGATTTTTAGAACTGAGAGTCAACTTGGCTGCTCTCTAATCATCATCTTCTGGCTGCTCCACCATAACCGACGAAGAATGTAAAGACTGGGGTGAAATTCCAGCTCATAGGAAAGAGCAGCGTGACTCCTGCTGCCATCAAGTAAGAGGGGATTTCAGCCCAGCTTTCACTACATGTTCAATCGGCAGCCCAGCTCCAAGCAGCTGGATAGCAATTACTGCTGGATCCTTATAAACAACTTCTGTTCTGCTTTGAAAGATTGCAATGCTCAGTGTAACTGTTTCTGGTAAACTTTTGAAATTAAGGCATTTTTTAATTAACATGAGTTACTTTTTCATAGTGTATGCATTAGCAATATTTACATAAACTCCAGTGGGGTTTTTTTACTTGATGTAAATAAGGCATGAGCTGTAGTCATAACTGCAATAATATAAATAGATTTTATTCATTTAAAAATGTCTACTAGCCTCTTGAAATTGAGTATAATGCTGTAGCATTACTCTAAGATATCCCAGTAGGGCACTGAACAGGCCATTAACATGCAGTTACATGGTGTCTGATTACAGGTGGGCTTTTCTTTTAGCCTTTATTTAATTGGGATTTATAAGAATTCCAGTAATTCTTACGATCCACATACACAATAAACAACGGGGTCATGACCAGTAACTGAATCACATGTGGGACTCTTGGAAGGCAGAGAAATGTTCCTGCTCTAGCTTCAGTATCAAAGAACCAGTGCTCCTGCACTGCTAACGCTGTTGAGCAAAAAGCATCCAGATTGACTAAATTAGGATTTTCATAGATGTCTATGAAAGAAATGAAAGCAGTTCCTTGCAGGCTTTCAAATATATTAGTAGAGAATTTTACTTCAGCATATGAATTTTTAAATTTGTGAAATGCTATGAAATGGTCTAGAATGTCTTGCTGTATCCTTTCATCAAAGACAAGTAATAATGTGGGCATAGGAACAGAAATTTAGCTGCATGTTTAGGTGTTTTACCTACCAACTATAATTCTAGAAAAGATCTGGAAATTTTGTTAAAGTCAGGCATGAGTCAAATCATACTCTGAGGAGAAAAACAAGACTAGCACGCATGAATTTTCATGTTCAGCTCAGCAGGTGGTGTTTGTGTTCTGAAATATTTTGGTAAATGTCAGTGTCAACTTTTTTTTTCTGTAATTACTTGAGTAAAAATAAGCACTAGCTGGAGCATTGCATTTCAGATGAGCTCAACTGTGATGCCATTGAAATGAAGGAGCTAGATATAATAAGAAAAACACAGAAAACGGTGGAGCGGTTCAGCTTTTGGGGAAATGTGTGTGCTCAGAAGTTAAATTGTTCGTAGGTAACTGTAAGTGATGGTGATGGGGAGTGTAAATCCTGAGCCACAGCTCATTTTAGTGGGGACTGTTTTGAAAAGCTGTGTGGTTAAACCAGAATAGGTAATGAAGGAGTATAGCCATCACTCCATGCCCCTGGAAAAGGCACGTAGTGCAGACATCGAGTTTAAAGGATAGGCTTTCACTTCAGGCTTTCCAAGGAAAACAAAAATAAAATGAGTAAGGCTCAAAATGTTTTTAGAAAACCCTTGTTTAAAAGAAATGAACAAAAAAGGTAAATTACTAAATGAAGACATTAGAACAGTGTGCTTTCTGGTTTTCTGTTTGCATTTATTTTAGCTTGGAACCTAAATGATTACTCATTTTGCAGTAAACAGTCATCTGCTGCTTGATTTCACTTTGCATTCTCCTGTGCTGAAGGAGAATGCTACATATAAATACCATTGAGGCTTTTAATGAAAACAAAATCATAGTAATACTTGTTCAAGTCTGAGGGGGTGGGGAAGAGGGAATTAAACTTGCGTGTGACTTAACATTATCCAGACAGGTTTTAGAATGCAAACTGCAGCAACAAGAAACATTAGAACTGTGATCTCTCGAAATGATATGGTGCTGAATTATTTGTTGCATGTTATCACATTAAATAAAGCATCACACACCACTGGATGGTACAGAACCATGTTAGACAGTCATTAGTTAGCATCTCCTTTATCCACTGAAATTTAAAGTTCTCGGGTGACTCGGAGCATTTCCTCATTATGCTTTGTAATAGCTTTGGACTTGATTCATCTGAGTACTTAACTGTCATGAATGAGCTTCCTGATGGGACGTGAAGATAGAAAAGCTTGGTAGCTTTGAGGCTCTTTGCTGTAGTGCATTGCAGTCTCTTGTCAGCCTTACAAAAATCTTTTAGAGCATTGTGCTGGTAGAATAAACAATCTCCTCTACTTCAGGAATGGAACACTAAAAGTATGTGAAGGTTCTTTTGGGCATAATTTCTTCAAAAAAAACCTATTCTGGTGTGTTTTGAGATGTAGCTTCAGTTCTGAAGTCAAGAGAACATTTAGGATATGGTCCTGAGTGTTCAGAGACTGTGGGAGAAGGGGGGCAAGTGGGGAGATCGTTAGGAGACTTAAGTCAGAATTACACTGATTGCAGCACCACAGTTCTGTCTGTCACAAAACTGGGGATTTGAAGTTACTGTTTCTGTGTCTCACAGGGTAGAAAACTTTCTGTAAGACTTTCTGCAGCTTTTTATGTTCTCCCTGTTTACAAGAGGACTTTGTTTAGCTGTGTGGCTTAGTTTCAGAAGTTGCCTTTTCATATTGTGTATCTGTGAACTGCAAAACCATTGTGGCTGCTCTGTGATAGTGTGATTTGGAGCAAATCAGCTGCATAGTACCCTACAACTACATCACAACACCTACAATTTGGCACCTGGTCTGAACGAAGCAGTGGGAACATGACAGACAGATAATGCAGGTTTATTTTCCTTGCAAGGTCAGGGTATATTAGGTGTGGTGAAGGACCAGTCAGTGAATGCAGAAGTGTATGCCTGAAGACTCAGATGCTACTTTGTTGGGTATGCAGGGCACAGTGTTGTGTCTGCCTTCCTGTGCCCAGCTGGAGTTTAGGAGGCTTGCAGTGGGGTTGCACGTTAGCGCAGAGATTAAAAGGATTAACTTGCCTTCCCTTAAATTGAAGTATGCCATCAATGCCACAGGATGTAATCTAACCTAGTAAATAAAGGTGGCCCATCTTCTGACTGTGTGTAGTTGAACTACCCCATTGCTTCACCTCTAGTGGCTGTGAGTAGCGCTCCCTGGCCTGCCTTCACCCAAGGCATGCTCCAGGAGAGCACCAGCTGCCAGGTGGCTGTAACTGGAATCATGTAAACAGCAACCATGCAAACATGTATGACCATGTACAAATGTGCAAACCTATTCTGCGACCTTGTTTAGCTGATTACCTTGGCCAGAATTTTAAGGCAGACATCCCCATTTGTTACCCAAAACCTTGAGCCCCTTCCTGACTGAGCAGCACTTTGAATGGAAACAGCAATGCCAATTTACAAAGAGTGAAAAAATGTGATGGTTACAGCATTTATGGGGATTTGAGAGACTGTTCCTAGGACCTTCTCAGTCCATCCTGAAGGAGTTCATGAGACCTTGGATATGGCTGTGAGGTGGCTACCCTTCAAATTTTCTATTTTTAGTCTCATGGTTAGGACAGTGATTATTGATGGGGTTTTTTTTAATCAAGTCATGCAACACCTGTGACTTTGAGTTAGAAGGGCAAAATGGCTCTCTGTCCACTCTGTTGGAACAGGCTCTGCTTGGGATCTCCAAAGGAGGGTGTCACTTCTCATGGTGTATTGGCCTCAGTGACATTCAGAATGGGAAATGGATCTCTAGATGCAGTCAGAAACTGCTAAGATTGAGACATTTCTGGAAGTCATTCATAAAATTTTCAGGTAGAAATAAGGGAGACACCATTAGGTTTGATCAGAGGTTTGCTTCTTTACTGCACTGTTGCTTTCATTATAACAAATCTTCTTAGTTAAAGCAGATAACCTGCTGTACCTCCTGAACTATTGGCTACAGTGTCTCCTTTTTAACTCTTTCCCATTTCTGTAACCAGGACAATAACCACCTCTCTGATTTCTTTCTACCTCCAAGACTTGGTTAATGTTTGCATGAGGCTGTATGTTTCTTGCACTGGACATACCCAATAAATAAAATTCATGGTTCCTCCCCAGAAGGCATCCTCTCTGCCTGTGAAGCCAGAATTCTGGGAGCCTAAGAAGGCATACTACAGTATCTAATTAAGAATACATTCAAATGAAGGGTTATGCTCTGCTAAACTTGCCAAGCCACCTTATCTTCTGTTTGTGCATAGTCTGAGACCTAACTCAGATTTGCGCCCATGTTCCTTGCAGTTTTGTGGAAAGTACTTGCACATTTTCATTTAGTACTGCACATAAACAGAAGGAGGGGTGGGTCTGCTACTCCTACACAGTAGGCAAAAGTTAGTAATTAGTTCTAATCAAAAGTGAAGAAATGTGGATGTGAAGATAATGAGGAGTTTCCTGCACTCCTGCTGGAAATATTAGAGTTAGCTATTAAACAGAGTAACTTTTACTATTTATATTTGCAGACTGGATTGCAGGTAGCTCCAAGTCAATATTCAGGAGAAGGGAGGCACCTGGTTTCAACCACTTCATTTAGTGTCTAAATGATGTGATAACACACTGTGTAAGTAGCCTGGAGCCAAGGATGACTTGGTTGCCTCCAGAACCAGAAACAGCATGGCTGTGAAAAATGGAGCAGTGCATTTAGCTCTAGGGTTAGGCGGCTGTTCAGTTCAGCACCATCTCTCCCAGCTCTGTCTCTTTTGGAGCCTGAACAGGACCCTGTCCTGTATTGCAGTCATACCTGCTCACCTGAAGCAAGAGATCTGAATCATGCAGATACACTCCAGATGGTTTCAATTCCATCCCAAGGCTCATTTTATTCCTGGGTGAGTTACACAGGTTGTAGTTCTGATGGTATCTCAGGATACCTTCCAAAGTATTCCATTCTTCCCAAACTTTGGAAGAGGAGTCTGAAGGTCTCACTTAGGGCTGCAAATCATCTCAGACTGTCATGTGTGTAAGGTTGCAATGCCCTGAAGTATACATGAAGATGTAGTCTGTGATAGCCACAGTCATGTTACCACAAACCATTCCTCATCTTTTCATCCACCCTGGGATGTAGACAAACCTCAGCTCCTCTGGAAACCCAAATGTGTTATAAACGAGGACATGGCCTTGACAAATAGGTAAAAATAACATTTCTTTATCCAGTACATCAGCCATTTATCATGGATGATTGCATGGTAATGACAGCTGTTTGTATTCTTTTAGTTACGACTCCCAATTTCTGGCAGCAAGTAGGTTTGGTCACATTGTATGCAAGAAAGAACCACTCCACTGTACAAATAACTATTTTAGAATGACAGTTTCATCATGTATTGACAGGGTGTAGGCTGGGAATAATTTCTTTTCAAAAACTTGCCTGGAGAAAGCAGTAATGCTGCTTGGCTGATGAACTGAAATTCCAGCAAGGAACAGAGCGTTTCTATTTCTGATGTCTTGAGCAATTCCAGTAACTAATACTGTTAAAGCATTGAGAAAGGCACAGACAGTAGAGCTGATGCATAGTCCTGAAACCTGTTTCAAAATTATAATGAGGTTTTTATGACTTGCAAAGATATTTTTACTAGCCAGCTAAAAATATCCACCTAAACCAGTTATAGAAGTTACTTTCCCTCAATAATTTTCTAGTTTGCATTTTTCATTTTGGGGAATGTTTGCATTAAAAGTTCTCTAACAGACAGTATTAAATCCTGCAATTAAATACAAATTTGTGTTTGCAACAACAGTCTGTTCTTATGGGAAAGAGTGGATTTGTGACATTAATTGTGAGCTCAGTGTATAACTAAGCAGAAAGGGGACATGGGGTGTAAGCAAGATATCTGTTTATATAAAAAACATTTTACCCTAATTTAAAAAATAGTAAGAAAAGTTCCTTATAAAAGAAGTTGCTAAGTTAAAAGTTATACCATTAGATCTATAATTAAGTAGTACTCCAGTCTTCTCTATTAGAACAGCATCATTGGGTTATGTTTCTTCTAGCTAAAACCAACAGGAGCTTTGTTACTGCCTTCATAGAAAGCAAAATGAAATACGAAATATTGCCACCAATTCCCTGACCTCTCCAAAATCTTGTACCTGTGAAAATTTAATAATGATGTTCAGAAATGAACCCCCAGTAATAACGAACTTTACATAGAATGATGATTCGAAGAATCCTACACATTAAAAACTCTGCAGCTTTTTTTTTCTTTGTAGTTTTTCAAATCTTTTCAGGCAGCTGTCTACAGATGGTTTTTCACTGCCACCATTGTTTCTACCACATTTTTTGTTGGTCTAGGCAATGCACCCTTCAGGTGGCTTCCAACATTTTTTTTCTGTGAACAAAGCTATTCCCATTATTATTTAGGAAAACTGGACTCTCAATCCAGAGCTGCAGCAAGACAACCAGACACTGTTAACTCTACTACCTTTGAGCACCTTGAGCTTATAGATGAAGGCCAAACTTTTACCATTAGAGGAAACAGGGAATGACCTTGGCAATATCTGAAAGTCAGTTTAGCACAGTATCATTCTCCACCAATGAGCAACAGTGAGCACTTGAGGACAGGGTACAGGTACTGATGGACCCTTGATACATTCTCAGAAGTTTACAATTCACAGACTTCCAGCTTTAAAGCTTGCATTCATTCCATCATGTTTAATACTCTTACCATGTGTGAACTTATCTTACTCCATTTTTAGTTTATCAGCCTGACCTTTGAAAGGCTCTATGGCAAGATAAATTATGATATATGAAAAAGCACTTTTTAAAAATCTGTTTTCTTTACATTAGCTCCCCCCCCCAATCCTTCCTGTACCACAGGGAACAATGAATAATCATTTGTATTACTTCTTTTCCACTTACGGTCTTACAGCTCAGATATTCCTGATGTGAAAATCAGAGTTCTTGCTGTTTCCACAAATTTCTGCTCTGGGAAACAGCTCATTTGGCACCATCTTTCTAGTACCATGGCTGCCCTCCAAAATATACTACACATTACCCTTCTTAGTCCAACAGTATCATCCTGGATCTTTAGAGCTGAACACACACATCCTTCAGTCATTACTTGGAATTTACTCATCTGTGCTAAAACACCTTTTATTGTTTTCTCAGCTTAGGACTAATGTAAGGCTCTGTTCCTTTAAAAAAAAGAACTAGCTTACTTTGAAAACTGCTCTATCACTTTTGTGTTGAATATTGCCACAACCTTTTTTTTCCCTATAGCCTAATTCCTCAAAAGACTCATCACCTTCCAGTTCTCTCTCTGGCAAATGCCTGGCCTTTAATATATTTTAACAAGGCTTTTAAAAAATTGTTATTATTAGCTCTTATGTTAGCAAGGTGATCCTCTGAATCTATTTTAACCTGGGTCCTCAGGGCTTTCGACATAATTAGCTTGTGTTCCTTGTTTGGATATAAGATAGACTTTTTGAAGGGTGGCACTTGTAGTATTATTAGAGAGTGTCCAAAGAAGGGCCAGAAAGATGGTGAAGGGTCTGGAGGGGAAGTCATGAGGAGCGGCTGAGGTCCCTTAGTTTGGCCTAGAGAAGAGACTGAGTGGAAACCTCATTGTGATCTACAGCTTCCTTGTGAGTGGATGAGGAGGGGCAGACACTGATGGCTTCTCGGTGCTGATCAGTGACAGCACCCAAGGGAATGGCCTGAAACCGTATCAGGGGAGGTTTAGGTTGGATATCAGGAAAAGGTTCTTCACCCAGAGGATGGCTGGGCACTGGAACAGGCTCCCCAGGGAAGTGGTCACAGCACCGAGCCCAAAAGAGTTCAAAAATGCTCTGGACAATGCTCTCAGGCACAGCGTGTGACTCTTGGAGTGTCCAGTGCAGGGCCAGGAGTTGGAATCAATGATCCTTGTGGGACCCTTCCAAGTCAGGATACTCTATAATTCTATGAAGCCTTTGCCTTTGCTTGCCCCAGCTCACATCCTCCTGGGCTGAGGGCACAGCGAGGCAGGCAGCGTCTCCCCAGCGTCCAGTGTGGAGACGAGAGGCGAAAAATCCCAAATCGATCACCACCAACTCGACATGACGTGAAGAGAGCTGCAGCATCCCCCGGCTGCCGGGAAGAGAGGAGCGGAGCTCCTTCAAGGTGACAACTGCCGTGGCTGACCAAGAGCCTTTTAAGATAACACACTCCCACCTAGCGGCTCTTCGAGTCAGGAAAATACACCGTCTACAGCAAATTGTGAAGTTAACTACGGAACTCACACTTAAAGAACGAGTAAGTCAGATATTTACTAAGTCGATATAACTGCTCAGTAGGTCTAGAAATGTTGATTTTGAATTCCCGTTTCACTGCTGTAACATCTAACCAGAAATCAGGAAGGAACAATTAAGCTGCATAACACTGATTTTATATATAGTTGCCCACAATATAGTTAGTGATTCTTAGGTTAGTTTTTCACTACAATTTTGGTTGTGTCACTAGACTTTGTAGGAAAGACAATAGCTAGATATAGAGCATTTAAAAACCTTTCTGTTAGCTGTACTTAATACCATAAGAAACGTTTAAGAGAAGTTGTGGGATTCTATGCGTGTATAAGACACAAATATACAAATATGTGTGTATATATATAAATGAAAGAAACACAAAAAATCACAGGTAACATGTTTCTGTCTTTCTTAATTGTGTCTCCTAGCAGAGCACTATATCCCTAAAGCCTCAGGAAAAATATAAAGAAAATTACACAGAAGTACTGTAAGTTGTTCAATTATAATTGGTATTGATTGACAGTCCAGAGTTTCCTGACTTAAAAGCTAGCTAGCAGCCCACAGCAGCTGGATTGCAAATTAAGAGGATGTGAACTGGATACATCGATGCCTTTTAGGATTCTCAGAATAAGCAGGATTTCAAGGTCAAGCATGAGCAATCTAAAGAAAGTGTGAACTCTTTTCAATTTTCAAATTATTCAAAAGGTATTTTAAATAGTTAAATTTAGGAAAAGTAAAATGAAATCCTGCTGTCCACTGTTGCACTCAATGTAATTTATTTCCAGAATTATTTAATATTCAAAATCTAATGGGATATAAACATCTTCAACCTCCCTGATAAACTTCCACTGAACGTCTAGGTCAGATCAGGCATGACCAAAGATGCAGTTTAACACCTATTTGGTTTCAATGCTGAGATATGCTCTAAGATTTTCACAGAAACTACCAAAAATTCAAGTATTTTTTTAGCAATACTGGCAGAGAAATAAAAAACTGAGAAGGGACTTTGTCTGATCTTTCCAAGCCTTTCGGTGAGGACTGAGCTACCAGTGGTGTGAGGAAGGAAGCCTGCCTCATAGCTCTTTGTGCCTCACATCTTTCTGGGAAGAAAACTCTGGTTTCAAGCTTGTTGCAGCAGTAGCCATTTTCTTGCTGATCCCTTCAATTCCTACTCCACAGAGGTGAGAAGGATGTATCTCTGTTTCAGAATGCTTTTGAAACATCTGCCTAAAGAGCAGACTGGAAAGCATTCTGTGGTGGTAGAACATCAAAAGATCCCAGTGCTGTAAGACAGGATTCTCCGTCTCCCTTGGCCCTTCCCTCCTTCCTGTCCTTTCCTCCCTTCCCTTTCCTGATGTTCACCACTTCTTCCACCAACCCTTTGTGGTGTTACTTTTTCCAGCAGTTCCCTTCTGCTCCTTCCCTCTCAGGCTTAGCTGCATTGCCAGAAAGCTGCCATTTTGCTCAGTGCTAAAAGGTATGGCTTTGTTGTGCAGAGCCCAGGTTTTTAGAGAGAGCAGAAAGCAATAGTTCTGGAGGTAATGAGGGGGAAAACAATAAAAGGTATTTTATACACTTTGTTAATGCACATTTTACATCACTCCACACTCAGCAATATTGGCTTAAAGTTGATTTAATTCAATTTACATCAGTGCAATTTGTGAAATTTGTGCTCATTGAAGACAGAGTTTGCTCCAGGATCCATTTTTTCATCTTCATTGCATATCTTTTAACATTACATGTTAAAATCATGTGGCATGGGTCTCAAAGTGGTTTACCAAAAAAGGAACTCTGCATTACGTTTTTTCTACAATTACTATTCTGTTCTCCCAAATCCTTATTTCAGCAACATTAGATCTTGTAATTTAATAATTTTAAAAGGTTCTGACTTTTTAAGGCAGAAAGCTGAATGAGAACAAACCGTGTTTTTCAAGAAAAAAGACCCTTTAGGCACTAGGATGCCTTGTTAGGAGGATCCTAATAAACAAGCATTGAAGTGCTTGATACAATGAAACCCAAAATAAAATGGACCAATTGACTGAAATGAAGTCTTTCCAGACAGTTTACTATAATTAGATTTACAGTCATATTATGTCTAGGTTTTCTACAGAGACCTTTGTCTAAACTTCAAAGGATGTCTGCTTCCTTTTAAAGTATTTCTACTACCTGCATCTCAAACCTGTCAGAGTGCAGAGAAATACTACATACCCTCTTTTCCTGCTCCAGGCCATAGTAAAATTTACACAGATGAAAAAAGCTAATGCCTCTATTAAAGTGTATTACAACTGCAGTAATAGCCCACTCCAGGAATATATATGCTAGGACTTGCTAGCATTCCAATAAAACAGAAGTTAAATATCAAGGAGTTCTGTGTTACAGCTACCTAAAATAGCTTAGAAGGAAAAGAACTGCCTGGTGCAGTGCTATAAAATAAAATGTGTAAGGAAAAGACCTCTTTCACATTTTCAAATCTAGCCAAAGGAATCTATGTCATAATCTTGGCAAGATTCTGCCCTCATTCCTCATCCATCAGATTCTTCAGAGTATCAACTAGACATTAGTGAGGAAACTAACTCAGTGTTAAAAGGAGCAGTATAAAGCTTTGGGGCAAACAGTATATTATTTGCAATTTAAGGTAATTTTCTAACCAGAACTGGTGCCAAATGCTTTTTGGTAAATTATGCTGTAATTCTTGTAAAATAATCCTAAAATAAGTTTCTGTTTACCACGTTTGAAAGTTAAGCAGCTACGTCCTAAGGTAATGATTCAATAGAGCAATAAAAAAATAAATGCTGTGAGAAATACCAAAACATCTTTTGGGCCTGGTTCTTTTCCCCCATCCTTTCATAAATGTTCATTAAAAACAAGTGAATAAAACTTTCAGGTGTGTAAAAATCTCTTCTGAAGACCTGAAGTTATCCAATACAGTTCTTAATTTACTAAAAATTATTGCATTCCCCTGTAAATCATGTCTTACTAGAAAAAAGAATTCAAATATTCAGCTCAGACTTTATTATGAGTCACAGCAAAATCCAAGAAAAATACAGGTTATAAACAGTTGTTCTTAGTAAAGCCTAATTATAGTGAACAGTCAGACCGTCAAAGAAAAGCAGCTCACACCTGTGGGCAAAGGTGTACTGAGAACTCTGATACCCAATTAGCACATGGGGAACAAAGGAAGAAAAGGATCATTAATTTCTTTTAGAAAGGCAGGGGTCTTTAGCTCCTGTGTTCGCCTTTGATGTTTAATAAGAGATAATAAACACTGAAAACTTTTTGGTTATTTTTACATTCTCTTTTATTCATGCTATAAAGTGAAAAACCTGACTGCAAATTTGTATGTTTTCCTTGAGACCTTCTGCTGTACTCCAGAAATGGCTGTACATGGCAACCTATCCAGTAAGGTGTCACTTACATGAAATAAAAAAAAATGCTGAGAAATTGTGGGTTTGGGTGGGGTTTTTTTTCATCTAAAAGAGATTGTCTGCATTCCTTCAGTATTTCCCACCAGCAGTAACAAACAAGACACATGGAGTTTTCAGCCAGGGAGTGAGTGGCCTCTAAGGTAACAGGGTCACACAGCTGCAGTCAAAATGTCACAAATTTTATTTGAATTAATATACCCCAAAGTGATTCCTATGAGAGGTTTTATGGCTAATTTAGATTGGAAGGGGGCAGGGGGTGGAGTGTGGAAATAACCAAACAAAAACCAAACAGGCATCTGAAATGAAGAGGTGGTGAAATTTAATCTTGAAGGGAATAGCTTTGGTATGCTGGCCATTCAGAACATTTGAATGGAGACATATCATCTGTAAATTACATGATTAGTGTAATATGCCATTATTAATAAAAGCACAATAAGCATTCTCTTTGAAAAATAAGCAAACTCAAATGACAAAATGTCCAGTATGTCTATGTGACAATTCCGTGGCAGTACAGATTTAAAATGAGATTGTTAAAAGCTTGGGAACATATTCGTAATAAAGATGAATTTGCATGTCCTGAAGGTAAAATTTCATGGATTCTCTACATAATTACTAAGTGCATTTGAGCACGTAAACCTTAGGAAAAGGGAGGGAGAGAAGTTTTTGGTGAAAGTATATTGGTTTTGAAAGACCTTCATTTGCTAGATGGAGGAAAGGGGCCACAACATTTTGATAACAACTTGAAGAACTTGCAAGCTAATCCCACACCTTGTATTAACCCTGGGACATTTGATGTGTGCCCTAAGGAGCTGTGATGGGAGTTCAGGAACAGTGCCACAGCTACAGGGCCTCCAACCCAACTGGCTTGGCAAGTGGCTGCAGTAGTTGTGAAGCTCACGGGGTTCATTTCTAAGAGACTGAAATATTAACTGAGCCAACAGGGATTAAAACCAGACATATCTTCTCCCAGGCAACCAGCCACAGGACAAGAGGATATAGCCTTGGGCTGCACCCAGGCGAGGTTTAGGTTGGACATTAGGAAGGATTTCTTCACAGAAGGGGTGATCAAAAATTGGAATGGACTGCCCAGGGACATGGTAAAGTCACCATCCCTGTGAAAAACGGGACGCAGCACTTAGTGCCACGGTCTAGTTAACGTGATGGTGCTGAATTGTAGGTTAGAGTCGACTTTTTCAGAGGTCTATTCCAACCTAATTGATTCAGTGATATTTCACTTCGGTATTACAGGTCAACACGGACCTGCAAAACTCGAAACACTCCCTAAAGCACGAGTGCATGCCAGAGCGCATCCTGAAGGCTTGTATACGCCATTTCGGAGCGGATAACATCCTAAGGACTCAAAAAAATATACCAGCCCGGTTCTGAGAACGATAACGGTGCACTCGAGAGCCAGCACCCAGACGGAATGGAGCGGGAATGAAATGGAGCCGGACTGGAACACGGGGGCGCTGAGGCGACGCCGCGCGCCCGCCCTGCACCGGGAGCGGCACGCGCCGTCCCAACGGCTCCAGCGGCGGCAGCGGCACGCACGCGCCGGACACGTCCCTTCGCCCAACCGTCGCCCGCTTTAAAGAGCGCTCGCGTGCCCGGCTTGCTTACTCGCTGCGATTGGCTGGCGTGGCCTGTCAATCGTGTCCGTGCCCGCCCTTCGCGCCCGCTGATTGGCCGGGCGGGGCTGGGGCGAGGGAAAGCTGTGGCCGCGGGGCTGGGCGCATGAGGCGCTGACACCGCCGCAGCCGCGGCCGCGCTCCGCTCTGTGGCGTTCGGCTCCCGACGGGACAGCGGGGAGTCATGCCGTGGCCGCGTCTGCCTGGGGATAGCGGTGGGTTCAGGTCCTTACCGTGCCGTGGGGGAAGGCGGAGGCAGCGTGATGAGGCGGTGTGGAGAAGGGGCCTTGACGTGCGAGCCGGCGGGAGTAGCGCAGGGAGATTCCGGGGGCATTGGGTTTCTTTTCTTCCCTCAGCGTCCCACATGCAGCCGTGCGTCCTCGCGTCCGTGGCGTTTGTGCCCTGGAACGTGCCCGATGTTGGCTTGCTCCCTGCATGGGCCTCTTGCAGCTCCTCAGGGCCGCTTCGCCCCTTGGAGGTCCCGCGGTGCCGGCCTGGTTTCCGCTCGCTGCCCTTAAAGCTAACGACGTTCTTGCCCCGGTGTTCGAACTCACTGAGACAAAGGCGAAATCAGTTTTCCTCTCCTTCGCTCCAACTTCGTTGTCATCGCCATACCTTGTTAGGGCTGAAGCTGCCTGAAGAGTTCCTAATTATGAAATCTCTGTGCAGCTTGTCGGCTGTGAAATACAGTAAGTGTGATTCACTTGCTGGAAGGAGATGGGACACCATTTCTAGCCATGCTGTTTCTGCTGATGCCTGGCGGGGATTTTTTTTTTGTGCTGTACCCTGCTGCTTTTCTGGAATCTCATTTTGATGAAGCCAGGAGTTTTGTTCAAAATTTGGCTTTTTCAGTGCCCGGTGGCAGATACAATTTAAACTTCTTGAGAGTGGTAGCTTGCATGGATTCCTGCCCCAAAATGAATACTGGCTTGATGAAAAAACAAAAAAATATGTATCCCCACCAAAATTATTCTTTTTTTCCTAGGGCGGGAAAAATCACGGTTAACACTAATCTAATTAAAGGATTTGTGGAGTATTTTAGAATGTCATGTGAAGACTTCTGTGGAAAAAAAATGCACTCAGAAATAGTAATTACATTGATTCAAAGCACATTTGAAATGACAAAGCTGGGGCAGGAGTGGAGGAAGAAGCTGCAGTCCCAACTCTGGATAGTAATGGCATAACATCCATAAATGTAATAGGGAAACAGGCACTTCATCTCTCCTAAAATGTAGTCTATAATATATTTTAAAACTTCCGTTTTGTTCAGCAAATAATAGTGGATTGTCAAAAATCCTTTGTGTGAACTTTAAGCTGTTTTTAAATTTTTTTTTAATAATAAGTAACCTGCTGATGTCTCAGGACATTGTCTTTTGGAGCCTGATCCTGAGGACGAAGAAAGCTGAAAATACAAGGGGCACTGAAGAATAAACAGTGGTACCTTATTTTTCTGGTGATGATTTTTTGGGCAGCATTTCTTTTGGAGAAGAAGTGGCATTCAGTCAGAGAACTGAAGTGATCAAAAAAGATTGGTTGTCTGAGCAGACCTTAGGGCAGAAAATCTTGGGAAAAAAATAAATTAGAGTAGGAAAAAGAGGCAATGAAAGAAACATCTGACTTGAGGTTTTTTTTAGGGGCTTGACTAGTAAAACTGGCAGTTGCCAAGTGGTGTGGTTGTTTTCCATCACCTGGGTGACAGTCACTTAAAAGCTGGGTGAGATCTTGGCATGCTAGAGAAATAGGAGAGAGGGCAGCAGCAACCATATTGATAAGGTTTAGTTTTTGAAATTATGAAAATGGATAAAGCCATGAAAAAAGGGATCCCAGAGGTGGGATTATTTCAAACCCTTACTTTTGCCAGACACTTCTGCCTAATTTTAGTTATATTGTTATTATTTAAATTATTTATATTCATGAGTTCATTGAATCCTTTATATTAGCTGGGCATGGACTTCAGGTGTTCCTGCAGTATTTTAGTACTAAAATACAATTTTTAAATAATTGGTATTTTTATAAAATGTGGTAATAAGGAAATGGAACTTGTCACCTTGAGTAGCTTATTGGTCCCTTACACAACTGTGATGACATGGTTTATGAAAGAATAGGGCAGCATTCTTAAAAATAGTTGTGCTGTGTTGCGATAGCTGTGATAGAATTTACAGGAGTTTGAATATAGATTATGTAATTGCTGGGTAAAGTTCCAGATTATTCCAACTACAGAACAATGTTCTGAAAGCAGGTACGTAGGTGGTAGTGGTTGGATGTAGGATTGAAGCTTTATGCTAAACAAAGTCACAGTGAATAGGCAAGAATAGCCTGAATGGTTTTTCTGTATTTTGGTAGCTTGTGTATGCACATAACAAGTTAGAATTTGCTGAATTGGAATATCTGCAATATTCTGTTGAAGCTGTTGCAGATATGCATGAGGAGAATAAAGCTGCAGCAAATGGATGCGGCAAAATCCGAAGTGGTGCTCAAAATGGAGCTGCTTTACTTGCCCTCATGGAGAAGACTGGCTACAGCATGGTTCAGCAAAATGGGCAAAGAAAATTTGGTGGTCCTCCACCAGGTAAGCATTTCTTCTGAGATTTCTGTTGAGACTGAGAATTGGTGGAGCCTCATGTTGTGTATCTTGACAGTGGCCAGTAGTAGAAGATTAAGGAAACAGTGTAAGAAACACAGCACATATGGGGAGGGTCCCTGGTGTGTTTTACAGTTTCTAGCAATTTAAGATCTCTGGAGCTAGACTATGTTGAACATTTGCTTTTGGTGGATTTAAAAAGTCACTGCTTTAAAACTAGCTAAAATTGACAGGTAGCAGAACAAATGTGGAGCTCAAAATGCCAAGTGTGTTCCATATGACTGAAAACACACTTCAAAAACATTTAGTGGCACAGAAGGGAAAAAAAAGCTGATGATAGAGGCACAACCTAGTGTCTTCTCTTACCCTTATGACTTGCATTGGCCAAAGCATTTTTTTTAATGAACATCTATTCTCTGAGAGAGCACCAGTGAAGATTAACTCATTTTGTTTTCAGAGTTGATGATAAAATATTTCTTTTATTTTGAATAATTTTTCCAGTGTTGTTGACCTCTGCAATGTACAAGAATTTTGCTACTAAGCCTGGTTGTATGACGTGGAATACAGTAACTCTTCTTTCTGAATCAGATTATAAACTTAGACCCGCAGAAAGAAGGAAAAATCTTTGTGCTGCTCTTTGAGTTCATTCTTATTTGTGGCCTATGATCCTATGTCTTTAAAAGTTACCCTCATAAGTGGGAACTGTATTTCCTCATTGCTATATGTAGTTTAAGTTAGAGCTGCTTCAAAATTATTTCTCTGGTAGTTTTTCTGTCTAAAATTTTGTCTATACTTTTACTAAGCCTATATAAAATAGCAAAAGGAAGCCCTGTGAAACTATTTTGAGAATGGCACTGGAAAAAGAACTGCAGGTTCAGCCTGTTCCTAAATTATTGTACATCTTTTACATAATAATGTCTTCTAATTGTAACATTACACAGTATTAAGTGTGTTGGCTTAGCAAAGCTACTTTTATTAATATTTTCTGGAACTAGATGGGTTGGACAAGGTACCTCTTCCATCAGTCTGTTCATTGACATTAGCTATATATCTTTCCTTCAAATCTTCATGTATTTTCATAGAACATTGAAAATACATTTTTTTCAGGTTGGAAATTACCCTAAGTTACTATAAATGGCTCTAGGCCAGATGAGACTTAAATCTTCGAGATTTCTTGAAAGAAATTACAATATCTTTATAAATGAAGGGTTTCATTATGAATTTTGCTGGTTTAAGATGTGATTTTTGTAAGCTTGTGTTGCTGTCAAAGGATAGTCTCACTGTCAGCTCTGTTCTCAGCAGATATGGCTGAAAATTGCCCTAAAAATGACAGGTTTTTACCTGGCACAGTTCTTGTTTAATGTGTGCCACTTGTGAGAAATGTATCTGTACAGTGTTTAAAAAAAAGAAGACAAAAGTGAATTTTCATAGTTTCATAGTGTGCTGCCATCTAAGCAGTGGACCCTATGATGTCAGTAGGCATGTGAGTCATTAGAATGACATGGAAGTTTAAGGTGGCATGGACACTAACAGTGGGAAGATTGTGCCTAATGTTGATTGAACTGCTGCAAAAATAGGAGTTCCATTTTCTGTCATCCAGCGATGAATGAAGTACCCACTCAAGGAAACTCTCTGCTCAAGTACCATCTAGAATGCTTTTGACTGGCTTTCCATGTTTGCTCTGCTAAGCACATGTCCCTCATTGGCCAGTGTGGCACAGACCAGTTTTCTTTAAGTCAGGAGTCAGAAGTTAATTCCACTTAGCAATAATGTGTTGTACTGCTAAGTTAGTATGCAGCTTTAAAATAAGAAGGGGGGTTTTTATTATTGCAGATGGCTTTTATTTACTGACAATCACTGTTCAATCAGTTATCGGGCTGAGGAGGATGGGAAAAGTTTGTCTAGTTAATAAATGAGGATTATTAAATTTCATGACTCCTACACAATTTTTTCTCGACTGAGGTGTGCAGTTGCCTTTGTCTTTGGAGCTCTGAAATGGTGTACAGTTGGTTTATTGTTTTTATGTGGGAAGGGACTGGCATGATGTGAGTGATGGTAGGAGTAGCCTGCAAATAGTGTTAGCTGCCATGTCCAGTTAGACTTAGCTGAAGTGGTCAGAGATGTTTGCAAAGGTGAAAATTATAAAGATGTGGAATGCTGTGTGGAACAGAGCCAAGCTTTTTCCTAGGTAAGTCATGGCAGTGTGACTCCAAATGCACGTCAATTCTGATGCCTTGGTAGCTTCCCTGAGTGCCATGTAGCTCATTCAGTACAGTTTATAAACGAAAAATTATTCTGTGAGATGGCAAAAATGTCTCAAATCTGTTAATTTTTTCCCCAAGTAAATTACAGGCTCTTTGACAAAACATACATGAAGGAAAATGTGTTTATTACAAAATCATCTAAACATAATTTATTCTGAACTCCAAACCAAAGTACATTATTTAATTATCTTTTTGTCCTAACTTGTCAAGAGTAATTATTTTTTCACACTGCCTCATTATGCCTTGTCATTTCATTCTAGCACTCAATAAGTTGTGTTAGTTTTTTCTGCCATCTTTGTATTCCTTGCTTTTTCTCCTGCAGAAAACCTTTGTTGTCAAAAGCTTTAGAAAAAGCTTTTAGTTATGATTTGAGTCTCTGCCTTTGAACCTTCTACTTGATTTATTTGTCTAATTTTAAAAAAGAAAGCCAGACAAACTTTTTTAAAACTTTTTTTTTATTATTTTGGGAAAACGGAGTGCCATATTTGAAGACTGTAACTCCATAATATTAAATGCATAACTACATTTTTTACATTATCTGTTGAACATATCTTTCAGTGTATATGGCAGAGATATATAAGAATGTTTGAATATCCTTGGCTTAAGGAGAGAACCACAGATGTTCTTGCAGCTTTCAGATGTCAGCCAAGAACTGACTTGTTCTGCGGATTTTTTTAATGTACTTCTTTTTTTCTTACTATCCACTACTGCCTGTGAAAACTGTGGTCTGTTTTTAGAGTAAAAGTGTTCAATTTTTTTGGCTGTTGGAGAAAGTTTGGTTCTGTATCCTACCTTCCTTAGGGAGTCCCATTTTATTGGATGAATGAAGGTGGAAGCAAAATGTTTGGAGTTTTTGAAAGATGTCAAGGAAGAAAAAAAAAAGCGCTGCACTGGGGACCCTTACCAAAATTTATGAAAATACGAACAAGAAGTGAAGAGAAACATTTTGTAACTTTAAAGTGTTATAGTAGAAAATAAAACTGAAGTTCTTTCTTAGGTACCTTTCTTAGGTATATCAGTTTTATTAATAACGGAAATAAAATTGTAAGGGGCAGAAAATGATTGAACTAGAGACTCTTGGTAAACCTGTCAGTGTTTTTGATAAACAGGTTCAGTGTGTTGTCATACAGATTCCATTGGAAAAAAACGCAGAAGATGGAATGGAAAGAAATACAAACTAGGTTTCTGCATTTTTTTATTTAAAGGTTAATGAAATAAGACATAATAGAAGAGAAGGTGCTAGTTTTCAATTGAGACCAAAAATAAGTAACTCCCACATTCTAACTGGGTGTGGGGTAAATGTGCCTATCTGGCATTTTTACTGAGACTACTGTTGGACAATTTACTTTAAGGTTGGGAAGGTCCTCCACCACCTCGTGGATGTGAAGTTTTTGTGGGTAAGATTCCTCGTGATATGTATGAAGATGAACTAGTTCCTGTTTTTGAGAGAGCTGGGAAGATCTATGAGCTCAGGCTGATGATGGAATTCAGTGGTGAGAACCGAGGCTATGCTTTTGTGATGTACACCACTAAAGAAGAAGCCCAGCTGGCCATCAAGATTCTTAATAATTATGAAATTCGTCCAGGGAAGTTTATTGGTGTCTGTGTAAGCTTGGACAACTGCAGACTGTTTATTGGAGCAATTCCTAAAGATAAGAAGAAAGAAGAAATACTGAATGAAATGAAAAAAGTTACAGAAGGAGTGGTGGATGTCATTGTTTATCCAAATGCCACTGACAAAACTAAAAATCGTGGCTTTGCCTTTGTAGAATATGAATCTCACAGAGCAGCTGCAATGGCTAGAAGACGACTAATCCCAGGTAAAACTGTTCGTAATTAAACTGAATTTTTGTGGGGAGTATCGATTTCTATATTGTCAGGGGATGAGATGGTGGATCATCCCTGTTTTCCATTCTTTAAGGTGTTTTGAGAGTTACAAAATTGCAGTATTGCCTTTTGGCTTAGGATGGTTTTATTTTTATGTTTTGTTGTGGTTTTTATGTAACTTTTTTTTAAGAAGCTGTAATTTAAGTAGTTCTGACAATTAAAAAACAGACATCAGTTTTATGTAATTTAGCTATTTACACGAATGTGTGTTTGCATGGGCACACATTCAGTTTTCATACACATGCATGAGACTCTGCACACAAATTTTCTTAAAAGTGAGCCTAGAAAGGATAATGCCTTGAATGTGTCCCATATCTTCTGGGTGTCATGAGTGATGTTATTTTCATCACTGTGAAACATGGGAATGTTTCATATGTTAAATATCAAAAAGTAGGTCTTTAATTAAGGGTTTAACAAGTAGAAAATGATTTTTTCATCGCACTTTATTTTATACACTCTGAAGGAGGGAAAGTGGAAGGGATTAAATATACTGAAAAGGAGGGAATAGGTGAAGGTACAGTTTAAAAGGGAGATTCCAGAAGAGAAAAGAGAAATGAAATACAGAGGAAATAAAACAATATAATTGAAGAAACAAAGTCATTCAAGTAGATACTACAGCATTAACTTTGCTGAAATAAATGCCAAAACTATGAAGGCTAAGATGTGGGCAAGTCTTGTATTAATTGCTGACAGAGTGTTAGGAGTGTTACATAAGGGTTATATAATTATATATGTATATATATGTATTATATATAATATGCAAAAGTATGTACAATATGCAAAAAAATTATGATAATATAATAAATGTCACTATAGTACTTGTAATAATATGTAATATATTCAGCATATAATTGGTGTGTGTCTATATATATATGTAAGCAAAATGGTGGGAGAAATACCTCCAGATCACTGAATGGAAACTAAACCAGTATGATATGCAAAATGATGGGTTGACATGAGTAACAAAGCAGGTTTGGTTTTGTTGTTTCTTTTAGTTTGGGTTCTGGCATCTGCTGCAACATAGAGTAAGGGTTGTGTCAGAGATACACATTTAGATTACCATTTCCAGGTGTTGCCCATGCTGTTTAAAGTGGTAATACTATTGAAGAGGCTGTGTTTAATAACTAGTTAAATACATTACTTTTGGTGTCCTTTTTTGTGTGTGTATATGCATGTGACAAAGTTTTTTTTGTCAGCTTATGCTGCATAATGAACCCAAAGGTAACACAGAACGCTTTTCATTTTGATGAGTCTCATTTACTTTAACAATTTCAAGTAACTTAAGTAGATACAGGCAGCAAAACCCAGTTTCTTGTGGTATGCATCGTCTTTGCTTTTTGTAGAGGTAGGTGATAAGAATGATTCTGCTTTCCTTTGCATGTTTCTTATTTATATAATGCTTCTTTGCTGTAGGAACGTTCCAGCCCTGGGGTCATACTATTCAAGTAGACTGGGCAGATCCTGAGAAAGTAGTTGATGAAGAAACTATGCAGAGAGTTAAAGTATTGTATGTGAGAAATTTAATGATATCTACTACAGAGGACAAAATTAAAGCTGAATTCAACAAGTTCAAGCCAGGAGTAGTTGAACGCGTAAAGAAGTTGAGGGACTATGCTTTTGTTCATTTTTTCCACCGTGAAGATGCAGTTGCAGCTATGTCTGTAATGAATGGAAAGTGCATTGATGGAGCCAGTATTGAGGTAACACTGGCAAAGCCAGTTAACAAAGAAAGTTCTTGGAAGCAACATTTTAATGGTCAGATAAGTCCCAGTTCTGAAAATCTCTTAGGGTTTCCTAACAAAGAAGATGGTACTCAAAAATCCTTGGGGAAACCAGCAAGTCTTTCAGTTCGTCTTAATGGTCAGCACAGTCCAGGCCCCCCTGAAGTTGAAAGAAGTACATACCCCATCTTTCCAGGAATAAAGCTTTCTCCAATTAGCATGTATTCTTTAAAGCTGAGTCACTTCAGTTCTGCAGTAATGCATCTGGATTATTTTTGCCATAAAAATAGCTGGGCACCACCAGAATACTGCTTGTATTCAACCACAAGTCAGGATGGGAAAATACTTTTGGTATACAAGGTGCTTATTTCTAGTATTGCAGATGATTCCCAGAGTTATTTCATGCCAGAAAAACTCTGTACAACAGTAGAAGATGCAAAGGAATTGGCAGCACAGTTCACACTTTTACATCTAGGTAAGCATAAACATTTTTGATTATATATGAAGAACTGAAGCTAG
Source organism: Drymodes brunneopygia (assembly GCA_013400955.1). Lineage (NCBI taxonomy): Eukaryota > Metazoa > Chordata > Aves > Passeriformes > Petroicidae > Drymodes > Drymodes brunneopygia. Next base: position 1,445,959 of record VZTZ01040308.1, read on the forward strand.
AAAAGTTACTTCTAAATTGTTCCTAGTATAGGTATCTTGGTACGTGTGTGTATTTTACATAAAGTATAAGCTGGTCTATGGAAGACTTGTTTCTTGTGTCAGTTGAGTCTGAACCATCGCATGAGAGCACTGAGGAAACGCTGTAAATACCTAAACAGTCCAATGCCAGGGTCATTTTTGCTTACATCCATCTACTGGATTGATGTATAAGGAAGAGTTAGGTGACCTGTAAGTAACTTAGGTTTAAAGTCATCTGTAAGATGATTATGGTGCTGAAAATTTATTTGAAAGTCTGTCTGCGTTCTAGCATCTTCATTTATATATGTTCTGTTTTTAAAAATTAGAAGAGGAAAGCTTTTATATTATAATATTTGGGAGGAGGGGGTGGGATTTTTTTTTTGTTTGGTTGGGTTTTTTTCCCCTCACCTGTTCTAATTTTGGTGAATTGGAAAAGCTATTGCAGTACACTGTTAAAATAGTGTTGCCATTCTTCTCTCCCTCATACTGCTACTTAGCACTTGCTGTGGAAGTCTCTTGACATGTTTGTAGGCTGTGGTGAGATTTCTCCTTTGGATGAGTTCATAGAAGACTTATTTCAGCCTTGATTATGATGCCTTTTTTTTGCAATGCATGACTAAAATGTAAACAAGCCTTTTCTTCTTGCTTGAGTTCTTTCTTCTCCTTGGGTTTGGATTTGGCATAGCCAAAAAGTCTTAAAGGAAGAAGAACCTCCAAAGCACAAAGCCTTATACATTGTCTCCACTTGAGCAGTGGTGTGCTTGGTTCACATTAGTGGGCCACCTCCAGAAGGTGATGCTTTCAGATGGCCTAAGTGATTTTTAGTAATACATAGCTAAGTATCTGTGTCTGGTTTTGTACACACAGCATTTGGTGGGCAGCATTTAATTAGTTAAGTGTTTGTTTCCATATTTTTCTAGATAGGAAAATTAGGGCCACACCTTTATAATGCATGTAATGCTGAACACAAAAGATAAAAAGGGTACTAAACTCAAAATAGTGGTGTTGAGGCTCTCCTTAAAAGAAGAATAAAGACAGTTGCAGGTTTTGTGTTTGGCCATATGTGCCTGCCCAGTTTTCTTGTTCTGTTCTCTAAAAGTTATTTTCTCTCCTGTACTTCCGGGAAAGAATCAAGGGAACAATTAAAGTTAGATTAAGAGTGATTATTCACAGCTGTGGGCAAATCCTGACTGCAAATTAGTTTAAAAAAATAAAGAAAGTAGGTGCTGAGATTTTTGTCTCTTCAGTTATAATTACAAATGCTATAGGGAAAAGGTTTTAAAGTGGATTTAAATTAATAGTATTCTAAAGCTTTTTAGCACTTGATTGTGCCATACAATCACAGTTAATGTGAATTGGTATTTAGGAGAATTCCCAAATACTAGGTTTGTTTTTTGACATCTGTCTACCTAATGGCCCAGTGCTTGTAATGCTGCCTTGTTTTCTTTGAATAACAGTTTTTTCTTTTGATGGCCTCTGTGCATTCTGGTTTGTGAGGATTTGGCCCTGCAAAGAGCATACAGAGCCCTGATTTGAAGCAAACATACAAAGCTGACTTTTGAAAGATACACATCTTTCATATTGATTAAAAACCCTCATTTTGATGTTGGCATTGTTGTGACTCTGAAACATAGCCCTAAGGAGTCTAAAAGTACAATTTCTTTTCCCTATCTAATCTGCAGAAGTTGTTTCTGTTCCAGTTTAATTTGTATCCTGTGTTGAAAGAAATATCTGCAGGTAAAGAAGAGTTGCTAGCTCTGACAGAATACTTCATGGAAGTGTTGCATGGTTTGACATGTTGAATGCTGCTGATGGATATATGAGTTGTGGTTCTTCTTTGGAGTTTGGGGGTTATGTCTGTTCAGGGTTTTTTGGATGACCAGCAGTGATTTGAGAAAAGTCTGAGTGTGTTTCTTGGAAGCAACTTACTATAAACATGAATGTACAAAGATGACATAGGGACTAATTCTTTCTGGTAAGTACCTTCTCTTACAGGAACCTAATTTTTTGGCCACTTGTTTTTTGATGGTGTGTACAGGTTGGGTTTTTCTGGGTTTTTTCTTTTTAAAGCATATAACTAGTCTAAGGTGAGTAAATAAAAAAGGGCTGCTTTGTTTAATAATCTCAGGGCATTCTGGCTTCTTTGGTTTTGTGGGGTTCTTGTGGTTTGTTTTTTGGTTTTTTTTTTTTTTTGTGGTATGTATTTCTGTATTTGTTTTCACATGTTCAGAATACTGGTTTTTACACGTGTATATAGTACTGGTGCACAGCAGTCCTGAGCAGACAGCAGTACAACAACTCACCACTTGGTGTCACCTGAAGATTTTGAAAAGATGGTTCTTAGAAAACACTGAAAACTGTGATGTCAGGGAAAGATTAATAAGCTCTATTTTAATGTTACCAGATAAATCACTTAACAGATCAAGGGAGTGAAAACACTCAGGCTTGGATAAACGTGTGAAAATCAAGTCTGGGTGTCTGTTTGTGAGAAGGGGAGCAGAGCTACATGTTGAAATTTCAGCAGGTGAATCATCTCAGGGGATTTAGTGGGGGGGATAGGGGAACATGTGAATGTCCTGTGGAAGAATTAATACCTCCACTGTTAATTTGAATCACATTTCTGCACAAGTAATTCTGTGCCGTCAGAAGTTACACAACATTAATGTCAATTGCAAAATGGTGCTTGGCTGTTAAATATGGCATCCAGTTAGAAAAGCATGTAAGACTTCCTACTCTTGCCTATGCTGGAGGCTGACTAAATATGAGGCAAGTCCAGTTCAGAGACGGTACAGTTTTGTAATTGCACACACTTGATATTCTACCTGTGGTCCAGAAGCAGTCTTAGTGCAGAGTCAGTCCTGAAATAGGAGGTGGTGTTACCATTCAGGTCCTTTGCATCAGTAACGTGGGTTTGTAGTTTATGGAATCAAACTGACTCATCCACATGTCTTCAAAGTACAGGCAGAAGAAAACTTGAAATTGTTTGGATATGCTCTGAATTGTTGGAGAACTCCCACCTTCCTTTCTTTAGCAAGAGTAAGCATCTGAAGCCTGGAAAAGCAGAGCCCTCTTTTGAAAACTATTTTTTGTTTATTTGGTTGGTTTGTTTTCACTTGCTGCTGGTCGAATTCCACTGGTTTAAGGAAATACCAGAACATGTCAGAACCTATTTCTAGTCCTTAATATAACACTCTCCATGGCAAAGGCTAAGTCCTGGGAAATTCTTTCCCTACTGAGTTTGACTTAAGGGTGATAGGGAAGAATGGGAGAAGTTTCAGTAAAGTCTCCTGTCTCAGGGATCTGCCAGGTTGTAAATGGGTATTTCTCTATAGGGTGTTCTTTGCACTTCCATACATGCTATTTCATTTTACATCTCACTGAGACACGATTTATGAAATTAATTTTTTAGGTAGAAGAGAATATTTTAAAGTATTTGTAGGAAAAATATACAGATAAATCTCCAAGAAAGAGCCTTTTCATAACTAACTGTAGCACATAAATAATAGTTTCCTTCTAGTTCCCCATATATAATTTTTCTAGTAAATGGTACTGAAATAGGTGCAGCAGTCCTTGTGTCTTACTACTGTGAATTCACTTGTTTAAACGTCTTAAATACTGCATGCATTAACAATTTACAAGTCATGGATAAAACTGTTATAAGCTAGTTTAAGAGTCTGTATTGAGCATCTGAGTTTCAGAACAAATGTGTCTGCAGACTACTGTTCTAGGTTTTTGGACATTGAACCTAAAGGTTGAGTGAGATGGTTTTTGTATTTTAGGAATTTTCTTTACTTAAAAATTGCCTTGGTTTGCTTTATCAAAATTACTTATATTGCTGTTGGGACAATCATCAGCCGCAAATTGTAAGATATTTGAAAAAAATACAGAAGTTGCTGGTTTTGTTTAGCAAATAGAGATAAGTGGTGATTCATGGTTTCAGGGTTTTTAGTGATCTTTAGAAGGGCTCAGAATGTAGTATAAGAAGTTCTTTAACAGTATGAATTTAGAAGTCTGAAGTATTTATCAGATGATTTACACACAATGGTTTTTCTTACAGCCCCTGAGCAAGCATATATAACATTGCTGTCCCTGAACGCAGCATGGTGGGATAGTAAAGGTGAGTACGCCTCTCAGGATTGTTCATTGCAGCTTTTTGCCCTCTCAAAGACATTGTCTTAGCTGCACTGCTTGTTTGAGAAGTTGTACTTTCCCCACAGACACAGCTCTAAGAAGGCTTGTAGAGATTCTCTGTTGCTTTTTTCCAAAGGAAATTGTACCTCTACTGCCTTACACCTGCTGATGGATCACGGAGTCTGATGGTCTTGTTGGTTGGGAAGCACAAAGGAAGGTTATGGTTATGGTTTTTACTCCTAAAATGACTCTTAGTCACTTTTCAGTCATTTCTTAATTACTTGCTTTTCCAGCTTGGGTTTAAGTTTATGTTCAGGAGTTTTACTGAGTCTTAACTTTTTGGGCTCTTGGACTATTTTTTGGCCAGTCAGTCATGTGAAAGAGACAGCTGTCACCTCTGATTTTTTTCTTTTTAATATGCTATTGTGGATGAATTTAAGTTTGTATATCTGACACTTCTGAGGCCTCTCTGGGTTTTTTTTTTTGAATGGCCTGAGATTGGTTTTTAAAAGCTTATACTGCAGTTTAAAAATGGCATTAAATCCATGCTCTGTGTTAACTTTACTGCTGGAAGTTTCTGATCTCAGGCGCACAGAATATTTCCCAAAGATTCAGTTATTTTTCAGCTGCTGCTAAGAGACAGGGAACACAAATTTGTAAATCTTGGCCTATGTAGAACTTGGAAAAGAATAAGTAAGACAGATACAACAATGTTGGACTATATTTATATGTGAAATAACTTGTCTGCCTTCAGTAGAGTCAGTCACTTCAAAACAGCATATAATTAACATGGTTTTTTCTACTCCACTGATGATCATAGTGAAGTTGGGTTTTGTGTGTGCAGTGTACGTCAGGCAGAACTTGGTGCTTAGCTGATCTAAAGTGTTAACTGTGCAATATGAATGCTGCTATGATATGTGTGATATATGTAGATAATACAGCTCAGGACGATGATCTAGTATGCACTGGAGAGTTGTCTGCATTAATATTTTGTGTTCAGTGAAGGTGAAACAAAGGGTTATTATGAAGTTAAGTTAAAAGTGTGTGTGTGTGTACATAGGATGACAAAATGCATTCAGTGCCAATGGGGTCTCTTAAAACTATAAGGCTCTTAGGAAAAAAAGCCCCTTGACTAAGCCCTTAGTTGACTAAGCAGTTTCTTAATTATTTTGAGTTAGTGTTAGTGCTACAGAGGAAAGGGAAGAATGCAGCACTGGCGTAAGACTGTGAATGCTTTCATTACACCATTATCTTAAGCTCCTTAATAGTTAAGTCCATCTTGAAATGGATAAGGCAGTATGTTTGCTGAAATCAAAGTCTCTTTCATCCCACTCCCCTCTCTTTCCACAGCCAACTGTACACCCTACTTGGTTTGAATTTCCCTGAAGAAGAGAAGTTTGGAATTTATTGCTTTGGATCTTGTCATGAAAGGAAAAAGAACACCCCACTGATACATAATTACTAGAAATTCACATTCCATGTTTATTGATGAATAATTCTTCAGAGTGTGTGTATTAAGCATTTCAATTTAAAGATTAGTGAAATTGAATGTTAAATTGTTTTGGTTAGTTTGATTAAATTTGGGTTTTGAAAGATAATTTGTTTAAAAGATTTTTATTACCTGTAATAGTCTATACAGCAGTAATTTATATTTAGTGTTGAAACAATTTGCCACAATTCCTATTCTTACATTTTCACACAGAATTTTTACAGCTTCTATTGTATGTAATAAGTCTGAAACAAATGTTCAAAAATCCCATCAACAAAACAATAAACACCATTCTGGCAGCCCTGCCTTTTCACACATGCATAATACGAAACTTAAATACCATCCTCAAGTTTGCTTCCAGTAACATGCAAAATTTTATAGGAAGAACATGTCCAATAAAATCTTTGCTTCTGATAATAGCATTACATCAATGGAAAACTGGTATTTTGAAGGACTTTATAGCAATGTACCATGAGGCTACATTGCTGCAGTCGTAACATTGAGATTCAGTACATTAGTTAATTCTTGGAGACAAAAACAGGCAAAAAAAATCTTGACAGATACAAATTGCATGTACTTTTATGTGCAGCTCACTAGGTTGTATTTCCTGTTGGTAGCACCTCTCTGTTGGGACACATGTGTGCTTTCATATTCATAGAGGCCTTACTTTTATCCAGGCTCTCCCTTGAAACCAGCAACCAGCACCTGTGCTTGCCTGTGGTAGCCATGTGGAGCAGCAGCTTGCTCACTTTCTAATCAGGCCATGTTCTTCTTAAAAAACATTGTTTAGCATTAAACTGAAAATAGTTGATTTTTAAATCAGATATATGTAATCCATTTTGAGTGAGCCATCTTTAATTTTATTGTGACTGTTTGGCATTTCTCAGTCAAGTGCTTTATTTATTGAATGACCAAAGAATAACAACCTTTTTATTACCTTTTAAAAAATCTGAAACTAATACAGTAGACCATTCTTATTTTTTGAATTTTAGACATAGTTTCAGTTCGTTGAAAAGGAGTGGGCCAAGTGGTTAAAGCATCTAAGGGCCTCACCTATGCAAGTATTGTTTGTAAGCTGTTGTATCTGAAAATCGTTTGTCTGAAAGGAATATTATGTAGACAGAAAACAATGCAATGGAAAGATTTCAAGTTGAATAATTTTTCTTAAAAGCAATCAACTGTTATGGTCCACTACATATTTTGGTTCAGTGTATTTCATCACCATATTAAATTGTCCTTTTTGCTGTTAATTTAGGTGCAGTTATAGCAGTTTCATTTTATTTGCATTTGATATTAGCTACATAATAATTCTTTTACATGTTGCAATTTCTAATGTTGAAATAATGTGTTTGACTTCTGTACACGAATTAACATTTATATTAAATTTATGCTGTTCATATTTGGTGTGTGTAAAAGAAAAATAAATTATTATTTTAGACATGGTACCTTCACAAACTTACTTTGCAAGATTCACTTTGCTTTCTCTAATAACAAGCTTTGGCCAGAGGCTCCAGTGCTTTGCTGAACAAAAGGGAGGGTGATTTAGTGGCTGAGTGAAGCCTTGAAAAAAGAAAAGTAATTCTTGAAAAGCAAGTTGGTTGATTAGCTTTTATCACGTGTGAAAGTTATTAAAAGGTTAGGATTTCCTAAAAAACTCATGAGGAAAGGGGAACAGGGAACTTGTTTAATCCACGTTTAAACCAAGTGTGATTCCTAAGGCCAAGGCAAAAATGAGTGTTGGAGATAGAATGATGCAGTCTAATGCTGATAAGACACGTAGTTGGTAATTTAAAAGTATTTTCCTGGCAGCCTGAGAATTGTAGTCTACAGACTGCTGAAACAAGCTTAATTTTATTTTTCAAGTGTCCTGACGAAGGCTCGGGTTTTTGCATTTCTGATGGAAATCTGGACCAAGCAAACCTGGGTAAAATTGGTATTGTTAGCTAATTGAGGGAGCTGTGGTGCACAAAGATTGCGTAATATTACAGTGAATGCAAGAAGAAGAGCTGCAAACAAAAGTGCCTCCTCACTGAACAAAAGGAAGTACTGCCCAGTACTGTAAAAAGCCAGGGGATTGCGTTTTTCATCCTTCAACAGATTTCCAACTGTGCTCCCGTCTTTGAGGCAAAAAATATCCCTCAAACTGGCAAATCCCATTATTATTAACATAAGCATATATCTTGGCAATTATTTTCCATATTCCCAACATGTGTGACAGTACTAAACCATTATGAAGCATGAGTGTAATGAGTACTAGGTTGTTGTCAGCCAAATGCAGCCCTTCAGGCAGAATTTGTCTTTGTTCTGCAGCTAAGAACAGTGGTGTAAGGAATCAGCAGCTGAAGCAGCAGTAGTATTCAGCTGCTGTAATTCAGGCTTTTTGAAGTTTATTTAGAACACATCATTAGAAATCTCTAATCAGTGTGCAAAATAGCAAGCATATTTTTCATGCATAAAAAAATCTCACTGGAGCTTATTAACCTTTGGAAAATAAACCACCATGTATTTCTTCTAAAAAAGTTGTGACAGAACACAGTGTTGCTTTTTTTTTTTTTTTTTACATTATTTTTGTATAATGTAAAAAGTAAATTGGTGTATGACCCTGTTCTGTAGCTGGTGTAGAAACTAAAAGTCCCTCTGAAAGTAGGGGTCACTGACTTCAGTGAGGCAAAGTTCTGTTACTTTGAGCTAGACCCACGCCATCAAAAACTTGGTCTAAATAAGAAAAGGAGGTTCTTACTCTTACAATTACCCTTTTCATCTATTTGCCTTTTTTTTTTCCTCCTCCCTCTAAAATTATTACTACCATGTTTTTTCATGGGAAAGAAATAGTAAATTGGGGTGGGGGAACCAGTACTACTTGTCACCCAAAGTTAGCATCCTCTATAAAAACAATCAAGAATTAGTAAAATTAATGGAAATTTCTATTAAATATGAAACAGTATTAAAGAGCAGGTCACCTGGAAGATACCGGGTTAATGCACACTCTTGAGGTTAAAAGCAATCCCCAAGAAGTCAGTTGTTCCAAGTCCTCTCTTTCAGAAATTTCTTGACAGCAGCTGCCATGTATAACAAAGAATGATCAGTTTACCATCTCTTCACACTAGTGTCCAACTTAGTGGACAACCAGAGGAAAGAAAATGGATCACGATCCAGCAGTCTTAAATACAGCTTTCCTGCAGTTAGAGCCTGGACAGGCCCCAAACAGCCAGGAAAAGGGAAGGCTTAGTGCAGTCATTTAGAGCTCCTTTCTCTACCAGCCTTCTTCTTCACCATGCTAATAAGGAGCCCCCCATGGCTAGAAATGTTTCCAAGATTCCTGTGGCTAAACTTTTAAGAGACAGAGAAAAGTGGCCTAATCACAGTCTGCATCAGTAACCCTTAACCTCCTCAGGAGACAAAGCCCATGCTCTCACGAAAGCCACCTGGATGGCACCTCATGTCAGGAATGGCTGCAGGCATGTGGGACCCGGATGGCACAGGCCTTTTCCAAAAATCCAGCACAACTATCATGGAGAAGCATTTAACAATACAACCACTGTCTAACAAGGTGGACTTTTTAGAATTCTAGAATGCAAATAGCTGCTCATAGGAATGGAAAGCAAATCTTACGTACTGCTTGAAGGTGGGTTAAATTTCAAGAATTATAAGAACACAAATACCTCCCATAAGATCCCACTTCAGGATTTGAGCATTTTTTTCTACACTGCCAGGGACTGTGGCTGCTACCAGCTTAGTTTCCTGCAGAGGGAAGTATTCACTAGTGTATGAAAACCAAATACTGGTCCCTGCAGCAGCCCGGTCTTTCTGTCCCAAATCATGATGTCTCATTTGCTCTGCTCCACAGATTTGACAGCAAGGGAGGGGAAGAACAATTCTTCCCATTTCCCAATACCTTTTCACAAGCAGAATTTAGTATTTGCAACACATCCCTAGGGAAGACAAGAGTAGGAGGTTGGATTAAGACACATGAAGGAAGAGACTTTTGACCCTTCCCTACTCTCTTTTTTTTTCTTATGTGATAAGGATCACTGTGTTGTTTGTAGGTAGCTCATTTAACATGGACAGCTTCAGGGAAATTAAGAACAGCATCTCTTGGGAAGGTGTATCTGGGCTGAGGGCAGGAAACTCACCATCAGTCTTCCAGGAATTGAGTAGTTCTGACTGAGGAGGAGATGGTTCAGAAACTTCAATATCGAAGAAGGGCTTGGGTGCAAGCAAAAAACAGCAAACCAGCTCAGGGTCCCTACAGGATGACAACAGATTTGGAGGACCATACAGAAAGGTCTAAGTGCCAAATTCCAGTTACCTCTTCTCATAGAAAACCAAAGGTCAAATTGTTCTTGGAATCCAAAATGTTTGGTTTTTAATGTGCAGTTTTTATACCAGAGATAGAGGTAGGTCAGAAAATGGTTAACAGCTGTTTTGTAGCAGTAGCTTTGTAAGGAGGGGTGGTGAGCTGCTTTCAAAGTCTTAGGATGAAAACAATGATCATAGGAATACTGATGAAAGAGTCTGTTTTTTTTCTTTAAACTAGACAAAAGTGTAAAAAAGGCAGCCCCCCAACCTCCAACAGCTCACCTCTGCTATCTAAAGCTACATTCATGAGAGAAAACTACCTGAACTTCCTTTAACATTAAGGCATATATTTTGAACCTTCCATTACATATTTTTCCTTAAAAAATCCATACAGTTTTCAGCTACCATGGAAGCATATTTACTTTACCCATTCATCCTAGTCAAGAATTTAAGCTATGGAAGCAGTAGGTTAAGTCCAGAGGAAACAGTCACATCACCCAATTTGTGCAGCACTCCAAACATCATCCTGTTTCACATCCACCCCTGGAGCAAGCCCAGTAACAGCCTACGAAAGCACATCTTCCAGAAAGGCATCAAAGTCCACAAGGAGTTGAATCTTGCAATATAAATTGGATCAACTTAACTTAAAACAGCCACAGTACTTTACTGCAAAACCACTTGATTTCTCCAGCATATGGAGGGTATTTCCTAAGCTCTTGATACCCACTCTTGCTTTGAGCTTAAGGTATTTTCCAAGCCACCTATTAGTACCAGTAGCTCTACATACTGGTAATAGCTATCAGTTGTATTTTCCTGCTTTTCTTTTCACCACCACAGCTGGCACTTAAACCTTAGAAAAGTAACTAGCGAACAACTGTGAATATGGAAGACCTCCAGCAAGCTTTGAAGCAGGTGGAGTCCAACTCTGTTTAGCCCTGGTGAATGTGCAAAAGAGAGTTCACAAGCTGGTCCTGTTTCACAGCTGTACTGGTGAGAGCTGGGTGTTAGCAGAGCTTGCTCCCCTGATTTTGACTTCTCTCACCTGAAGGAGGGATGTGGCCTCCAATTTACAGGACCTCAGGGGCTGAGCTGCTGGTGGAACCACTGGTCTCAGGTTTCTGAGAGGAATGGAGCCAGGTGCTCTCACTGGAGACTTCAGGGTAAGTGTGAATACAGGTATTCACAGGACAATAAGTCTGGCTGCCTGAGAAAGTCACCTGGACAAATATGTGTGTTAAAAATAATCTAAGAGTATGAAATATTTTCATCCTAATGCAGAAGAGGAATTCTTTAAGAGCTCAGATATTGTCATGTATGGAAACAATTCTTATTTAGGTTCTTCTAATGCTAGGGGGTAAGGGAGGTGTAGTGCACGCTGTACCAGTTAGGGGAGGCATTTAGTGAGCCCTCAAATGCTTCTGTACAGAGCTGGCTAATGGGTTAATGCTACAGGCTTGGTGAAGCTGAGCTTCCAGTTTTCTTCACCCATATTACAGACCCTGATAAAATCAAGCAGGCATGGCTGCTTTTAGGGCCTGTGTAAGGCTAGCAGAAGGTTCCTGCTGCAGTAGGGAGTCTGCTGAATTTTGCTGTCCTACCCTAGAATTCTTTGCCAGAAAAGTAAGTTGTTCCATTTCATACTGAATTTGTGCTTGTTAAATCCATTTCAGTTGCATTATATACCAGTATTTCGTAATAAAAAGAAGTTACTCTCCTGTATAGGTATAACTACATTTTTTCTAAGCTATTCTTCTTTAAGTTTTCAGCAACCCACTGAGATAGGGAGATGTCAGACAATTCTGGGTAGTGAAAGCCTTCAGGCCAGAGGACAACCTAATAAGACACCCCCCAAGGTTTTAACAGCCTCATTATTTCATTATTGCAAGCTAACCAGCAGTAATTTAAAACCTTTTCTTTTTGCCAGCCAGAGTGAAAAGGTTTCTATTTTATGTGTTCACATCCTAGTGCACTGTTTGTCAAACAGGAGTTACAAGAGGTAACAGATGCATCTAATCAAGGAAAAATATGTGTACTAGCAGCCCAAAGAGGACAACCAGTGTAACTCAAGGAAGTTTCATATCAGTATCATGTTAAAAACTTTATGAATGATTTTTGGGTAATATTTTAAAAATTCCACTTTAAATGAAATGTACTCATATTCTTGGTAGTTTAACAGTTCATTTAAAAGAAATAAGCAAGCAGTTTAATTACTGCTGCATGGGGGGGGGAGTTGCAGAGAATATGAGCAGAGCGGGGATAAAGATCTAGAGTACCACTAGGCATTTTTAATTGCATTACATGGATAACTATTTCATAACATTTGAAAACCTGTTGGATTATTAGGATTCATAATGCTAGGATAAGCAGATGTTTGACTATAAATGAGAATATCCTACTCAAAGAATCTAAGTCAGTGTAGATAAGACCTGAATATATTACAGCTTCTGAAACTGAACTATGATCAGCTTTTTCACTACATTGCACATTTTGTCTTTTTGGCCTGATTTCCAAGACAGTTCACCAGGCTGAATCTCAAACTGCCTTTCTCATCAGCTTTCTCTAAATTCTCCTCTCCTCATTGCTACTTCATCATTTTGTGGACCTTTCCTTGGCATTTCTTCTCAAGTATTTTTCTTTGTCATAGATTCATTGAATATTTTGGGTCAGAGGGGACCTTTCAAAGGTCATCTAGTCCACCTTGCCCTGTAATGAGCAGGAACATCTTTAATTAGCTCAGGTTGCCATCCAGCCTGACCTTGTCCATTAATTATTCTTTCACAATAGCTCTCAGTCTACTATTGTATTTAAGTGAAAACTATTTGGTAGTTTTTCCTTGTTAACTGATACCATTATCCAAACCCCAGCACAGTCCTCAAGCATATTTATTCTGATTCTTTTACTTAAATCAGTGCCAACTTCTCTTAGTTACTCTGTTTCATATCAAAATATTCTCTCATGTGTTTCCAGACTAATTCCAATACACTGTGTCCATCTTTAAGAGTGCTTTTGAGATAAGGTACCAGAATATCACTTTGAATATGAATTCAGCATAGCTGAATGGCATTCTGCCAGTTCTGCTGTGCCTGTCACTTGTTTTCTCATATCCTTGAGAGCCTGCTACAGAATGCTGTTGGAAGCTTACATTACAAATTTCTGCAAAATATCAGATGTAATCTAGTTCTTTTCATGGTGAGTAATCTTTTACAGATGTTGTTTTACAAATTGAGAGTTTAATGCATCTACCACTTCTGTAAATCTTTGGCAAGTGGAAAAATGGTCCCACGTGATCTTTGCATATCACTTTGCATACCACTACTGTGGTAATACAGTGTCTGTAGAATCACTTGACGTGTGCAAGCACAATTGATCAAGCAGCTGATGAACTTTCAGTGTTCGTTATCTGGCCAGTTCTGGAAGATACAAGGAGTGGATGGAGGGATGTATAAAACAAACTCAGGTCAAAGGCAGCCAAAGTCTCTACTGAAAACAAAGTAGGGGATTGCAAGAAGTTAGAATCAAGGTATAGAGGAAGTATATGCAAGTTCATTGTTAACTGGTGTCCAGCTGGCAGAGGTATATTGGGTAAATATCCCCAAAGTGAAGAACAGCTTTCTGAAATGAGATTTCAAGCAGAAAAACACAGACTGTGCAAGTCCAGTTCACTGCTAACAGTCCCAGATTGCATTCCCCACCCCAGGACACACCCAGTTTTCCACAGTGTTCAGGTTAGCTGCTCTCACTAAAAAGCTCTTACTGCACAACAGAAATCCCTTTTCCAGAGAACCAACTTGATGCAGGACTGTCAAACTTGAAAGAACTTGTAACAGAAAGAAATGGCCATTTAGTTTTATATTCTGAACTTTATTCCTGTATAATCAGCCTCTAAGTGATAGTCAATTGAAGTTTTTTCAAAAGTAGATGCAGGGCTAGGGCAGTAGAGCAAGACCTTTCCTGGTTATGGAAGAGGGGAAGCTTAGTGGTTGTTTTCCTTCCTTCACTGCAGACTTCCCTTCCATCCTGCAGAGCTTCACCTGCCTGAGCTGTCCCCAGCACAGTGTAAATGCCTCTGCCAGTCTCTTGCTTAGCCCGGGTGAGAGCAGCAACGCTCTCTCTCCCTGTGCTATTTCACATCCATTCCTGCATTATGTCCAATTAGTCAGAGTTGGATTTTATTTCTAATGTACAATTTGAGAATTCAATGCACAATAAAACATTCTTTTGCCTCTGCATTTTCATTCATTTTTAGCTTCCAGTCTTCTTGGACATGCCTGATGCTTCCTGATGCCCAGAGGCATTAGACTACCCAGACCTGGCTAAGCACAGTCTTTGATGCACCATGGAGTTTGGAGAAAGGAGGAGAGAGGTTTCAAACATCTGACTGCAGGAAAGGCAGGGTGTCAAGGGGTTGGGATAATTCCAGATCCCCTGCTCAAAGAGATAACAGAGGGCCTGCAAAGTCCTTGCCAGCCCTCAAGGTAGATCAGCCTCTGTTCTGCTAAGTTAGCAGTGGAGAGCCAAAAAGGTTGTAAGCAAGCAAGATTTAAAGCAAACACCAACCCGAACCAGAAATAAATATTTGGTACATTTATTTGTAACACACATCTAAAATCCTGACCTAAATGAGAAAATAAATGCAATATTAGGGCTACAAAGTGTCCTCAACCTGGAAACATTCCGTCATCAATGAGAAAAATTTAAGGTTGCAGGACTGACATGATGCCTTGCTCTGAGATTATGAAAATGTTACCTCTGAGGAAAATGAATCTAAAACAAAGACATTCACATATAGCTTGGAGGAAAGTGTCAAAGAGGTGGTAGTTCTAGAGGGACAACAGGTTGAGAAAAGATTATGAAAGCTAAACATGAATATTTGCTTAGGCACTAATTTAGTAAAGGATAAAGAGATAACTCTACAACTATTTTTTCCAGCAGATACAGATCAAAATTTTGGAGAGCAAAACGGAGACACTGATTTCTTACTTTTCCCATCAAAACATTAAAGCCAGTTCTCAATCAAGTCCTATCTGAATCAGATTCTAAAGTCTTGAGCAATTACCCCATAACATGGAAAAAAAACCCCAAGAAAACAGACTGGCTTGTGACTTCTGTGTTCGGTTCTTCCAGAAATTTCTACTGGGGTTTTTTTTGGAACTAGACGTTTCACACCACGTGCTGACTTCTGCTGAAAAAGATTAGACCTCAGCTGGGAAGAACATGAGTGCAAGCCTGACAGGGGAAAAGCCCATCTTCTCGTTCTTTCAATCAGCACAGGTTTCAAAACCTTGTTACCATTAAACTGAATTTCTGATATGACTGCACTTTTCCTATCAGACTAAATCCTGATGGAAATCATGGGAAAAAAGTCAGTAGCTCAAGCCAGGCTTTGAAGGTAGCTGAGCTCAGTGTTAGGACTAAAAGCAGCAGTTATGTGACAGATGAAACATGGTACAGTAATGAATCCTTGTACGTGCCAGGTACCAGACTGAGAGCAATGTGTAACAGGCATTACTCATATCAGCCAATGCTGACAGGATGACAAATGGTAATTTAAATTAGGGAGACAATCAAAGCTCTGATTATTCAATTAACATACAGCTTTATGAAATGAAAGGTAGTCTATTTTTTTTTCATGTTGGCTACTTTTATCTCCGGCTTTGCAATACCTGATATTAAGTGAAGAATTTTAGAGGCTTTCCAGAAACAGACTCTTATGTGAATATGAGCTTATTTTATATTCTTTTTTTTTTCACGAAGCACTTATTCATACTATCATAACCAAAGACACTCACTGAGATAACATTTCAGAATAGATTTGCACTGGGAAAAGCCTCTGATCTGCAACTAATTCATCAGTTTTTGCAAATGAATGCCTATCATTCACTAACCCTAAAGGATGAACAAAATCAGGCTCAAGTCTGACATGGCTTTGTTTATCTGTGATGGACCAGAGCCTGCATGCAGTAGAACACCTCCAGAACCAAAACTCAATGTCAAACGTTTAAAATAACATCTGGTTTTTAAAAATGTGCACACCTAATAAACCTCAGACATACGCTTATATTCCCATACGCTGGAATATCCAGGCAAAAGGCAAAGAAGCAAGGCTTGGCTTGAACATTTTTTTTATTATTTTTGAATTTTTTCTGTTGAAGACAAGTTTAGTGGAGAAAGCTAAGGGATAGAACAGTGCCAGCAATATCCTGACCTACACAGGCGTAACCCAGGGCACAGAGAAGGGTGCTACCCTCCCAAGCAGGGCCTGGGGATGCTGCCTTTGCCAGGTCTCCGAGGCAGCCAAAGGCAGCTCCATGGAAACACCTGCTTTAGTGGGAACCCCAGGGACAATAAAGGACTGAAAATATGCAAAACCTCACAATTGTACAATAAATGCTCAAAAGGTAGGGATTTGGTTAACTTCCAGTTTTAAAAGAAATTAAGACTGCCTTTCAAGGCACTAAGCCAGCCAGATTCTAGCAGTTCTCACTGCATTTTGAACAACTCCCCTGTCTTCTCTACAGCAGGAACAACTTGTTACACTACTGTTGCTTTGAACCAGAGTCTCAACACACAGGCACAGAAAAGGAACTTTTATAAGATTAATGTGAAAAGTAATAATTCTAACTCTTTGGATAAGAGATTCATCTGACCAAGAAAACAACAAAAAAAAAAGCCATTCTAAATATCAAATTTAATTGGCCCAGACAGACGAACTATAATTTTGCAGTAGCCTGGGATGTGAAAAATGAGGCACATCTGGGTGCTGGGCAGGACACCACTGTGCTCAGAGTGCCAGCTTGTGCCAGTCAGGGGCAGGAAGCAACTCCCAAAGGCTAGCCCTACAGCATCAGCACCATTTCCTATCTCTTGTCCCTCAGATTTTATCAGGACTATTTATCTAAGCCAAAAGGATTTGATTGATAGGTTTTAGCACAGATACTGCAAATTCAGCCTTTAGATGTAAGTAATCTTGGCGAGCCATAGCTTTGTGCCCTTATTAATTTACCTCCCCTTCTACATATGTAGTCTGCTGTAAATAGATTACCAAAGACTCATCCAAGCTGTTGTACTCTGAGGGGCAAAGCCTACCCCTGCCTCTTTTTCTTTCCCCAGTTCTCAGTCTGCTCTCCTCAGGCTTGAAGTCCGTCCAGTTGTGGGACAGCCACTGCTACAGCATGGAGGAGTTTATTCATGACATTTAAGCAACAAGGAAAGAGGAGTAAGATTGCTTGCTGTGGCAGGATCCATCCTGCAGTATTTCTCTGCCTCCAGACAGTCCCCTCTAACTCGTTAAATGAACTGGAAGAGATCCTCCCAGCCTGAAGGATTCATCCCAGTGGTGACAGCCGTGCTCACCACTGTGGAGGTGTTTCTCTGATACAACACTTGCATAACCTCAGACCACATATGCAATTGAAATAGGCTGAAAAATGGGTTCAAAAGGGAAGGGAAGACATTATTCTGTCTCAGGGAAGGATTTCACTGAATTAAACTGAATTCCCTACATTTGTGACTGATTCAACCTTCTTCCTTTAGTGGAAAAGGAGTGTGAAAAAATCTCAGCAAGAAAATTGCTGCCATTGACTTCAGTGAGCTGATATCTCAATGTTGAAATTTTATTATTAATATTCTTTTAAAGAGGTACTGAGTTAGAAATATGCTCTTTGGTGATTTTTTGCCCCCCACTGGAAAGGAAAGAAGCAACTTTGGTGGTGGCTGGCTGCCACCAGCACTAGGATGGGGAGGGCTGGACGAAAGATGGAGAGATCTGTCTCGGAAGTTAAAGTGAAAACACAAGAAGCAATGGTCATGTGTAGGAGCAAGGGGAATTCCAATTAACCTTTCTTTCCCCTCCCCTCCAGGGAAGCTGGTTAAGCACTGCAAAAAGATGCCTGGGGAGCATGTCAAATGTATCCTTGCAGATACTCAGAACTCCCCTGGACAAGATCCTGAGTGCCTCATTTGACTTAGATGTTGGACATGTTGGAGCACAGACCTTCAGATGTCCCATCTTACTTGAATGAGGACATACAGAAGAAAAATCAGACACAGAAGAAGAGACAAATAAAATCCTTTGGTTACCCAGATGGAAGATGGCAATGGCTGGCCATGACCAGCATCATCAGCATTTCCAGAAGGTAACACAGTTTGGAAATAAAACATTTGCAAAAGCAGAAAGGTGTGAGGTTGAGGGATATCCTTGCATCCTTCTCTTCAGTTCAAGCCACGAATTACAGGGAGGGGAAACTATCAGGCACCCCTTTGCCCCCCATTCAAGATACCTCCCAAGGTTGTTTCTCAAAGAATGTTCAGCACAGCAGGAGTCCTGGCAATGCCTGTGGAGTAAGTCTGCCTTTCACCGGGTTGTGGGAAGAGAAACCTTTACAGTTTGTCTCATGTGACATCTTGACTGCATGCAGTTTCCTTTCCTTTCTGTCCTGCATCTTTTCAAAAACCTCTGTAAACTGTATGAGTTTCATAAGCAAAATATTTGTTTGCTTTAACCTTAATCTGGCTCGAATTAAAATGAGTTTCACAATCAAGACACCATGTAAAATTGCATTTGTGTACTCCTCCTAATGTACCCGAAGAGGTATAAATTGCATTCCTGGCTAAGTGCTCTGGGGGCTGTGGAGTTGGCAGCACGGTAGTGCCGGTGTTTGTGTGGAATTTTCCGGTGGAGGACGTAATGTAAAGAGCTGCAAGGGTGCCCCTGCAGTAGGCTGGCATGCCAGCAAGCAGTACACCTCAACCCTGAAGGCTCAAAGAACTGCACCATTTTTTGTAATAACTTGTCATAGCTTGGTGATAGCTTGGGGTGAGGAGAAATCAGCTTATATTTTTCATTTTCATGTATCCATCACACACATTAGCTTTTAAGAGCAGTACATTTGTGAGAGCAAGCCTATGTGCTGGAGATTGGGAGAGGTCACTTCTGGGTCACATCACAATATTAATTGCATTTACTACACTATAATTTATAGCAAGTGATTGTACAAGTCTTCATTTAGAGGGCATTGCTGAAATCCAGTTTCTTCTTTCACAAGCTATATCAAAGAATATTTGTTTGACATGACCAGAAAAAAAGTCTGTGAAGTGTTTAATGATTTAAACACAGAACAACACCAGAGTCAAAAGCTAGAATTAAACAAATCAAATTTTTTTTTCTGTCTTTTTTACATGTCCTGAAATCATGCCTGATCAGCATCCCAAAATGATCTGGGACATGCTAACAAAAGACTCAGTCTAACAAATATAATGATGTCTTTTATTAGATACATAGTTAAGTAGTGTATAGATCATTATTGGTTTGCATCTCAAAGAAACTTTCAGTCCCTTACTATGGAAAAAAAATGAGACAGTTGAAATATTTTGGACTTGACTTAACAGCTCTTTTTTCTTTTCAAACAAACACCACCAGGGAGTTGTCACAGTAGAGGTCCCTCTTTTTAGGAAGGCCAGGAAATCTCTAAAGACGCTAATGAAAGATGCAGAGCACCCAGTTCTGTTCCCTCCATGAGCCAAGTCCCCTTCCTCTTGCTGACCACCACTGCTCAGTTACTATGACAAGGGTTTATCCCACAGCTTAGCTCTTCTGAATTTCTCACATTTTCCCACCAAGGTTTAATTATGGCCATTTTTACTCCTCTGTGCTCTTCCTGAGACAGTCTCATAGCTGTCTGTTCACTGAAGTTCACAGGCAGTATTCTTGCCCCACCACCTTTACTAAAAGAAAGGGCTAACCTTTTTTTTTTTTTCCTAACACATACATAATTGATTCAAACCCCAACACCACTAGCTTTTATCAATATGTTGAAACTTTTTGCCATGGGGTTTACTTTGAGCTTTGGCTGCTGGAGCTAAAAATAAACCCCTCTGTAACCAATTAAATAATGTTTTCCTACTGAACTAGTTACAAAGGAAACTTGTAAATAAGCCTCAGGGGAACTCTGGCATCTCAAAAACCAGAAGAGAAATAAAATTTTATCAAGCATGCTGTATATTATTTTAGTGCCATTTGAGGTGTCTCAGAAGTTCCTAATATTACAGTAAATGCATGGTTTGATGAACACAGGACTCACTGGATGTTTTTCATCCATTTAGTTTTCCTCCCACCTTTCCAAGATTGTTTCTATTTGTCTTTACAAGTTGTCTGAGCAGAGCCATCTGTCAAATGTAGCAGCAGAGACACAAACACAGGGAAGTTCCCAGGCTCAACATGCCCCAGCCAGCAAGAGCACTGCTTCAAACTTATCAAACCTATGACTCCCTTTAGTCTGCTCCCAAGAAAGAGCAGCTGGCCACCACCAGACCTTCTCCAGCAATGCTGTCCATCTCATCTCAAGCAATGCAACTTTCTTAGGGAAAATCTCGAGGGGAGACTGGGGGTAATGGTATATCAGCTGAGCTGTTTCTTCAGTGCAAACAGCTTCCAGCTGTTTTCTTCCTTCATGAAACTTTGCTTCAGTTTCCCCACTCTACAACTGGATGTGCCCCTGTGTTTGTACAGCCACAAGTCCCCAGGGTATCCTGCTGCTCCAAAGGTGCCACATGTGGCTCAGAGCCTATTCCTGGCTGGCCCAGTAAAGCTGGCGAGCTATCCTGGATAATTGCTGAGGCACTTTGTTCCAGGAGAACGGCTATCATTCTCATTTACTGGCACAGTGCTGCACTGTAGCGTTGTAAAAACCACTAAAAGGAAAACTACTTGGATGGAGTTACCTGAAATATGCTTTTCAGCTTGTTTCTGTACTCCTGTTCACTGCATTAAAGGATCTCAGAGGCAGCATTAGCAATTTCATGCCATCACTCTCCCATTTGCCCTGGGTGACTCTAATACACTGTCCCCTTCCTCTGTTTCCCCACCTACCCCTATTTCAAGTCTCACCTCATGGTGGCATTTTTAGTAATAATTTGCAAACCCCTGACTATGACACATGCCAAAGCAGAGTTCTCACCAATTCCATCAACATTCTATATTATCAGATGGTGGGGGCTGGTGACACCTCAAGTGGACAAATTTTAACTGTGGTTACATTGCATGACTCACTCAGTACTGGTGTTGAAATCCCAGATTTTTCTGTGCATGGGAGTGTTCTCTCCTCCCTACCCATGACCACCAGCAGGACACAAACACCTGTAATTTTTATCTCACTCCATGTTATGCAACGCTTCCTGAAACACAGAATTAGTTGCACACATGTAAGGCTCAAGTGAATACACAAAGTAGACACCTAAGTACTGGCATGCCCCAACAGGCTTGGTGTCCTGTGAAATCTGCTGCAGCTACAGCATCCTTTTCCAGCGTGGACATCAAGAGAATTGCAGTGTGCTGGAGGCCAGCTTGGAAGAAACACTGCCTGCATAGAACCAAAGCCAGGACAAGAGAGGGCAGAAGAGCTCTGGCTAAAGCAGGTGGCTCAGAAAGCAGGAGAGGTGCTGGAGCAGGGTATCAGTGGTGGTCCACATGGGCCCAGACAATCAGCGTCTCTTGGGATCAGGTGCATGGTGAGCGTGACACAATTCAAATGAGTATTTATAGTTTATTAGTAAAGCACATGAAATGGAATGAGAATTAGAAGATCCCATCTAATCCTCTTTGCAAATGAGTTTTTTTAAGAT
The DNA here is from genome assembly GCA_013400955.1 of Drymodes brunneopygia. Classification (NCBI taxonomy): domain Eukaryota; kingdom Metazoa; phylum Chordata; class Aves; order Passeriformes; family Petroicidae; genus Drymodes; species Drymodes brunneopygia. Next base: position 1,467,515 of record VZTZ01040308.1, read on the forward strand.
GTAAGACTTGTACATGATTTCTAACATTCAGAATTAGAGACAGTTATTTCTGATTAAGTTCTATCAGTACATTCAAAATGAACTTACTCATGATGGAAGTTTTTGGTACTAAAAAAGACATAAAAATGCAAATCCAGGGATCTTCTTCAGCTGCTTGGTATTAATGTCCAACTATGAATTGAACTAAGTTGAAATTGAGTTAAGGGTCACTCAGGAAAAAGAATCCACAGTTTTGGGAAGATGTGTCTATTTTTCTGTAGCACAAAAACTGTTATAACTCTCCTGGCTAGTGCAGCTGTTATTTCAGATGCAAAAACTCTTATCTCAACAATCATTGTCAGAGAGAGAAAGGCTTCACAAGAAAACAACTAAAAGAAAGGCCTTAACTCTAAAAATACGTATTTACTGAAGTTTGTTTGTTTTGGTTAAACTAATATTGTTTATGTCTGTCACTAAGAGTTTAAATGGCAAGGTTAATGTTAACTTCTACATTTTTACACTGGCCAGCATCTGCTATAGAACAAGAGTACTTTCTACTGGGATTCAAACCTGCAGCAAAAATCCCTGTTTAGGGTTTATATCTTCTCACACATCACCCAGCAGCAGCAACTCTGAGGTGACATGAGGGAGAGACACAAAATACTGCAGCTTGCTCATCCACAGTGTATCTTGTGACATTATCAGAGACACCAGTAAATGGCATTAATTTTCAAGAAGAAAACCTTAAAGAAAGGAAAAATCATCACCTTCCCTTGATGTTGATTGGTATTCTAGGGTTTTTTAACTGTGTTTACTGAGCAAAAAGTTACAAATGAAGATTAGCTAATTTTAGCAGAGGTGAGTCATAGAGATCTGAAGGAACCAACCAAATTCAGCATTTGACTGTGTTCTTTGCTTCTTGCAGGCTCTAGAGGAAAGCGATGGCAATTCACATGACTATAAAAAATAAAAGTTTCTGTTTCTGTTGTGTGAGTGGACTGAGGACCCCACATTTGCTCCTGTTCCCTGCCTGTTCCGTGCCATCAGTCTGAATAGCTGCATAAATAAATGCTTCACACACACAGTCACACAAGCCTTTCTACAGCAGAAAAAGTTTTAAATGAAAACAACCCTCAAGTTTGAAGGAGGGGGGTGTGATGCTGCTGAAAACTTCCACCATCAGACTAGTTTTGTGTCCTAGCAATTGAAGGTCTTGGATATTAAAAGCTTTGTATAAAACCTGAATGCAAAGCATTCACCATCACTTCTTTGATAAGAAACTTTCATGAAACTGTTCAAAATTACTGACTTCCTTGCTTGGGAAGAAACTTCACATTCACCAACAAATTAACTTCCCATTTTGGAAGACTTGTGTTTAGTAATAGCCAGATATATTTTCACTTGTAAACTGAAAGAAATACCCAAACAATGTCACTTTTAATCATGAAAACTGCCATGCAGCAGCTGATGAAGGAAGCCAGACACTGGCCTACCATAAATGAGTCCCCTGGCCCAAAACAAAATTCCAAACATCACGAAGTTCAGCCTCATTTTTGACAGACCATTTCCAAATAAAGCAGAAGAAACATGCAAATATATCTTGCTATAAATCTTTCTCTCCAGCATTTCCCAGAAAGTGTAATTCAAACACGGACCACATCTAGCAGACTAGATTGAGGCAAAATACAATTTTCATTTAAATCAGCGAGAGCTACTGGTGATAGCATGCAGCGTTAAACCACGTGTACTTATTAACGTCCTAAGAGAAACATGAATTTTAAAACAGATGGTAGAAGTTGAAAGAAATTGAATCACAAAATAAGATCATTTACATAAATGCTTCCTCTTCTAATCAGCTACCACTGTGGTACTGTCAACTGGAGTGTTGGGGAATATAATTCATTTCCTCATCCCAGAATGTAAATATATGAATTGTTTCACTCCCTTATTTCCCCCTACCCCCATATACCCTTTGCACAGACACTTTCTTTACCCTCAGTGTTTCCCTCAGTTAAAAAAAAAAATTAGGGTGGACCATTTTCTCTCCTTCCCAACAGTGATGTTTTCTGCACTTACTGAAAAAACCCTAGATGTTAACAGAGAGGGATATTCTGAGATGACATTTCAGTCCTATTCCTCCCACACCAGAGTACAACCTGCCATGTGCAAGCTTGGGAAAACAGCTTAAAAAGTACATCCCTGGAAGTAAAAAAGCAGAGCTTGGGCATTCATATTTCTCAGTTTACATAGCAAGTAAGCAACCAGTACTTCGTGTTCAAACCATTCAGCTACAAATAAATTGTTTTCTTCACCTTCTCCAACAGGATTTCTGCAGTTAACCCCCAGTTTAACCACATCATGGACCGGAATTGGTTAAAATGCTCTTCACAGGCAATGCCTGGGAGAACTGACTTGCTGGGACACAAAACCGGTGGGAACTAGAGCACCAGTAAAATCCAGTCATCACAAGACCCAAGGATGCTTAAAGTACGCTAGCATACTACAAGGAATGTCAAAGCTAGCTCAGAAAAAAACTCACACAAAAATGGTATTCCCTTACCTGACAGAGCTTTCAAAAGTGCACATCCATCGTAAATCCCCAAGAGCAGTAAGAAAATGTGCTCCTGTGGCTTCTCTTCCTTGAGGAGCACAACAGCTCAGTGCAGGGTGCTGCCTACCCCCTGCTCAGCTGTGAAATGTTAGTCCTGTCAGATCCCTGCCCAGGTCATGACCTGCTCAAGCCCCAGCTGACAGCAATGGGTAGCTTGTCCTGTAGGACCCTCAGGGAACTAAATTTTTTTTTTTTTGGGTTCTGAGGACATGGCATAGTGCTCTTTTTCTCTGGAAAAAGAAGAAGCACACTCCTGAGATTATCACAAAGTTTCCAAAAGGGCTCTGTGCAAGGGGGCTGCTGGGCCTGAGCTGTAGGAGCACCAGGAGCTCCTTTTGTTTTAAGCATGCTTAACCTGAGACAAAACACTGCAAAACTGTTACAGGCATCACTTTAAATTTCTGGGCAAGACAATCACAGGTTTTGCTCATTTCCAGTGTAATTCACAGCAGCTACATAGGCTTTTGATCTGCAGTAATTTAAACAGACTGTAAGAGGCCATAGAATTTAAACCCCGAGCTTTTGTTTCTCCTTCTGACTTTAGGTACTGCAAATGCTGCAGCAGCCTAGAAATAAATTTTCAGCTAAAAATGCTCAGTGTAATAATTTCTCTGCTCTTCTGTGTTGAAGGAATAAGGCTAAATATAAAGGCCAAAAGATTTAGGCATACAATGTTGCAGGTACAGGGCTGAATTTCAAAATCATTACCACCTTCCCCTATATCAAGTTACCGTCAATTATTTATACACAGAAAAGAAATTGGTACCATTTTGTGTAGAAATATCCATGTACTTGTTCTCCCATGAATAAAGGCATAAAACTTCTACCTATTATTTTCCCAGCTGGAAGCTAATCCACGCTAAATTTTGCTGCAGTGCTGAAGATTTCTGAAAAGCTTCACAGATGATTGAGTTGCAGCTTCAATACACAGGATCTCTCAGTAGGCAGAAGAGTATCATCCTCTGTTTGTCATCAGCCTTTTTAAAGCAGGAAGAAGATCAAGAAAGGAACAGAAGAACCTGTTGAGAGGTTCTGACAGCTTTACTTCCCCCAGCAGTGTTAATAACCACCCTACAATTTTGCATGCTTATTTCAAGGCTGTAAGAGTTGGGGACTGACTTAAATTCAGCAGTGCCCTGCTGCAAATGTGGAATTGAGTATTTCCATTCACCCTGCAAGTCTGTTTGTGTGGAGCTGTTGGCCTCTCCATGCAGCTGCTTCCACTGACACCTGAGGTTCAAGGTGGGCTGAGAGGCTTGCACTGTCACAGGACCTGCAAGGCAGACACCTGCTTAACAAGGACCTGCACTAATTGCTCAGGCAAGCTCTTGTCAGGCTTAGTAGGGGTATAAGCTGAGTCTGGAATGGATTTGGGTTTCTTCTGGGGTTTTCTAGCACAGTTTTGAGCCTTTTGTCCCACTGGAGTACTGGTTGAGCGGAACAGAACGAGACTTTCACAGCCTAATTTTATGATCTTCTTTTCTCTCTTGTTTTCAAGTTCACCTGAACTTCTGAACCGGTATCTTTTTTTTCCAGTTAGCTGAAGTGACTGTGTCATGGCACAGTGATTTGGAAAATGCTCATTTTGTGGAAGCTTATATTTCAGTCATCTTTCAGCTCCCAGAGACAATTATAGCACTGAATGTTGTAAAGCTAAGGCTGTTAACATACAGATGGCAAAAACTGTTGGTGCAGGAGGAAAGGAATGGTAAGTGTTTAATCCTACCAGCTGCTCTGAATCCTGTGCATGTGCAGGGGCAAGAAAACACATTAAAACCTCCTTGCACAAGACTAGCTGTGAGCTCCTGATTGTAGGAAGTTCAGCAAATAGCTGCCTTGTTGAGAGTCCAGTCTCCCCTGTAATCTCTCTCAATGCCTTCTGGCAAGGGATCCCCTCTTTTAGGACAGCAGTTTGAAGCTTTCTCTGAGACTGAAAAGCTGAAGGAAACAATGGTAGGATGATATTGTGCTCCATGAGGAGAGCAAATACCTCTCCAGGGCAGATGTTGCAGCTCACTGCTGTGCTTGCCTTTGCCAGCACACATTGACCTCTGAAACAGCTGTTTCTGGAAAGCAGCAGCTCTCAAAACCAAACATCCAACCCCCAAATCTGAAAAATTGAACTCCTGCTTTTAATGAAGTCATACGGGGGATGGAACAGAATGAAGCATTTGCTTACTGATCAAAACTGATTGGAGCCATGATTAATTGGTTTTAAATCCGAAATGGCAGGTTCATTCCTGGCTAAGCAGAAAAAGCACAGCAGTTGTCTCTCTCCTCCCAAACAATTATGATGGTAAGTTGGACATGATATCCCATTTCTAAATGTTTTGCTTTCCCAGTGTCCTGAGCTGACACAATAAGAATAATTTACACTGCAGAGGAAATATTGCTGGACACAGCCTGAATCCTGTGCAGCTCAGGTCAGAAATCTTCACTTTCACTGAGTGCTGCAACTGGGGTTACCTGAAGTGCCACTGCAGTTCAGACCTTGGGGTAAGGCACTAAGGAGTAATGAAGCCTCTAAAATTGGAGAACAGATTTGTTGCATTGTGCATTTTCCTAGTGAATTGCTTTATATGGATGCAGTGCTTGATACTTTCAGTTTTCTGAGCTTATGAAGTGTGACTGCCACTTAGCAGTTGTCCAGAGAGATGCTGACAGAGGGATTTGTTGCAGTGAAAAAATTATGGGTCCTTATTCATGTTCACAGGACATTTCAGACAGGGACCATTCAGGGGCATTTTTTGTCACACAGGGATGCTTGGACTCGAGGTTGGTCTGAAAACCTTCCTGCATTGTAAAATGTCACTGCACACATCATTGCCATGATTATAATTGCTGCAGTTATTAGATTTATTCTTCCCATGAAATATAGAACTGTGAGCTATATATGTGTCCACAGTGCAGCCACAGCTACTGCTCTTCTCTTTTCTGCTGCAAAGCAAGCTGTGTGTACCCAAGGCTGCCAGCTCCTTCGTGGTGAAAAAGTTATCAAGAGAAAACAAATGGATAAATCCCTTTCTACTGGTAAGGCAGAGCCAAGAAGGCTGTCAAGAGCATTGTGGAAAATTATAGTAATAGGATAATGGAAAAATTACAATTTGTGGAGAATGAAGTATATTACTTCTACATTTAAGAGCCCTGTGGAGAATAGAAACAGCTTTTCTGCAGAAAGATTTGATGTAGTGCCAAAACTTCCAATTGACACCTTAAAATAACCTGCCAAAGAAAGGGAAAAAATAACCTTTCTTCTTGAAATCCTGTAGCAGAGTTAGCTCAAATTAGTACATTTTAGTACTGCTGCCCAGAGGTATGGGTTGGGGAAAGAGTGACTATTAACTGTGGATTTTGGTCCAAGTTTATGGAAAAACTGGAGAGTTTTTTAGTAAGGATAGCTGTTCTTGGTAGTTTGTTTGGAAATTCTGTAATACTGGCTAAAAACCCCCCTAAGCTTCTCACATGGGGGGAATTTTGCTTTCTTCAAACAGATAAATTCAATCTGATTATTCTGGATGAGAACTTTTCAAGAAATTCTGGAGGGGTACTCGTTACTTTGCATTCATTAAGCTGGGTTTTTAAGTTTTATTTCTGAAAAATAAAGATTAAATAATGCATCGGTTTCTGAATGCTTGAACTAGTCTTACACATTTTGATTTTAGCCCTGAAATACACTGTCAATATATCCATATTTGATTTCTTTCCAATAGAAAATGTTTTTAATGTTGATGACAACACTGAAAGTGTATATTTCTTCATACTACAACTAAATATAGTAATTGCAATTACAGAGGTTGCCTTTGCATTCAGGGCATTTGCTGCAGTTTGAAAGTAAGTCTGTAAAAGAAGTATAAGAAGAAAAATGAAGCTGGTAAGATGTATCAATATGTGTTTCCAAACAAAAAAAAAAGTCTGTAAAATGGTACCATCCAGGTCTGATGCAGACTCAGCAGGTAAGTGGAAAAGTCTTTGAATAAGGAAAACCTAAGGAACTTTTGCTGTGCAAATCATGCCTACCAGTGTTGATCCAGGGAGTTTTCTTCACAAATGTTACAGAGGAAAACAGTTGCTTAAGACTATGTCTTAATCTACATGAAAATACAGTAAAATTGAGAAATCTATCAGTGCCAAATTCAAAAAGAAATTACCTCTGAAAATGTTCTGTGAATGTTAGCTGCTTGCCAGCTCTGCTACAAACACTCCCAGCTCTCCCCACGGACTGAGAAACATCTCCAAGATGTGTTCAGGACTGTCACACCTCTGCTGGTGGCTGCAGAGGTTTTGGTAGCTCTACCCTGCATCTGAAAGATCTTCCAGCATGAGAGAAAATCCCAGGTGCCCCATGCCACCAGACCATGGGCATGTGTTGGCTGCTGCAGTCTGCATCACAAAGCCTCCTCAGCACTTCAGAAAATGCACTGCTTGATCTAAGATGTGCAACAGCCAAACATCATTATTGCTGTCTCTTGGTTACAATTAGAAAGTCATTGCTAGTTGTTGTCACTTAGTAAAACTTATAATAAGTTTTGTAGGTACAAAATCTAATATTTCTGCCAGAAGTGAATGTGACTAATTACATTTTGTTGTTTGCATTCCCTCTGAGGTATCAGTATTTCCTGCTTCCTTCCCAAACTGTAACATAAAACTACTTCTGCTAGTTATGTAATTTGTTATTAATTTAAATAATACACAAACTATATTTTGGTTTCTCCAGGGGAGAAAACATCAACATCTTCTCTGACATAGTAGAAAAACCCTAAACTTCGAAAATTTAAATTTTAAATGTGTTTATAGAAAATCAGCATTAGTGTACAAGCCAGACTAGTTTTTACAAGTTTGGTGAAAAGGTTTCAGATGTAAAGTTCCTTTATCTGTGTTATTTGTGACAAGGTTTTGGTAGCTGGGAGGGGCTGAAGAGCTGACTTCTGTGAGAAGGTGCTAGAAGCTGCCCCTATGTCCAGTGGAGCAGCCAAGTCCAAGACAGACCCACCACTGGCCAAGGCCAAGTCCATCAGTGGTGGTGGCAGCACCTCTGAGATAAGGTGTTTGAGAAGGGGAAAAAAACATCAAAATATTGATGAGGGAAACATTGGGAGTGACCCCAAATGCATTTTTGTCTGCTTTCAGTTTGCCCCAGGAGTCCAAAATCAATCCCCCAAGCCAGGGCTCTGGCAAGGAATTGCAGCAAGCATTGTGTGTCACACTGCCGTTCCCGCTGCCACCCTCATCTGGGCTGCACTCTTTTACTTTGTGCACAGAGATAAAATTACACAGGAGGGTTTGCTGGAATCAGAGGGCCTGACATCTCCTCCAAAAAACCTGCTGATGGGTTTAAGATTACAAAAAGCTTTGGCAGCTCAGTTGTTATTAAGTGGAAGAGACTTGCTGGTGTGCAAGGAGGCAATTCCTCCTCTGAGTGACAGCTGAGGCAAATTCCCCTCAACAACAGTCCTGATCCCAAAATTTCAGTGACCAGAGAAGCTGTCTGTAAGTTTTGGCTTTCTATGGCTAAAACTGCCTAGCTGAGCTAAAAAGCAAGGTTCTAAAGTCAGATGAGACAAAGCCTTCAACAGAAGTTGCATTTGGCGAACATCTCATGCCACAGCTTAAAAAATCTGAAAGACTGATATGACACACAGTATTGTCTGTTGTCTGTCTGCTTAGTATGCAATGTCTGTTTGTTAAGGTCCTTTGTTGGGGGAGACCTAAGGCTGAGTTCCTCTCTGTAATGAAAGGTTTCATTTCTTTCAAAGTCCTGTGCTCTTGGAATGAGCTACTGATAAATGTTGGAGATCATAAGGCCTTGTAACACCATGGATATTTATATTCAAATATCTGAAAGTGACTTATTTGGAGTATGTATTATACAATTAATGATTCATTTTCCAAGATTTTCTGCTGTGGCCATGTGTAGAGTTGTGTCTGTGCTCACACAGTGTTTATAGCCATGATCACATGCTGTGTTCTTTGCCACACTACACCGTGCAATTACTGTGTCATTGGTGTGGGAAGGGCAGTGAACTCCTGTGTTTGTAGCATTTGAAAGACTGTTCACAATTTATTCATTCAAGGACTGGGAGAAGGAAATACAAAGGAAGCATACATTTGTTTCCTGTAGCCTCCCAGATTTTCATGTAATTAAAAAGCAAAGGGAATCTTGCAGCCTGTGGGAAGGTTGACTCCTTTCAGGTCTGAGTCCCTGTTGACCATTTTAGCGCAGCCTGGATTGTCTTTCCAGGGGTACTGTAAGTTCTTTGGGTTCTGCTGCGGAAAATCTAGAAGTGCTACTATTTTTAAAAGGTACTATACAAATAATATAAATGCTATATAAATATGAAAATGTAGTGTTATCTTTCATCACTCTGCGACCATTTAGTTCAGACTGCCAAGTTAAATTACTTTGTGTGTATTACCTTCCTGCTAAGCTCCAGCAGAGGCCCTATGAAAATGCATTTCACTCTGACAAACCAAACAATCTGTTGCCAAGAAACACAGAGAGCTCTTTTAATAAGTCTTTTTCTATCTTTATGCAGTTTAGACAAAAATGGCTTAAATATTTGATTGAAACAGGTCATTAATCAACAGTTGCGTTGGAAAGTGGTCTCCATCTTTGCTAAAAGGATTTTATTTCTAGCATTTTTTAATTCCACAGAAGTTAACTCTTACAAATTTCTTGTCTTACAGAAAGTGTTTTGATATTCTGTAAGTAAGCAAGACCTTTAGAGTCTTAGTCCAAGGTATAGGCAAAGCCCCAGCCCCCTTGTATGCCTCCTGCTAACTGCAAATAATGTTCTTCGTTTTAGCAACAGGTCTTATGTGAGCACTAATCATAAACCAAGCTAAAACATGGATCTAAAGTGCTCTAACGGTTCCCTGGAAACTGCTTGAGTATGCTCTTGACCCAGCAATGTGTGCAAGGCATGCAACCTGCTCCTTGCTCTCTTCTCCTCTCCCTCTTCTGAATCTCAGACTTCTGTGGGGTAAGAATGGATGAATTCCTACAGTCACTGCTGCTGGTCATAAAGAGTTGTGTGGGGAGCTCATGTTCTTTCCCTCTAAGTTATATCACTCCCTGTCATTTAGTTTATCTGAGCCCATCCAGTCAGTGGATTTGTGACATGAGACCAGTGAAAGGGCTAACTCACTTTTGCAGGAACCTGTGGATGGATGGATGGATGGATGGATGGATGAATGGATGGATGGATGGATGGATGGATGGATGGATTCTTTGGCACTGGGCTGCAGGAAGGGACTGCATGGTAATTCCTGTTTTACTTTAGTTGTATTGGGAAATATGCAACAAAGTGACAGTTTTCATTGCAGCTCAGAAATACTGAAGTTTTTTGTGTTATACTAAATAATGATTAAATAGAGATATGGTTTAAAATTACTGATGTTTTAGTAAATACAAATATAAATATGTGGTCTAAGTAAAAATATAACTGTAATAAATACACTAAACACTAAGAGTTTGTGCCAATCACAGATAGCTGTATCTGAGTAGAGCTTGTCTTCTGCTTTCTTTCTGATGGAATTCCTTTTTTCTTCTCCAAAGTGCATCTGTTTTGGTGTTTCATCAAAGAAGGGGTGGTAGGTAGCTATAATAAGTCTGGGTAGCTGATTTAATAGATCTTACTTTGAAAGTTCTTGTAATTTAAACTAATCACTCAAAAAGCCATGTCAAAAACTTGTAGTGCTGATGAAAAAAACTCAGATTCAGATGCCAGTCACAGGAAAAGTTAGTATTAGCATCCTATAAAGGACAGCTGAACTGGTATTTATAATGACAGTATCGGCAAATGAACTTCTTCAATGAACTTCAGTTTCTTCCATGATTCTTATTCTTCCAACATTTCTGTGAGGAAGAATTATCAACACAAAAATAATCATGTTTTTTTGTACCTGTAGTGAAAAGAAAGCCATTATCATTGAATCATAGAATAGTTGGGTTAGAATGGACCTCTGAGCCTTTCCTCGCAGGAGAGGTACTCCATCCCTCTGATCAACTTGGTGGCCTCCTCTGGACTGGCTCCAACAGGTCCCTGTCCTTCGTGTGCTGGGGACCCCAGAGCTGGATGCAGCACTGCAGGTGGGGTCTCACCAGAGTGATGTTCTTTGTAAGAATGTAGTCACTTCTTGAAACATCCCCTTAAAATATTTAGAACTCCCATACAAAGTTTGAAACTAGCATTCCACTAGACTTCTTTTAATTCTTGCTACTGCTTCTAAAAAGCCAGTGGTGTAACCATGGGGTGAACTCAGGAACAAACATACCTTAAGACAATGCAGATTTGATGTGCAAGATGGTTGTGCAAGACAACACAGATTTAATGTAATATTCTCTTTGTTAAATATCTTAGTCTCTAGAGTTGCCTTAGGCTTTTGTTACTGTTAATAAGTGATGTAGACTTAGGCACTAGATGTCAAAGTTAGATAAACTAAAAAGTGCTGATCCTGCCAGCTCAAAATAAAGGATTTTAGAATAATCTGCAACTTGGTTTGGGAAAAAACCAAAAGGAGAAAAAACAGTGAAAAATGTCTTCTGTATCCCTGGGATGCAGAAAAGTGCTTGCATATCCAACATCCTAGTGGCAGCCCTTCTTTCTCCACAGCCTTTCTGAAAGGTTAAGTATGTGGTAGCGGTGCACACACTTTACTCAAAAACACAGGACTCCAGCAATTCTGTGCAAAACATCAGGCATCAACTAACAGTGTTTTTCAGCCTGACCCGTGTGGAGTTTACCATCCTTTTTAGCAGCAGTCAGGGAAGGCACTATTGCAATGGAGCAAAAGCAATCATTTAGTGAAATAATCTTCATGCACTTATTGTATTTCCCTTGCAAATTACTGCTGGACTGAAGTTTTCCTGCTGCCTCAGATGTTTTGAAGCTGTGTCTGGAACTGCAAAGGAAAGGTGGTAGCATCAGTCCTAGTTGTGCCATTGCCCACCCCTGCCTTTCCCCTCCTCTTGCTGGTATCCCACTGCCTCTAGCACTGTCCTTTACTCAATAAGAGGACATACAGTTTCACTGCTGACTTAAGGGATGTAGAAAACTTGGAGTAAAATTGCATTTTGGTCAGTAACTCTTCCTTGTCCTGTTGCTTCTGGACCAAATCCAGCCTTCACATCAGGAGGTTTTGAGGGAAAGCAAGTCCAGGAGTGTGTGTGAATTGCACAGTTGGAGAAGAAGAAAACACGATTCTGCCAAATTGTGTTTTTGGAAAGGATGAGAGCTGCTCTAAGTTGTTGAGTGGTTTGAGACTCATTGCTGTCCATGTCAGTCCCATGGATTAGGGACACAGGTGCAAGTATAAGGTGAGTTGTTGAGTAGCAAATGACACCTAGCTAATACTATCACAAGGTTTTGCAATCTATACTAAAGACAAAAGCACTAGAAATTTAGATGATGTACCTGTATTTGCTAATATATATACAAGAAAAACCTCTCAATATCTATAATCAATTTTGAGAGCAATGCTGAGATATTTTGACAGAGGCTTTGGGAAAATCCTACTGAAAGCATCCTAATTAAGAGTTGGCCTGGTCCCATGATAGCAAGCCTTCAGAAAAGCACATCATATGTTGCTCTGAGCACTGCTCTTTGTCCAGGACATAGAAAGTGAATCAATATTGAGCACAAGGCTAGGACATCCCAGAAATAATTTTGTAAATCTCACAGTCCTGATATTCAAGTAGCTGCAGTTCTGTTTCATCTGGGTGTGGCTAGCTGCTGTCAGAAGCCTAACACATCTTGAGCATTTAATGGATTTCTTGGAAATACTTTTAGGACTTTTTTAGCATCTGAGCACCATGTGTTTTTTCCTCTTGTATTGGAACCTCCTTGAGATACCTTGAGGAGTGGCCAGGCCTGGTATCATGTTTCCACAGGAGATACAGGGACAGGTGAGATTCCTGAGGGTCAGTTGTTCGATGGCATTGGAATGTCACAAATGTTGTTATATCCTTCCAGCTGACATATCTGGAATTCAGTGCTCTAGTGTTTTTCCCAGAGGGTCAGTTATCTGCATTGGCAGTGCACTAAGTAGAGATCAACCCTTTAGTAAAACACTCTAGAGGCAATTTTTTCCTGAAAATTTCTCCTGTGGGACTTTCCCCAGCTGGAAAGTCTTTTTTTGGTGCATGACCATAATTGCTCTGCTTACAGAACAAAACAGAATGGAAAAAAGGCAGGAAAAAGTTCTCACTCCTTTTCCCACACTGAGCATAAAATGTACTGTCTGGCCTTGAACTGAGGGCCAAGAAATAACCCGTTACCATGTAACATGTGCAGATGGGGAAAGTGCTTTGACATTTAAAAGAGATGTTTTAAAATCATCTGCTACACAACTCTGTAGGGGAGCAGCAACAGCTGGGCTCCTCCCCAGGGGAAGGCAAGCTGGGAGGTGAGGGCAGCAACACAGCCAAGCCAGGGGCAGGCAGGGCCAGGCAATGCCACCATGGCAGAACTTGGTCCCACAGCACCAGAAACAGTCAAGAGCCCTGACAAATCCTTTCCAAACTCCTGTACTAGATTTGTAAGCATCCAGATAGATCCCCAGGCTATGTGTTGAGTAGTCTGTTATAAGATCTTTTGTTGAGTTTCATGTGGTGGTAATCAATAAATGCACTGGCTGTCAGTAAAAATCCCCAGGCAGAAATTGCCTGCCACTGGGGTCTGTAATGCATTTCTCCACCAGGAGAAACACAAGGGTATCATAAGCATTTTATTTTCCTCTTCTCACGCCTGACATTTTTTTAACTGGGAAGATGGATTTCAGCAGCAAGGTCTCACTGAGGTTAATGTTAGAAAGCTAATTCTTATGTAAAATGCACAAAAGAAGCTCTAGCAATGATTGATATTGTCAGTGTTGTTATTCCTGACATTAATCCAGTTCATACAATTAAGCTGTATTCAGTGTTCAGCCAGTTGTTGCTGTCTTCGATTGCTTCTTTTTCTTCGGGGTGTGGAGTGTTGATGTTTATGGAATCCTTCAAATGAGTGGCTTTTGCTCTGGCTTGTCTGACTCTTTCCAAGACTGCGTTAGGGACAGCTTATGTCACTGGTTTGTCTGCACTGATCATCCTGAGGTGCTTAATTTGGTCAGCAGGTGACCTGTCCTTTGTTTACCGTGTTATTTTAAGTGACGGCTTTTATGATGTGGAACTGATGTTTGTTTCCTTTGTGTGGGCCATCACTGTAGACTTAATTGCAGCAATTCTAATCAATTAATTGCTACATGTAAAAATACATGCATACATATGAACGTATGTCGTTTAGTAATTGTTTAAAAATAAAACAACAAAGAGGGCCGAGATTCTAGATACAAACACTGAGAAAAAAATCCATGAGTTAATTTAATCAGTGCAGTATTGTAATTAAAAGTTGAGTAGTCTTAGTGTTTGCTAATACATGGTGTTGATTCTTATTTAGACAAACACAATTTCAATAAAAAACTCATTATATAAGAATTAGTAGTATTAAGATAAATATCTTCAAAGCAATAAAAAAGTACTGTGATTACTGTGTAATTCTGAAGGAAATTAGCAGTACCTGTAAAGTATTTCTGGCATCCAAAGGCTCTCTCTTTTTTTTTTCTCTTGAGAACCATACATACATTCAGATATTATTAGCAATACTGCCATGTCAGCATACATCATTTATCTGCCCTTGCTGCATTCCTCTCCCCTGTTAGATCAAGGAGCTGAGCCTGTGAGGAGAAATCAGTCTGGACAACCTCTCCTGCTAGCTGTGCTAGAATGAGGCGACCTAGAATGAGATGTAGGGAGGGCTACAAGGTTTCCTGAATGGAGTGGTATTGACTCAGCACAGGACCATTTCTGCTTAGGTTTTGCCCTAATTACTACCCAGATTTTCTGAAGGGGCAGCCTGACACTTCACAGGAGGAGGAAGCAGGCAAAGTTCTGCAGTGTGGAGGTGGCTGGTATGTCAGAAGGCGCTTCTGCTGTAGACACAATTTGCTTCCCCTTTGCTACAGGCTGGGAAAGTGCTTGTTCAATCAGTCAAGGCTGGCTTCCCTCAGGAACTGCTGCCACTCCAACACTCTAACAGGTAGGCAGTAATTAATTGTGTCAAAGTCAGATAAAATAGCAGGAAAAATTTTGGCCCTTTCATAGCCTTCAGAAGATGTAATGAATATCACTGCATGAACCACATAAACAGCATTCACTGAAAGACAAGTCCCTGCAGGTGCTTTGCACAACAGTCTGACCTAACTTATATTATATGTTTTGTGCTTATACCTATCTTCAGCTCCACCCAGGCTTTCTCTGTGCTCAAGTCAATGCTGTGATACTCTGATGCTGATTCTCTTGTGTTAAGGCTTTTGTTGGAGGGTCTGCTTCCATGGCTCATCTAGGACAGGGCTCAGTCCGGCTACCAGTGAAGTTAAGGAAAGACTGAATTAAACCTCTGGGATTCCTCTTTTGTCCAGGATTATTTTACAAATGAGCCTGACTCCCTGACCCCTTCACAAAAATTAAAGAGCAGAAAAGTGTTTCAGGTTAATCTTTAAATTAAAATCATTCTTCTCCTGGATAAAATGTCATGTGTTATTTAAATATCCTGAATTCTCACTTCTAAGGCTAACAATCAAATAAAACCACCAGAATCCACTGCTCATATAAGGAAAAATAAACTTCTGGACATGTAATTTCGTCTGTTAGCTTTGAAAAGTTGTTCTAGGGAGAATGGATTGACTCCAAATCATATGGCCTTACTTTAATCATGTAAACATCACACAACTTTATTTTTCAATTAAACTACTTCTTTATTCCAATTATTTTACATATTGTTGCAAAAATACATTGTTAACAAGGCCATCCCCCTGAATGAGCAGTGATTTAAATGAGGATGTTACTGCTGCTCATTCTTACCACAAGATGTGGATCATAGCAGGACAGGAAAGGATTTGAAGAAGCAGATCCTTTGAAGCATCCTGGTACCTTCACTGGGTATCTTGGGTTTGCAGTGTCTGAGTTTCAGCATTCCTTTATTTCCTTGTACAAGAGATGCTGATCCACAGGTCTGAGAACCGTGCACGGCTCTTGGAGAGTGTAAGTGAAGGTCCTAAGCCTGGGAGTGTGTGTCAGTCCTCTTGGGGGCCCAAGCTGGCACAGCACCTGGATGTCCCAATGTTGATGTCTGTGAGGTGGCAAGCCAACAGTTTGGGGAAGGATGCAGACAAGATGCCCCAGCACATTTCAAGCTGGTGGTGGAGCTGCCAGATGTTTGTCATCTTTTGCCAGGAAATGTCAGAGCCAGAACCCCTCTCCTCAGCACTTGGCATAGACAGAGATGCAACAATGCCCAGGCTCCTTGTAGAGCACTCCAACCGACTATGAATAATTAATATTCAGGATATCAGGAGGGGAGCTGAATTTTGTTCTCAAGCTCCAAAGTTTCAGAAAATTTGAAGTGGAAAAAAAATGGAGCATAAATCTCAGACATGGACCAAGCTCCTCATAAAGCATGTTTCAGTCCTAAGTCACAAAGCTGAAGAATTTATTACTCTGCCCAAAACACCATTTTCTGCTGACATAAAAAAAATTACTTCTGCAACAGACTCTGGGGAAGCTGGTGGGCACAGCTCATTGCTTCCTTCATGCATACTGCTAGTGTACCTAAGCACTCAGCCAGGGGCTCTGCATGCTCTTCACATCCACACAGAGCCCATGAAGCACTGAAGAATTGAGAGCAAAGAGTTCACAGAAGGAAAAAAAAATGCCAGTGAATCTATTATAGCTAAGAGTACAGTAAAAATCAATTAGCAAAAGTGGTTCCCTTGTATACCCTCAGAATAATGATGACTTCTCACATTTTCGAGAGTTTTACTGATAAACTTTTCATTTGTAAGTTTATTTACTGGTTACAAGAACTACTCTCCAGTTTATTTTTAGTTGGCTGAAAAGAAATGGTAATATTGAACAGTAAATAAGATATTTGAAGTTACAGATAAGGGAGAGAATGCAGGCATTGTTTCTGTTGAGACATTGTTACCATCTTTACAGCAGCACCACTCAGCCGGGAATGTTCTTAGAATTAGTTGTTCTTTTTCTGCTAAAGCTGTGCTTACTGAAATTTTTCATTTTTTCACTGTAAGTGGGTTCTGTGATAATAAGGATGGTGGTTTCATGCTGCACTGAGCATACACTGCTTTGCCTGGTGAGGATTTGACCTTAAATCATTTCACACTTGGTGCAGTTGGAGAAGCAGGAGGGGGAATTGTCTATAAATGTGATTCTGACTTTACATCTCTCTTTTCAGAGTTATCTCTTCAGATGCTAAGTATTATGATTCACTGTGCCAGACTGGGTTTGTTGCTTCATAGCTGTAAGATTGGTAGGGGTGTTTCACCCTATGGTTCATTAACAGGAATGATGTAAGATTAAGATTTGTAGGAAATCTGTTGGGACCAAATAGGAAAATATGTGCACACAGAGAAACAACATAATCTTAAACACTGTCTGCCTCCTTGATCTTTATGGAATTTGCCAATCTGGGTACTTGACAAAAACGGAAAGTAGATGTCACTTGGATTAGCTATTTTCACAGTTTGTAGTGAATATATGTTTGTAAGGTACTTGCCAATGAAGATAACTGTTTATCTCTGACAGTTCTGAAGAATTCCTAAAAGGCACTCTGAGTAGCAAATAAAAACTATTTGTTAGAAAAAGTTCGTGGTATTTTGGGTTTGAACCTTTTCCCTGCTAGAAATTCAAATACATGTGCTATAATTTATTTTAAACTGCCAATTTATACTCATAAATTCTTATGCATTACATTTCTCCCTCTGTCACAGAAGAAGCCTTTTTATGCTGCTACATCTTATTCTCATTTAGAAGTGTGATATTTTGAAAATCTCATTTTAGAAGGTCAGTGTGTGGACCAGAATAGCACAGACAGATGCATTTTCCTTTTATTTTACTGGACACAGAAATACTTTCAAGGACACACCTTGTTCAGCTGCAAGGACTTTCACTGAGTACATGAAAACAGACTCCCTCATCCAAGCCACCTACCACTCTGCATATTCCCACTGTCTTCACCTGCCACCCACCCCTGGCATAGATACACCATGTATCTACACATCTTCTTACATGTATGTTGTTGTTGTTGTTTTGGTTTTGGTTATTTGGGGGTTTTATTTTGGTTTTGGTTTTGTGGGGGTGTGAAGGAATGAAGGGGAGTGAGTTTGGGTTGCTTGGGGTTTTTTCCCCCTTCCTTTAAATGCTGACTACATTCTGATTTGGTTGTTACAAAAATTTGTTTTAAACTGACCCACATTCAATGTCATGGACAGTGCAATGAAGATCTTTTAGAAATCACACTGTGAAATGAAGCGGACAGCAAGACTCCACCAAGGGAAAAACTTCTGGGAGTCCCTGCAGCAGCTTCCCAAGAAATATTGGATATGAGATGTAGCCTTGAAGGAAAACCTGCAAACCCATGAAAGAATGAAGGTCCTGTGGAAAGCTGAGCAGGTGCTACACACTGCATGCTGCTACACTGTCTACAGTGCTCTCACAAGGGAAGACAGCAGAATCTGCCAGTGTGAGCAAGGAGTCTGTGGCTGTGAAAAATACTCAAAAAAAATACAATGAAAGGGTTAGTAATGTGCACTGAATTGGAGAGGAACAAATAAAACACAGAGCATTGTGATGTTTTGATGTAGATTTTAGCTATTGAATAAAAAATGCAATACAACAAGAAATGCTTATGTTATTTAGCAAAACTGTTCTTTAGTAATTGAAGTGACTCACCTCACAGCAAGAGAAGCTTCATCTGTGAAGTCTCACCAACAGACAAAAGATACAATCAAGAAACACAATGCACCGTAAGCTGAAACCTAAGTATGAAAGAGAAAAAAGGTGTTATTTCTGATGATATAGGAAATATATTCCCTATTAATAGCCTAAAACCTCTTTCAAATAAAGGGCTAGGTTATTCAGTCATATACAAGAATCACCACCAGCACACACTTTCTGAGTTAACTGTGAAGTAAAATTGCTTTGAGCACACTGTCCATCTGCTAAAATAACTAGAATGACTGATACAGTCCTTTGCCTGTATCAATCATTCCTGTATCGGTGTAAAGCAAGATATGGTGCCGAGCACATTTGCCCTCATGCAACTGGCTGTACCTGGAACAGTGGTGGCAGACCTGAGGACAGAAATCAGTTCATTACAGTGGAATCACTGCTCAGCCTCCAATCTTCGGATCAAGGTCTGAAAAGGGTCTTAATGTTGTGATAAGTAGAGAGCAGCCAGTGTTCATGCACCTTGCATACCACGGGAGTAAATTGGAGCATAGTAAGGAAAACTCATGTACATTGACAAAGTAGCATGTGCCTGTCAGACCGATGTCTGAAGACTTCAGACAGATTTACCAATTATTTGGAGTGCGGGAATGTACGAGTGCATTGTTCCTTAAGTGCAATGACTGTTTTCAGTGAGGTTTGGCATCTATTTTCCATCTCAAAAGGTTCAGCAGGTTTCTGACATAGAATGTGTGAAGCATCAATTTAAAGATGATCCTTTGATGTGAATCCACTGTGCAGGGTCAGGAAGTTGTGGCTGATGCCAACAGGAATTGGGACCTTTGATGGTTGACTGGATCAGCAGTACCCAAGGCTATCTCAGAGCATGAGAAATGCAACCAATTGCTCCTGTCTGAGTCATGACTCTTAGGGGTTCTGTGGACTAAAGAGCTGTAAAGAATAGGTGCAACCATATAAACAATGATGATTCTAATAAAAGTGATTATTGTAAACCTTCATTATTTTATTAGATTAGCATTTCTTTGCAGTGAAGTGAAGGGAATTCCTTTTAGAGAAACAATAAACTGGAAAGAGAGAGATGAGTATGGTCAGTACATGCAGGGTAAGAGAAGGATATAAGCAGAATTTATACATTGGTAGTAAATGTTCTGTGGAAAGGATTAAACCACCCAGACTCAGTTAAAGGTGGATTCTTGCTATTGGAGAGAGCACTTGGATGTGTGTGTGTACAGAATAGGATTTCATCCACAGAGATAAAATCTAATGCAGTGGATGAAAGATAGACAGTGAAAAGATTTGAAGAGGGGCTTGAGATTTTTTAGACAGCCAAAAAGGTATTCAGTTTGGTTTAGGCAAATAGGTTTAAACAAATAGGTTTAAACAAGGACAATTTCAAATAAATCCTTCTTTGAAATAAAAAAAACTCCAAATGCTACTTTTTTCAGAACAGTCTCATCCTCGTTTGGTTGGAGCAAAAGGTATCGAATGACTGTTGGTGATGAGAAACTCTCCTGGTACTTTTCCTGATATATTCTAGTTTAAGGAAAGCCTTTGAACATTTATCATCCCAGTTGTGTTATGTATTTCAATTTTGATATGTTCAAAGAAATTCCAATGAGATGGAAAGCTGGCTGGTGGTATTTAACCACATAATAAATTTATTTGACAATGTTAATTAATGATGATGTTAATACCATCATTATTTTTAAAAATTATTATGTATAACAAAATTTCAATGTAAATTGCCTTATTTTCCCTACTAAATTATACATAAAATTTGAGTGTTAAAAACTTTAAAGATATTTTTACATTTATTTTCCTGTTTTCTGAAGGATTGGCTTAAGAGTATTTTTCAATTTATTTTCCTGAGGACAAGAGTCCTCATTAAATGCTAGAACTGCAGACAATTGCACACATTCCTGTGATAAATTAGGCTTACTCTGAATCACCAGTTTTCCTTTTATTTCCTCCATGCAGCTTTTCCAGTTCAAAGTCCCCTATTTGGCCAGCTGTAGGCAGGTTTATAATTTCTGTTTTGCGCTTTATTTTTAATTTTGATTTATGATGTTGTAATTGATTAGTAGAAGTCATCTGATACATATCCATCTGATATGTATCAAAATAAGGGCAGAAAAGCATAAAGTACACAGAAACCATACAGGAATCATGTCTTTTATGTGAGTCCTTTTAATACTGGTACACTTTCCTAAACTTGACTCTTGCAGTGAAGGAGGGCAGCTCAACCCTGGAGGAGAGAACAGTGCTTGGAGTTACCAGCCGTGTTAGGTGTTTGTTTCTGCTGTTTGCCAGGACAGGCAAGAGACCACGGGAACAGATCACTGAGCTAAAGCCTTCTGTTCCTTTTCCCAGGGTAAGTGGGATGGGGCACACTGTGCAGCAGGGAGTTCCTCCCTCCAGGAAGACTTGTTTTAGTCCTGAGTGATGACAGCTCAGCCATTCCCTTTAAAAATAAATTTCCTAAATAAGGTATCTTCTTCCCACTCTGTCTTTGGCTTTGTTGTAAGACAAAAAAATTGACCTTAATTTGACATTAAACATCCCATGAAAGCACGGCCACAGAGAGAAGTTGGATGAAAAGCAACAGCCAGAATATTCATTAGCAACGAAACTCCAGTATGTGAAAATGCTGCAAGATTTCAAACTGCTCAAAACCTTTAGAGTGGGTACCACGTCTGCAGGGCTGCTTCTGTGTTGATTAGAAAAATGGCCTTATACATAAAAAGAATTACTGGCATTAAACCTGGATGTTTGTAATAATTATAGTAAAGCAGATGTTTTAATTTTTAATGTTGTACTGAAGGATTTATGAGTTTCTTGCCATTCAGTTGCTGGACTTAGTCCTTTGAATAAATTGCTTTTTGTTCTTTCTGGTGGGGCTTGATTTCCAGCAGTGGCGTTTAGCTTTGTGTTTAAACCTCTCCTTTTCCCATCTGTTACTTTCTGTAATGTTAGTTTAATTTTCAATTTGGCATTTTTAGTCTAGGATAAGGCTGTTCTGAGTTTCAAATGAGTTAACGAAAGGAAACACAAAACAGTTCTTCAAAACCTGAGTTAAATATCTGGATAAATGTTTATATCTTTGATTAAATGTTGTTTCTGCAATATATGATTTATTTCTCAATATATGAGTAGTTATTACTCAGAAAAGTTATTTTTTACTGACCTTGGACCCTGTGAATGGACAGAATTATTTAAACTGAAAACACTCAAAATGTATCCATCTTGAAGGAGATACCGTATTGACCCTAATTCTGCTTATAGCACAGACTTGATTAGATTCCAAATTAGTATAATTTCATGTTGATGAATTAAAAAAAATTCTTTCTGGTTGATTCATTTCTTTTTATATAACATTTTCCATTTCACTGTTTACATACTTCTCCATGGAAGGTGAAGAAATTTATTTGGCAGCATTACGACTCTTGCTTCTCTGAAAAGAAAGTGCCTTCTTGAGGAATGAAACAGTGTAGTTATCCTGAAATACAGTGGAATCTGTGACCTAGCTTTAATTAATGATGGTAATTCAGTTTTAATTTTAATTATTAGCAGACAAGTGAAAGCCATGACTTTTCTTTCTGCAAAACCAACAATTTACTGAAATTAAAGCATCCCTTTAGCATCTGCTCTTGAGTTTTTTTACTGAATGTGGGAAGAGCTTAACTTTTGCATGATTGTGTGGCTTACCCAAAATAAAAATAATGAAGGATAAAAGAATGAGATTCTGCTGCATGCAAAAGCAGTGCAGTGTCTTGTGAAGTAGAAAACAAAGTGTACCTCTATGCTCGTGGAAGGACTCTGGGCAGTTATTTTTCTTTCCAGATGTTTTGTTTTAGGTTCCTTAGGCAAGGAGCTGGGACAAGGATACAAAAGAACCTACCAAATGTGGTGCCAAAGTAGTAAAACACTAAAATGGAGGATTCTTTAAGAGAGGGTGAATTTTTGTGAGTAGATATTAACACAAGATTTGATTTCTAGTCTACATTGCAACTTTGCAAGTCTCACTGGCAGGCACAGCTTTCTGCCTTGCAACCAGAGCCACTGTGTCTTTCCAGGCTGGGTGGCATGGGGTAACCACCCCTAAGAAGTTTCAGCTTTCACTCACCACTCTCTCCCAAGTGTAAGTCTGGCAGTCTTAAGACCTGTCATGTGAAACAAAGCAAAAATGTGGAGAAAGATGACAAGTGACAATGCACAATTTCATTCGAAAGCTAAACAGGGTGTACTACCTTTTCAGATAAAAGGCAATAAAGGCCAGAAATAAAAATTTAATAATAGCATTATTTTGGGTTTGATCAGACAAGAAAAAAACTGCAGGTGGGTTATAGGGGATACCAACTATCTGAATATCTTGCATTTTGTAAGTTCAAGCGGTATTCCTAATTAAGTACACATTTTCTCACCTAAATGCCTATTCGTTTCAATGCCTCAGTGACTAGAGTACTATCACTTTCTCTTGGTAACAAAACTTTATGCATCATTTACAGAAGAAAATAAAATAATTAATTGCGTTATTATACAGCTTTTATCACTACATAACTTGTATCAGATATGCTGAAACTCATTAATAGAGTGGAACAAAGTTTTTCTTTGAATTTTTTTTTTAGCCAGCCTGATAAGAGTGTAATTGATGGAGATAAACAAAGATATTACAGATGAGAACGAGGCACCTTGAAATGAATGGGCTCTGAAAGACACTCTTGCAACTGTCAGAGACACAGCAAAGGTAAAGACAAGGAAATTATTTTTCTATTCTGTTTCCATGCAAGCCCAGTGTTGAGTGCAGCGCAGCTGAATTTAGGAATTTAATACAGGAAGTGTGTTAAATTTTAAAATAATTTAATTGTCACTTAAGAATAAAATGGGTTTTACTTGTACAGTGTTATGCAGAAATCCACAAACATTTAGAAATTAAAATAAGATTGTGTCAGACTGAAATATGTGGGAAGTTCTTTTGTGATACTATCAAAACTTTAAGCAGAGCAGCACTGAATTTCTGCACTAGTTTGTGTCTCTGTAGTGTAGTCCTTTTTTCCTGTGGTGCTGTAATTCTGCATAAGAATAAGAAATGATTCATAAAAACAAGAATTCAAATCTAGGCTTCTCTTTTACTATTTTGCTTGTGAAGTTGTAAATACTAAAGATAAGTATGTGACTCAAGTGCTAACCTACAACATCTATAGGTGGGAAACTGTCATGGTTATGTTTGATTTAAAAATTTAGTACTACTTTTGAGATTTTCACATCGTTTGTTTCCCTTTGCTGAGTCACAGTGAGCTAAATTCATTATTCATTTATCAACCAGAGAGGCTTGAAGATATTTTCCTTGCTAGGATGATGAAAAAAAAAATAAGATATACTTTCTACAATTAGAATTACCAGTTGTATTTGCTCATGAAAATTGGAGTTTAATTTTCATCAGAAAATCTCAGGTGGTTGGAAACGAAGTGTGAAGCAGTCACATTTAATCTTTATGAAGAGGACATATTGCCATTAAATCAGTCTGAATCTCTTCTTTTTCCTGTGCATGAATAAAATAACAAAACTTTTTATCATTTGCTCCCAACTTGTAGCAATTCCTTTAAACCTGGAGCACTTTTTCACTTAGTCCAACTTTGTGGAAAAGTAACATTTATAATTAAAAATGTTGCTATAGGGTGAAACATACAGTGGTTGGGTTGATGTTATAAGAAGAAAGGGAAGTTTCATTCTATTTTCTGGAAGGCTAAAAACCCCAGACCTTATCTCAGACTTTGCTGCTACAGTTCAGAGAACTCTGCTGAGCCAAAATTCGTGGCTGTAATTTAGTTTCAGGCTTATGATCTATAAAAATGAATTTGAATAATTTCCTCTGAAATACAGTTGTTCAGAACATGCCAAATATTGAGTTATGTTTATCAGCCGTGCTCTGTATCTAGGTTACTGTTCTCATGAAGCAGGCAAGACATAATTAAATTCCCACAACACAGAAATATTCGGGACTCTGACAAGTCTCCCTTACAGTGTTGTGTGGGCTAAATATTGATGAGTTTACCCTCTTTTGTACCTCATCAACATCTCTTATCAGGCTCCTGAGAAATAATACAACTAATCTGAAAGGAGAAGGACATCTGCTAATTACCTTACTACTGCAAAGCAATGAATTATTTCAATATTAGGCATATTTTTAATGCTTCCCCATATTAATAATTTGTATTTTAGTAGTAAAGGAGAGTAGGCTACCACTAGAGGCCTGACTGTGCTAGGCACAGAACAAAACCTAAAGAAAATAGGACTTTAAGTGACTTATGCTTGAAATCTACAACAGATGGCAATGCTTGATGTGCTTGAGGGAGATAGAAGATGGAAAAAAGAGGAAAATTATATAAGTAAAAATGTTATCAGATCAGCCATCCTGACAGCCACCAGCACGCTTGTAGCCTAACTGTGGCTAATTGCTTTGTTAGCTTCTAGACAAAGAAAAATTTTAAACAGGGAATTAAAAGGGAAGAACAGCATAGCTGTGTCTGTGGTCTTCCAAAAGTGAGAAGCAGCATGGGGAAAGGCATGAAAATGCTTTTATGGAAGTGTAACAGGAGATGCTGGAGATGGGATTGTGCCAGGGGCTGCTCAGAGGTAGCAGCCAGCAGACCAGCACCAAATGAGGAATGTGAGGTTGCATGGGAACAAGATGGGAAAGGTTTTGTGAGGGTAAAAGAGATGATATTTGAAGTAATACAGGGAGATATTTGGCCACAGGGTTAAAGACAGGCTGACAGGAACCAGTCGAGTCTGTGCTGTGGGAGAAGTGCAGGAGCTAAGGACTGAGACACAGCTTACCCTCCCTGCTACTTATAGGACAGGCTTGGTGCCAAGGTCCCCACAGACACAGCTCCATCTTAAGCCCTCAGAATTGGTGTTTTTTAGCTGCATAGTCATGTCATGCTGTGAGCAAGAAGGTGGCTGTCCTATTAACTCCCTGTCAGGCCTAGCAGCAGGTGCTCTCTGTGCCTTCAGCTGCGTGGCAGCACTTTACAAAACTCCTCCCAAAAGCACATGCTTTCTGCCGATTTCCAGCCCTGTGCTTTGCAAATGGTTGCAGGAAGAAAACACTGTCCAACATTGCACAAATTGGCTGCATGTCAGCCAGTTACCCTCATTTCACACTGCCACTGTCCCCAGCAGCTCTGCCCACTACAAGCAGTCACAGGGTCACAGTGGGAGTGGAGAGCTTGGCAAGGATGGAAATGAGCTTTGGAAGAACAGACACTTGCTAATTTTTTCTTCCTTTTCATTGGAACAAGAGGCTTTCTTTTCAAGGTGCACACTAGTAGATGTTTCTTCTTTTTTTATTACTGTGTTTTTAGGCTGTGGGATGCATTTCCTGACCTATTAAGTTCTTTTTATCAAAAAAATCAGTTTTTCTTCTTTTCAGCAAGGTAATAGGTGATCAAGTGGAACACAATTGAACTTCCTTGATGAAGAGACAACTCAGATTTTAAAACACATTATTAAAGATTATTATTAATAAGTAAAAGTATTGTACAAATATGAAAGATCCAATAAAATATGCTCACACTATTATACAAATATGCATTCTAATTTCATCAATTATAGAAATCTTAAAAATGAAATCTTAAAAATGAACAATATCTTTACATGACTTGCTCACAACACCAGTTCATAAATGGCTTATTACACTATGAATCCTTATGTGTGCTCAGTCTCCCTATTTAAAAATATAGTATTAGCTGCTCTTCTTCAGAGGCAATTATCTTTAATAAGCAGGTCAATTATCTTTCTTTCATAAGCAGGTCAATTATCTTTGCTATTATTAATTTTATCAGAAAGACAAAATTTACATGCTAATATAATTCTTTTGATCTTTAATTATTTGTAATTTTGTAGTTAAAAAATTAGGCAGCAAAGTCCTCAAGGCAACTGATAAATTTTCAGTACAAAATATTGATGATTATTATCCTTGAAGCTTGAGTGGGTGTAATAACACCGGGAAATGTTTTATAAACTCTCCCATGACTATCCATGTCTTGATCCCAAATGGATAGATAGGCTGCTCATCCTCTTTCTAATAATTATGTAAGAATTATTTTTACTATTATTATTACTATTGTTACTATTATTATTATGGATCTAGAAGAAGAATCTTATGGACACAAGAAAGAAAATGTATATTTAAATGACAATACTGTGCAAGATATGGTCTCATATGCCCAGAGTTGCTACAACCTAACAATATGTGAAACCTTGTTACACAGACCTTTAATAATTTAATTTTTCTTCCTTATCTAGAAAGTACTTAGGAGTTTTTCTTTCTTTAGTGGATTAAGAAGACCTTAAAGCTTTAGCATCTGTCCTCAATTTTCAGAGCAGTGCTGGATTGACATTGTTCTTCAGATGCGCCCTCCATAATTACCTAGAGCGACAGCCTTGTTAATTAAAGACCATTAAAGACACTTACTGATGTAACTGGGAAGAAGGTAGACCCATTAAGCTGCTAACTTAGCTTCTCTTTACCATCAGGTGTCAGCAATTGTGACCTTACAGCTTCACATTGTGGCTGATTGCACTGAATTTTTGGAGACCCACGGAAACTCACTTTTCCTTGGTGGTCTGGCCACTGCCTTTATTTCAACTACAGACATATTTAATCACAAGCTGCGTGTTTTTGCACACATGGCCATGTGCCTTTGGGTGTCTGGGCCTGTCTGTAGGCTGCAGCTTGCTACACCTAGCCACTGGCACAAGCAGACATAGGGAGCATAGCCAGCATCGAGCAGCGCTGGGGCAGATGGATGCCTGGCAGCCAAGGCTTACAGAAGACAGACTGCCAGCTTGCTCCTGCAATCTGACTGCCTCAGCAAGTCCAGAAAGCCTGTCCTGAGCTAGATCTCTTCTGGAAATTCAAATTCTATTCTCCTGTATTTCCTCAAGCTATCAGGGATTTCACTGTCTCAGGCTCTGCTCAGTTCAGCCCTGAAAATGTGACAATTGAACATATTTTTCAAACTTCAGTGTGCCAAATTTTTGTTAATGCTTGAACTGAATTAGTGGGCTTTATGCCTCTTGGTGAGGTCCACAAGAAAGTGTGATGCTAATGCTGGGGAAGAGTTTTAGTAGAAGAGACCATTCATAAGGAATTTTTACAGAGTATAAATTCAGTATTTTACAGCTATGGCATATTTATGGAACACTATGACAGCAGTTCTGAAGTCAGAGGTCTTATTAAAATTATTTACTTTATTCCCAGAGCTGCTGTCATTGCTCAGATAAACAACTCTGTCTTCTTCTGACTTTAGTGCTTGGATTACTTATTTATCATTTCTACAAGCATAAAAAAAAATCACATTCCTTTTCTGAAATATGATTAATTAATTTATTGCTCAGGAATTTTTTTCAATCAGCCACTGAAGTTCTTCCATGTATTTAGCTGTAAATGCAGAGAAGTGTCATCTCATATTCTTCCTTAATTATATCTCAGCTTTAATTGGTATTGACTTAGAACAGGAGGAAAAAATTTTACAGATGAAGTATAGTGTGCAGAAATTTCCTTAGCTGCAACAGAGCACTGTACTTGTCTCTTATCATTCTAATGACTAAACATTTGAAGAAATATAGCTTCATGAATCTTCATGATATAAAATTTCTTTAACAAGAAATTACTACTAAGTTCCTTATTTGATTTCTTTGAAGTTTGTTTTCAGCCTTTTATTCCTAGAAGCACCTGGAGTGAATGAAAAAATAGGTGTAGATTCTAGGAACAGACCTACACACTTTTTGCTGAGATGACCCTAGGATTACACCAAAGTAATGGAGGCAAAGAAGTGAAAATCAACAGAAAATCTTGCAAGTTGGTTAAAATTTCCATCAGCGAGCCAATGGGGAATTTATTTGGGCCCAGATCAGTAAACAGCACATAGCTTGTAAGCAAAGAGTGTGTGCATTTGAGAGCAGAGCCCCTCATTCATTGCCCTGCTCAGCTCCCTTGCTGAAGCAGAGGGGCTGTCAGAATGCTTCGACTCAAGTAGCTTGATGTGATTTGCACATCTTGGCAGTATCTACAAGGCACCTTCTGGCAGCAGGATGAGCAGACCTCTCCAAAAGAGAAAACTGCTGACACAAGAGACATGAAGAGTTGCACATGATCCTTTTCTGAGCCTTCAGCATGTTTATTTTTTGTTTCCTTTTAGTAGGAACTTCCTTCAAACTGAAACCCGTTTATTCATTTCTAACTCCCTGCCTTTTTCTCTCTGCCTTAATTTCTCATGTGTCAGCTTCATTCCTTGTGGATCAGTTTTGAAATGCCAAAGTTTGTGACCTGGTACTTGCTATGCAACATTTTCAGTGCTGAAATCTGGGCTTTGAAAAAAGCCTTAACATAGATTCTAGTCCTGTAAAAGCAAAACTTCAAGCAAAAGTGTTTGTCAGAAACACTCCCACTCAAAAGTCAATAAAAACATGTAAGTGTTTCTACTGTGTTTTTTCTGGTTTTGCATACAAAATTCTGTGTGCAAATTTTTAGGTCTAAGAAGAGGTCATTTCAGGTTTATCATTACTTTCAGTTTGGCTGTGAAAGGGCAGTTTCATTCACTGATTTAATGAAATGACTTCTTCTAGAGAAAAGATCTGAAACTTACTCTGACCCCCACATCAGCTGTGGATCACCAATGTCATGTTGCAGTGAGCAAGGCAAACACCACAAGGTAATGGATATCTGAGGGTATAAACTATGTGAAAGAATCCTACTCTACTCAGCACATACTGGGCTTTTAGTGAAAAAGAGTACTCATTGCTGAATGTCCAAATTTAAGAAACACAGGAGTTAGTTGTACAAAGCCGAGGCAAGGTCTCTGAGGGACGAGGGTCGATGTTTTAGAGGGTGTATTTTTGCCAGAAGTGACTGAATGGAAGGGAAAAGAGAAGAAAGGGTGTGAAAACAATCTTTCAGTATAAGAGGGGCTGCAGTAAATAGGGAGAGAATAACTCGGTTTTACTAACAAGTTTTAGTCCTGTCTCTGCTAAGAGTAGGACAAGACATGTTGGTCTTTAACTGCAATGGAGAAGACTTGGCTTACACATTAAGCCTTTGTGCTAGCAAGGATAGCAAAGCACTGGAGTATAAATCTTGGGAAGGTGGAGGAATCCCCACCATGAGAAGTACTCAGCAGACAAATGTGCAACAAATGGCCTAAGGATATTGAGATTCGTGACTCTGGAACCATCTCTAATTAATGATAGAAAGATAGAGTTACAACTAGTGGCAGCCTAAAGCAGTAAGTGTATTTTTATGAATTGTACAATAGTGATGACTTTCACAAAGAGCATATCAGATTGTGTAATTTTTGCTTTCATATCAAACTCATAACAAAGGGACAGGAATATGAGACCCATTCCTTTGTTTCGATTTGTTATGTGTTCCTCATACTCCACTGTCTATTCCTGTCTGCATATATGCATGTAATTAGGACCATGAAAAGAGGTACTTCTGGGTTTTTTTCTGTAGCTTAAAAAATATAATACAGATGAAATAATCAGATATTTGGGCTGCTGTAGTATATACAGAGTAGGATTTCTGCTGAGCAACAATCCATGACTGATATGGGAGAAACCCAGTGACAAAGAGCTGCCCATGAGAAGAAAGCCATTGCTGGAGGAAGAAAATGTTCTTAATGGCTGAATATTTAATTTAATTTTAGGTAAATCAAGGATGATTGCTTCAATTAAAGAAATTAACTAATTGCCACTGAACAGAGAAGGCTTTGAGAAAGAGTTTAGCGCCTGTGTTTCTACAGGATATCTACTGCACTGTGTTTGGAGAAATGGGGAAAAAAAGGTAATACAAAATACTACTGTTATATACTTTTAATAGCAAGCAAATCTACTTGTTTATACTTTTAATGGCAAGCAAATCTACTTGTATGAACAGGGACTGCTGTACCTAGAGCAGATGTCATGCATTCAGTCAATAGCCACACCCCCCACATTCTCATTTTCCTGTGTTAAATGGTCTGTCTCCTCTCATCTCCAAAATATAACATTGGGGCCTTTCTCTTCTAGCTCAATAACTCTATTTCCTTTTTTTTCTGCCCTCTCTGGATGTGTCAGTTTAACCACTAAACTGTACACAGTTTCCAGCAAAGTCATTACACACATGAGCAAACAAACATATTGTAGTGGTGTGAAAGGACACTCCAGTTGTATTATGAATTTGCCCATGCATGTCTTCACACCTTTTTGGAAGAAAAATACTCACGTCTTGTAATAAAGTGTGCTTGCCAAAAAATGAGGAAATAAAACTTATGCTGTAATGATGTTGACTGCATGGAAATATATATAAGAGAATCTGTCATCCACTTTCAAAACTGTTTTTCTCTTGTTGATTATTACTTGCTTGAATGTAGCCAGCAGGGACAGCAATAAAAGCATCCTCTTGATTGCCTTCTCTAATACTGTGCACATCTCCTTTAATTGTTATGGTTAAAAGCTGGTGAGCACCTTATGCAAAGGAGAGAAACAGAGTTCCTGCAGCACTTTAGGGTTAGATCAGAAATGTTTGAAGCTAATCTCCAACCATCCCTATTTACTGCTTTGAATTGCAGAAATTTGGTCTTGATTTTCAAGACACATAGTCAAAGGCCATTCCTAGGTTTAACCATGCATGTGTTCATGGGGTCTCCATGTCAGCTTCAACTCCACTATTAAGATGAAAGTAGTTGTCATCTTTAAAATCTGTATATTATATTTGTCTCACAAGTGGTATTTATATTTTGGTGGACACTAATTAATGTGTAACTTGTTTTATGGTAAAAGGATATTTAAGTCAAAAACATGGCTATGACATCTCCTTTCAACTAGCTCTTTATGGAGGAAGGATAAAGGATGCTTCTTTTCATTATATCATCTTTGAATCCCAAGCATAATTGTAGATAGTTAATGTAGATAGTTATCCCAAGATAACTGTAGATAGTGCAATGTCTCCATTTTCTAGTGCCTTACAGTTATGACTTCTGAAAATACTGACCTTCAATGAGTATCAGGAGAACATGTCCTGCTCACTTATTCCAAGTATCCATGGATTGACACATCCTTGTCAAGCATTTTTAGATTTGGTGCTGCATGTCTCAGTGTCCCACTTCCTACTGCAGAGAAGCTCTCTAGCTAGCAAACACCAATTAATGAGTTGACTGGAGGGGTGATACCAAAATAAAAGCCATGTGAGATAATCAGCTGGAGGGAAGGTTTTGCTGGGTCTGCCTGTGAAGATGTAGGAGGCTCAGAGCTGGCCCGTTACTCTTCTCTGAGTACACTGGGCTGTGCCACTATGGCCAGTTCTCAAGATTTTGTTGGCCACCTCACAGTCCATCTGCATTTATGGTAAATTCTACAGGCATGAGATTAATGAGTCTCAGATTTCATTATAAGGAAAGAAATTTCTAGTCCTTGAGGCTACAGCGAAAGATGGCTGAAGCCATGTCAAACATGCATCTGGAAACTCAAATTCAGGAGCACACAATATCTGTTTTCTTAATTAAGGAGAAAGTTAACGGAATGTTTAAGAAATTACATGTTCTGGGGATTTTTCTTCAGCACTTGGGAAATCAAAGTTCTCTCAGTCACATTAATAACAACTTTCATGAAAAGGTCATGCTGTGCCTCTTGCATAGTGAAAGACGTTCTTTGTTATAACACTGGGTTTGTATTTTTGTATTTTTTAATTTATGCAATAACTGTAGGCATAGATCTAAGGGCTGCAATTATACAGATGTATAAAATTTTATATGTAATTGATAAACAGTAGTGCAATGTGTCAATAGTGTCAATAGACAATGTGCATAATTTAATGAAGAACGCCAAGATGGAATTTTGCTCTCTTCCTCCTTCTGATAAGAAGGGCAGAATTGTCTGTCTTACAGTGTAAAGCTTAAATGAGTAGAATAACAATGTTTAGTTGTTTCAAGTTCACTTATTTGCATAAAGTTTACAAGAAATTTGCCGTTAAGCTGCAGAGAACTTACCTTCATTAACATACAACCAAAAATGCAGGCTGTTACTTTTGCGGAAAGTAAAAATAGCATGTCCCTTCTGTGAAACCTGTTCTTCCTTTCATACTTACACACTATACTTTTCTTTAAATGACTGCATGTCTTGGTACCCTTTCATAAAGCTTTCAAAGAATCCTCTATTTTTCACATTCTATTTTGGCTCGCTGGCTCCATCAAAGGTTTAACGACCATAAAGAAGTGACAGACAGCTGAATGCACGGTGCCTTTCTCGCATAGCAGGGTGGGGATTATGCCACACAGGTGACTTGATGACAGAGTGTGCCAAGCAGTGGGTTGCACATCACGTCTATTTTTCAAGAGAAAAGTGAGCACTTTGCAGCAAGCTACCTGGCTTAGGGTAAAAGATTTTTTTAATATGGTTTGACTGACAGGAGGAGAGAAGAAAGAAAGCTACTGTGTTAAAGAACTTGACTTAATTGCAAAAATACCAAGTTGGATTATGTAGGAGGCACCTGAGGAAGCAGGTACAATGGAAACAACTTAAATGAACATTTCCCCCAAAGCAATGTGTTTCTATTTTGTTGAAGACAAATTAGTTTTGCACAGTACTTGGTGTATTCTAATTTTTTGTGGTTAAAATCATGCATATTAGAGAATGGATGTAAAAAATATGCTCTTCCAAGTTTTTTGGTAGGAATTCTGTGTTTATTGAAGCTGATATTGTACTCCATTTACTCAAAACTTCTTTCAGAAACTTCAGGGTCCATGAAAACCCTAAGGGTTTGTAATTTATGAACAACATCTTTAGGGTCTAGAGGTAATTTAGCTTTCAGAAACAGATGAATGTGAAAAATAGCATCATATCCATTCTGCTGGCTGAGAAAAGTGAAGTACTAACTCAAGCTCAAAAAGCATACAAGTAACAGACCCAGGAACCAAATGGCAAGTGACCCCTGTTTTAAACAGTAAATACATTGCAAAAGATATCATACATAAAAAGGCACAAAAAGGCTTACATTTCTAAGAGATGGCACTAACGCTTTGGTTTTAAATCAAAAATTAAACACTCTGTTCACTAAATGAGTGGCATCTAAAATTTTGGCCTTGGAGAGCTTGTGTCATGGACTTGTAGTGGTGAGCCAATTATGTGCCTGATTACAGATTTGTCAGCATCTGGAGCAAGGACTAGGTGCAGTTTCTTGCCTCTCAGGTCAGTGCCTAACCATTGAACTACTGGGTATTCGTAGGCTTCACTTCCTTTTTGCCAAAGATGTGCCAATTCTTTTAAGTTTATAAATCTTTGTCAGGAGAGCATCAGAATGACACTTTGGTCCAATGGTTAACATATTGACCACGAAGGCTTGGGTCTAAGTTCTTGTTTTGGGAATATTTAGATATTTTGTGCAAAGCAGAGCAGCTTCAGTACTGCTTTTTTAGTAGATGTAGAAAAGATTCACAGAGTTAGTTTATTAAGAAGCCAGCTCTTCCCCCCAAGCAGTGTTGAGAGAAATTAAAGCAAGAGGAACTGAAGGTGCAATGGGAATTAAAACTGATTGGTACATTAGTCTAAATAATCCCTTTGGTGTGGCTGCAATGGACAGATTATTTTACTTAACATTTAAAACATGAAAAAAAGCAAAACCACATAACTGCAATTAGCAGCTGTTTCTTTCAACACTATGACTTAAATTGCCTCTTCTGTTACTGTGTACATGCAAGACTCTTGCCCAACTAGGTTTAAGAATCACAGCCTCAACATTGACATGCAGTACAGAAAAAAAATGACAGAGTTATTCCATGTTTCTAAAATCCTTCAGCTCTTTCTGAAGAGTTCTTGTGCTAAAAGCAGTTATCTTTTTGAAAGAAAGAGAGGTTTTACATTTTTTGGTATATTGAAGAAATATATTAGGTTTGTTCCAACCCTTAGCTTTCTCCACCACTTCATCCAATAATATTCACATTGGATGTCTTTCATACTGAGTTCATGCTCTGAGGCACAGCCTGGCTGTGAATTTTCTCTCTGGCTGATAATTTTTGGAAGTTAATCCTACTCCAGCACTCTTTCTGTGAAAGAAGGATTAAACAAGAATAGAAGCTGGGGGTGGTGGAGTCTTACATTATTGCATATACCAATGTATGCTCAACTTAGAACAAATGCCAGACTTCCTTTCTTGCTAAAACTTTTAATTCTTGCCTATTAAAAGGGTAAGTAAACCCCTGAAGTACAGTTCCATAATAACCAGACCAAACAAAACCTTGTATTTTGAACAAATAGGAACAAATGTTCCATCAGAATAAGGTGGGAATACCCAGTGGCAGAGTTTTCTATAGAGAAGCAGTGTTCCATCGCACTTTCCCTGGGAGATGCCATGGGACACAGAAAGCACTAAATGTGCAACCCAGAGACATCCACAATCACATAGCTCTGCTCTCTTACCACATGCAGATGATTTAAAATTAGCCTGTGTAGCAGATGGACTCTTTAGTGATGTAAAATGAAATTAAATGAGTTGATTCATTTCTAGTATTTCTACAGCTCATTCTGGAAAAATCAGTGAAAATTTTAACCAAACTAATGTATCAGATGCACAAACTAGGTTATTTAGGAACCTTGGAAGTGCCTTTATTTAAACTGTGCACATGAAGCACCACTCTAGTGTGTTTCCATACAGACAATTAAGCATAATATTCAGTTAAATTCCCCAGTAAAATATTAATGTTGCACTGCAGGCTAGTTAGATCATACAGTGATTGCTCCACTGCCAGGCTCTCGCCCTTCAGACATCCAGATGTCAAGTGTTTCTGCATGTTGGGATAGTGGAAAGGTCTGACACCTGTCCTTGGCTTGAGCCCAAGACCCTGCTGCCCTGCACCTACCTCTGGGCCCATGTTTTCAGAGCTGTGTGTTAAGGCAGGAAAGGCTTCATTTTTGGCTACGCTTTGTACTAGGACCTGATCTCTAAATAGTTTATAAGAAATAGCTAAATTATTGATAGGTAGTAGAAGTGTGCTACAGATATGATTAAAACTGTATGGTGACTGTTAAAATGGCACAGGAAAAAAGGGAAGTGGGACCAGATGATCTCTGGAGGTCCCTTCCAATTCCAACCATTCTGCCCTTCTGCACTGAGCAGGAGGTGCATGGGGAACATACAGGGAGGTAAAAACCAAAATCAGATTAAAAATTATGTTTAAGAAATCCGCTAGAAATTCCCTTCACTGCCTTCAGGCCATAGGAATATGCATTATGTTCAAAATAGGTAAGTGATTTTGATATTCTTAGGATTAATCTGGTTAGTTTACACTGTACCATAAATTATTGCTTAATGATGTGTAAAGGAAGTATCATTAGGTTGATTACAATATAATCAAAATAAGAATTTGCCTCTTCTGTCAGGGTTTCTGAACATGACTTACTTATTAAAATAATTAGAATCTTAAATTTATTGTAGGAATGTAAGGATTGCAGTGAGTAATCCAATTAACCATACATTTGTTATATTATATTGACATGTAATTAATCATACTTTGGCATACATACTGTATTTTATTTGCACAGGTTTGCCATGATGATTTCCCTCCTGATTTTTTAATTTAATAATGAAATTGCATTTAGCAAAACAGATCTTTTTGAAACAGAACTATTGTAATTGGTTACTTGGCATTTAAAAAAATGTATTCTTGAATTGGTTTTTGCAAGATTCATCTCAGCAAAGCACTGTACAATCATTTCACTGAAGTTCATTGCAGAGTTTTGTGAAAGGACATCCTTTTTTCCAGGTAGCTTTTTCATTTGGATCAATACATGTTGGTTAAATTGCAAAAGTGTTTGGCAATTGATAGATGGCAACTGTATCATACAAATGGTTTCAGATCACACCAATCCAAAAGCTTCGCTTTTTGATTTTTACAGATATATTTTGAAGGATGGATAGCAAAACTGCTCTTTTTATTTTGTCCTTGTTTGAGCAAAGATTATAAACACTTATGCATTTCCACGTTAATATAAGAGTGTCTGATTCATTCCTTTTTCAATTTAATTCCCTCTGATAGAGATAATTGCCTTTGTCTTTGTAACCTGGGTTTAATTTAGCAAGCTGGCTGCAGAACAAACGACAGTCCTAAAGGAAATGCATTGAGAATGTTTGAATATATAAAGGAATATACTTGGTAAATGTGGTTTTGTGTGCACAATTATAACAATTATATTTGTTTTCCAACCTTCCCTTTCTACAATACCACTGAAATTTGAATACCTTCAGAGGAACTGAATACTATGGAGACTATTGACTTTTAGAGAATTCATGATGACTGAAATTCACTAAAAGTGTATTTATAAGCTATTTGTGATAAAGGGGCACAATATTTTATAAAGTGTCTTGAGATGTGCACTTACAGAATGTCTTGGATCAGGGAAGGTGTAAAGGCCACCTTAGTCTTTCACCTGGTAATTTTATTCAATCAAGTGTCCTGCCAGCCTTCTGTACAGGAAACACAATTCCTCAGCCTCATCTCTACCTGAAGTGTGAGGGATGATAACACTGATGACCTGGCCCTGCCCATCAGCATTGTAATAGACTTTCTGCCAGCAGGAAGATAAATGACACAGCTTAGCACATTAGGCTGATCTCAGAAACTTTTGATTTTTTTATCCTGTGTCTGGCTGGATTTTAGCTAAGGCGGTGTTACAAAATTACTTCTTTCAGCTCCTTGGCTTAGAAGTCAGCCCAAAATCAATAGAGGAGAACAGTGACTTAATAGGAACAACTATGAGCACGTGTGTGATGTTGCCCCCTCCTTTCCAAGGAGCAGCTCTCTGTGATCTGGATGCTCTATGTCGTGAAAAGTGCACACTCCACAGTTTAGCACTGAGACACAAATGCCAGTTCCAAACCTGACAATCTTGGAGGGTGTTCAAGGGTTCTGTGGGAAAGTGAAATATTTGCAGACTGGTTGAAAGATGGATGCAATGCTCAGAGAATACAAATTTTAAGAAATTTTTAGGGTAGAAGGCTTGCTTCTGTTCAGATTAAAATGTTAGATAATGTGTCCAGAGCCTACCACTCTTACACTTATGTGCATGCATGCTTTGTATAGAGATATGAAAAGGTATGCAGCTATTTGTCACAGGGAAGGTATATGCAAATTAATCCATAACTTAAGAGTTTGGTAACTTATTTCCAATTAAGCAGCTTATAGAAACATGTTTTCTTGACAGAAAGATAAAACTTTATTTTGCTTTCCACAGAATAACTTTGATCCCAGTCTTTAGCATAATCTAACATTTTAATATTAATACTTAGAATTTTCCTACCAAAAAAGTAGATAAATATTAGAATTATTTTCAACAAAATACCTGACACTGGGAAATCTCAGCAAGAAACATAGATCAGATGAGATGAATATATGTCTGGAAAAAAGTTTGGAGACAAAATTCATGCACTGTTGTTGCTTACTGAGTGCAGGAAGTCATGTAGCTAATGTGTGCCCGGTGATAACAGATCTGCAGAGTATCTTACAGACACAAGATTAATGATTTTGGTATTAGACAGGTTAAAAAGCCTGAGGAATTCTGATTAACCAATCCAAAAGTATGCTGCCATATGGTGGGCCAAGATAAAGCTGAGGGATAGATTTAGGATGTATCTTTACTCTGTGGCTTTCTCATAAATCTAAGATAAAACTTTCCCTGGCTGGGGCGTAAAGAACACACACTTGTCTGCCACATCAATATGACAAATATCTGTATGATTAACAGAACACAGGTTATAATCTGTGCAAACTGTGAGATCCTTACAGCAGAAGTTACAAACTGGGGTCTAGGTCCCTATCAGGGTTGAATATTCTTTAAAATAAAATAAAAAGGCAGTTTCATGGAGGAGTTGTGGTTACCCAGTGCCTGCCAAAGAGACAATAAATGAATCTTGGTCCTGGATCCCAGAAGTGCAGTTCCTCTCCCTCTCCCTCAGAAGGATTGTCAAGGGGGTGCTCACAGCAAGATGAAGGGACCCCAGCCACAAAGGGGGAAGCCAGGGAAGCAAAGATTTCCTGTCTTCTGTCTAGTGTCAACAGGAGCTGGAACTATAGGATAAAGATGCTAAATTCCTTTGTTGGCATCAGATATGACGTGAAAATAATGGGGACACAGTATGGAAACTGTCCTTGCCATAATGGGTGTCAAAGTATTATTATTACTTGCCATTACACACACCTGAATGAAAGAAGAAACTCTTTTTATCTGTGGAATACAAATAGCTTTTCCTCTGACATTTTGTATTTAGTTTGATTACAGGCATTGCGAGCATCCTTTCATACATCCCTCACATTCGGCTTGCAAAGGCACCAGCCCTGTGATTGTTATTTTTCTCTTTCATCCTTCCCTGTCTGTCCTTCCCCAGTTTTATCCTCAAACAGAGACTAATAGGAAATGTTCCTACAGTAGTTTTCAATGTTTCTTCCATTATTTGATGGACCTGGAAAAGATCTCAGTGAGAGCCTTGTACCTTGTCACCCTCAGCAACACTGAGGATAATGGAAAGAAGTACACCGTGGCCCAGATTCAATACAACATCCTAACTGTACTCCTCACTTTCATTTAGGGGCCTAAAAACTAAAGCTTAAGCCCTTTGTTGAGAACTGGTATTCAGATGCTGAGAATTCAACCATTTCAGTATCACCCCAGAGGCCCTAAATATTGGATGCATGGTCTCTCTGTCCTCCATGTATACATATATTTAATTCTGGCCTCTGTATTAACAATGGATTAAATATTGATGGTCTAATTTTCTGTGCAGTGGTCCATATGCCTCCTGTTTCCCAGCCAACATTTCAACATTTTTCTCCTGGTCCACAGTTTTACACTGTGAAGTAAATGGAAGGAAGGAGGGAGGGAGGGANCTTTCTCTTTACATCTGTGAATCAATATCTCTAGCAGTAGCAAACTAATGTAAATTACATTATTGCCAACATCAGCAGCTATGGAAGTGTCACTTCCAAGGATTCACTTGGATTTCAGTGAACACATGCTGCACTGAGCTTAATGTGTTAACCCCTGTTCATAACAAGGTTGATACAAAAATGCAGGCACACAGGGCTGGTATAATGCATTTATTGACCTTATTTCTGCCAGCTTTGTTCTGCAATTTTTCTTCATTAGAAAAATTCATTAAAATCACTGAAGCAAGAAAACTAAGTGTAGGGAAAAGTTCAGATATAGTACATTGATTTAAAAAAATGACATTATTTTCTTTAAGACTATGACTGATGAAAATATCCGCCAAATAAACCTATGAAATTCAGACAAAATGTAAGAAAATAACCTAGCTGTGACCCATGCTAGGTCATGGTAATGTGTCTAACTATGCAAGGTGTTGATTATCTTCTGTTTAACCTGGGGCAAATCCTGATTCTCTCCAGCAACTTTTCATTATATTTCAGTATATGGTGATTTAAAACCATGAGACTATGGAAAAGTAAGGTTTTGGGTTTTTTTTAAATCATATATATTGAGAATCTTAGTCTCCAGGTATCTCCCAGATGACAATCTCTGTGTTGCTGTCATATATATATCTTTTTCTTAAAAGATCCTGAGGTGTTATTCTGCAGGTTTATATTTATTTCCCCTACTATGATGACGAAAAAGGCAGTTCTATCTTCTAATAAACAAGACTTAGAATTTTCCTCCTCTCCATACTTATTTTTCTCTGCAGCTTTTCCAGATAAAATTCTTTTTTTAAACTACTAATACCCATATTTTCAATGAGGTTTCATTGAAGTTTTCTGCAGTTTCATTAACTGCCTCTCCTTACTGAAAACACATCCCCTTGCATATTCTAGAATTTCATTAGTCTTAGTCACCATTGAATCACCTTAGCAACTCAAAGAGAGGGACTTCTTTTTGTTAACTTTTTAAGAACTCTTGAATGTCCCTCAAATTACTCAGCAGTAGCTCTCTCAGAGCTATCTAGTCCACCTAATCCCATACTCCTAATGTAATGTGTCCTGGCTTATAAAATTTAATGTACTCTGGTCTATTGATAAGATCCTAGCTAACTTGATCCTGTCTAATTTAACCTATCTTTTATAGCTAATGTAATCTTTGAGGTACCAATATTAAGATCTCATAACCTCTTGCCAACACAGAGTAAATTCCTCAAGGAGAAGACCCAGAAATGAGACAGTTGCTGAAGTATACACTCTTTCTACTTACAATCAATGCCACTGTAAAACTTCAAGTCTATTGAAAGAGGTACAAAATTAAGGCTTTATTGTCTCTTGTTTCAGAAATCCCAGGAAAAGGAAAACATGTCTGGCCGCAAGCAAGGGAATCTAGTTATCCTTTTTTCTTCTCCCTGAAAGACTATGAAACCTCAAGTGAGGGATATTTAATATTATCTTTTAATAGGTCCTGTCTTATCTTCCTTTCAAAATTTATTTGGAAAACCTGCCACTAACAGCAAACAGCAAGAGCCAAGAGGGAAAAAGGCAAGCATTGCTTTATAGATCAGCTGCTCTACTTCTGTGACTTTAGAATCAAAAGACTTAAGGCTTCAATACTTTTGACTACTTGGAAAAATAATATCTATCATTTTTCTAAAAAACACATGAAAGACACATGGATATTCACACACAGAGAAACAGTAAGATTCAAGGATATTATTTTGATTTAACACACTCTACAGAATTTTTAATCTCTGACATTAGAAAAGCTAAAAAGCAGCTTGAGA
The DNA here is from genome assembly GCA_013400955.1 of Drymodes brunneopygia. NCBI lineage: Eukaryota > Metazoa > Chordata > Aves > Passeriformes > Petroicidae > Drymodes > Drymodes brunneopygia. Next base: position 1,508,648 of record VZTZ01040308.1, read on the forward strand.
GACACGAAATTGTGAGGGAAGATAAAGTTATTGGGAAAATTCTTATAGAAAGTGTTATAAAGCTGAAAAAATACTCTATTTTGCTATACATGCACTCTTACCTTTGGAAACACTGGAAAGAAAAGCCAAATAGTAACAGGCCATCCATGAGAAACTTGGGAGATGTGTGCCAGGGAGGGTCCAGGATACATCAGGATGCCTCCCAAGAGAAAGGGGTGACTGGTTATTGACAGACTACCTGGCAATCAGCATCACTGTTGCTCTGGTATGATGTACCTTGCATCACTCCTCCCTCACCTTGTTCCAGCCTGCTCTAACCCTCTGTAGTCAGCAGGACCTACTTAGGATTTCCATGGTGTGCATGTAAATGAGTGTTACATGGCTAGGGATGAATTGCTGGAGAAGAGCAACTACAGGGGGTATTTTTGTAATAGGTGGATTTGTATCCCTTCTATACTTTAAGGTCTATATCAGCACCGTAACAACGAACAGCAAGCTCAGTTTCTGTGTGCAGGTTTTTTGGTGCTAATCCTCTATTGCACAGATGACCATTTCAGACTAAATGAAATCTTGGCTGTACTAAAGGCAACAACAAAGGCTCTTCTGCATTAAATCTTATCTCTGCATCTTCTCTTTTTATTTCAAGAAGCCAAATACCAACGACTGAAGATTTTATACATGTGGTCTCTGTGCCCAGCATCACCTGCCTTCTGAAACTGCAATTTCCCAGTCACATTACCTGAATCTGCTCTCAAACTGGCCCACAAGAACAAGGCTAGTCTGGGACTAGCCCAGGTGCAAGGTGCTGGAAACAGCTTCCGTGTACCCCTAGGGTACTATCACCTTGGTAGAAATGCAAAGCTGACATTGAATGACAAGGAGTTTGTAGTGTTCATTTTTCTCTTCTTCTGTTCACTTTTGTTTCTCAACTCTGCCCTTTGTCTGGAGTCCAAGGTGTCTTTACAATCAGCATGAGATGCTAGGGTTTGAAAGATAAAAGTCCCAGGCTGTTCATTCCATATTTTCTGTTTGCTAACAAGAGCTGGGGGTGTTTTCCCCAGCACTACAAGAAATCCAAAACAAATACCTCATTCCAGAGAGATTTCTGCCTTGCAGCATTCTCAGGAATTTCACTTTAAACAAACAAATTGTTCTGGTATATCTGAAGAATTTGCACAGAGCTTAAAGTCTATGCACAGCTGAACAGCATGTGACTAAAAAGCAACCTTCAAAACAGTGTGGAAATAGATCCACCCACCCTGGGAAAAAAGAGTATTACAAATCTTTGAGGACTGCTCATAAAACCACTAAACAGCAAGCACACCATAAAAAACCCCACAAAATATTCAGAAGAAAATGGAAAAATGCTTGTGTTTATTACTCTTCATTGGACTATTATTTCACCTATTTCTCCTTTGTGTGCTGGTATTTTCTCATTCTGTACTTGGCAGTCCCAGCACATCTACAAGGCCACATTCATCTTGATGGAGGTCACTGTGGCTGCACTGCCACAGCCCCGTGGAGCCTCCTCCTGTCTGCCACAGCAAGAGCTTTGTATCAGTGGCTGAAGACACCAGCTGGGACAATAAGTGGATGTGGCACAAAGTGCATCACATGCCTTGAACTGAAACTGCAAATTCCATGTTGCAGGCAAGATAACTCCTTCTGTCTCTAGGGTAAAAAAAAAATTCTCTCCCTATCCCATTCCTCATGGAAGTGTCAGGATGAAGAACAAGTGCTAAATTACCTGGAGAATACTTTAATCCTTACCCAGATCTGGGCCACTTTAAATCTGAATTCAAGAAGCCATGTAAAGCTTTTCTATATCCTGGTTCACAGCTACAGAAGGCTACTCCTGCTTCAGCTGGAGCAGCAAGGTTTTTACAAAGGACTGTCTGTAAGGCTGCAGACCAAAAAATGACTTTTTGCTACTGCCATCAAGGGTACCCCTGGTGCAGCACACCTGCCATACCTTCCATACACTTGCTGCAGACAGAACTACCTGCAGCCAGGATTAAGCCTGGTGTCTGCCATCTGGACCATCCAGTCCTCTATCACTTACTGAGGGACCTGTTTTACAGCAGCTGGCAACTTCCAAGAATCATCAGCTTGTTGACAGAAAGATATGTGACCCTGCAAATAACATCTACAGCAGGATCTCCTTGTCAGCAGTCCCCCACTGTATGGGTGGGGATGTCTGTACATGCTGCTGCTCCCATCTATATCCTGGAGAACAGAAAACAGAAGAGTTCCTAAGAAGAGGAATGACTTGCTGTCCTTATCTGCATCAAGTTCAGATAAGCACATAGCTTCTGATTATGGCCAGGATGCACCTAGAGGAATGAATAACCTGAGAGATGCTACTCATGATGCAGAGAATATTAAAGAGCAAACAATGAAAACAGGATGAAAGCTACTGGCTGAGCATTTTTCTGAGGCAGAATATAAATTACAAGAGATAAAATTGGTGGCTGAGGCAAAATGTGTTTTTTATTGCAAAATTACCCCTGTTGTTACTGTGACTGATTTTTCCAGTGTAGATTAACCAATTAAAAACAACTCCACATTATTAAAAAAAAGAAAAATTAGGAATTTAATAAAAGTCATCATTTAAAAGAACATGCAAAGCCCAGTGGCTGCTTGTAATAGAAATTCCTGTTGGTTGGTGGAAAAAACCCCTTTGGAATATGCACTAAAAGAGCAGCAAGGAGCAATGAGGAGTGGACAGAGAAGCTGAGATGTCAGAGGTCTTCAGGGCACTGAGAGTCAGAAAGAGGGTAGGGGAAGATAATCAGCTGTGAAGTTTGGCCAGGAGTTGTAGGAGGTGCCAGAGCATGTGCCAGGTGAGTTTCAGCAGAGGGGAAGCACCTGGAGATGTCATGAGTTGTGGAGTGAGAAAACACCACAGCTAGTCAGGCAGCAAGTAGAAAACAGTAGCAAAGGTGCTTGAAAAGAAGAGGTGGTCCAGGACTTTTTAAGTGGAGAAGCTCTGGTATGCTACATATGGAGTGATAATTGCTAAATAAAAGAAGGTGGATGGGTGCCAAAAACAGCAACAAAATCAGTCAGGAGGCAGAGTGTGTCACTAGGGATAGGAAGTGTGAGAAACATGTTTGTTAATCTGTGACCAAGCTAGAGGAGTGAACTGAAGATGACGAAGATAAACGTCCTTACTAGCTGGGCAGAGGAAGAAAATTCACTTCTCAGAAATTGTCACGGTCTTCTACTTTTTGGGTATACTTCTGAGATTATCTACTTGACTATGAAAATATGATTTAGAGTCTTACTTTATTTTATAGTGCTGTTAGTGCTATGAATAAATTCCTCCTCTCCTCAAAAATGATTTTGCTGCTCTGAATGGAAAGAAACTTGCTCTGACAACCCTTTTCTACTCAAGCACTGTATTTCATGGTTTTATTATGACTAAGAAGGTCTGAAATGAGATTTCCATATACATCCATCTGTCCAATATTTTCATTTGCAATTTTCTCCCTTTTTTCCTCTGCTTTTAAGATTCTACTTGTAAATGGATCATGTGGTATTGTTAGGTGGCTCTTACCACAGTCATTTTATTTTAGTAAGTTTTTAGTACTTGTCAAGTCTTGGTATGCTGGAAATAAATCATAATCATGTTCTCTGACACTTTCTGCTTAAGTTTTGACTGTGTTGAAGGTGGGGCTTTCAGTGAGACAGAAAATACTTTACACCTCAGGGAACCTGATTTAAAACACGTATCACAACCTCTTAGCACTTAGGAAGAGAAATGCTACAGATAACTCATTAGTTGCCAATTTCTTCTTGATAACGAAAATAGCCTCCACGAATTAAAAAAAGCATAGTTCAGCGAACAGAGCAACTGCTCTTTGCAAGCAGTAATGACAGTCTTGCTAACGACTGTAGATTTCTCTCACTGTAGAAAAGCCATCAACCAGAAAGGGAAAGATCATTTAAATACTGAGCTCTGCTCCTTAGAGGTCACTGCTCACATTCACAGAGCAGAAACCCTTCAAAGCTCCCTTTTATCCTCCACTAAACAGCCAAGCTGGTTAGTTGTAACATATGACACCATCTAGGATGGATATCTGTTAAAATGGAATGGTCTTTTAAAGCAGGATCCCAGAGAAAGAGCTGGAAGTATTCCAGTCTTCCGATCTTGGTGTGCTTCCTCACCTTGACTGTGGTGGACACCATCCCAGGTCTGAAGCAGAATTTCTACAAAGGTTTGTAAAAGGCATCATGAATCATACCAGATACTATTTACAAAACTCAGGAGCATACCAGGCATATGTTGCATTACTTATAAATATTTTTTCTCATGGAAAAGTTGTTGGAAGGGACTTCTGGCATCAAGTCATTGAGTTCAGCCTCCAATGTAACTCAGGACTAGTCCCAGCCTAGATAAGCTCAGGTGTGGCTTCTTCTAGCCTTGTCTGACAATTTCTAGGGACAGACTTTTAAAGCTACTTTGACAGGCTGCTCCAATCCTGAAATGAAGATGCTCCTAACATCCAATCTGCTCCTCTCAAATTGCAACTTATGGGCACTGTCAATTGTTCTGGCATGTGCTAATATTAGAATCCATTTTCAGGAGAGTTTACATCAATTTTCTTTGTAATGCTGCCCCAAGCAATTAGGGACACCACTGCACTTCCTCATCTACATTGTCTTGAGATGAAAAGAACCGAGCCCCCTCACTCCCTACCCTCTGGTCACACTGCTGGATATTCTCTAATATCTGAACCAGCTTCCTTCTAGTGGATCCACCACTAGAAATGAACTGTAGGTGATCTCTTCATGAATTGAGGGCTCTGTAGTTCCTTGTACAGTTCTGTCCTTTTTTTCTGGATGGAAAGAAACTATACAGTGGTTTCTGGCATGAGTATACCTCTTCTCTATTGAAAATAATTGTGAAAACCCCCCAGAAGGTACAAAAACACAATAACTTATCCTTATTAACTCATGCATCTTATATTACTTAGCTCAGCAATGCTCAGCATCATATCACAGCCATTAAGAAAATTGCCTTTTTTCCCGCCTTGTAGTAAAATGACTTAAGCACTTGACAGGAGACAGAAACATTATCAAATTTGAAGTATTTTCAAACATGTGTGGGGGAGTTTCCAGGGTAGTTATCTGCATTTCTTCTCAAGGCTTCATTTGCTCTTACCTCAGCTATTTCTTTGTCTATTTGGGATGCTGAAAGTCATCATTTGTGATAAAACTCCCCCTATATTAAGAAGTGTTTCCTTTTTTCTGGAAAAGACAACAGATATAACCCAATTCTTGATAAGACTAATGAAAATAGCTTTGTTGCTGTTACACAGAACTCGAGAGAGCTTTCTGTGAGCTTTTATATTCCTGACAAATACATGTGGCAAGGTTCATCCTCAGATCTTTGTTTGAGGGGATATGTGTGTCAATGTGTTGTCTTTTCAGGATGATAGAGTAGGGTAGGCAGGATTCTGGGCAGGAAGAAGGTTAGGTAAAAAAATTCACAATGAAAGAAGAAAATAACAATTTTATGTTTTTATTGAACACTGAAAGAGAGTATTTCCTTGAGAATGGGTTTGTGAAAAGAAGTAATCTAGTTTAGGGAGCACAGAACAATGCAGTGTCTCCAACAGGATTTTTACAGAACCAGTAACATCCTCTGCAGGTTAGAAAAGAAAGAGGAAAAAAACTTTCCCCCTACCTCGGTCCTTGCTGCATGGTTTGCAGAAGTAGATCAACAAAAAATTGCAAATAAAAAATTCATGTTGAAATATGTTTCATGACCTAACACTGAAAGAGAAGGACGTTGCTGATGAAATGTTTGAACTGCATGCTGTACAGCATCAGATGTTCCCCTTTCATACTTTGTGTCATAAGAAAAGTTCTGATATTTTAATTTTTTAAAAGGTTAACAAAAACAATGAGAGCCCCTATTCCTCCCTTTAACAGCCCAGTATACTGCAGTATATTGTCACAAAATGTAGGTAGTATTTTCTTGCATATAAGCACAAGAATTGAAAGATAGTAATAAAAATTATAAATCTTGCAGTGACTTGTGTGCTTGGATAGCTCTCACAAATTCAGAGGTGTAGGTGGGCAGGGAAGGGAACATAGATGAGCAGGCTATGAGGTATCAGGGAGAAGAATCTTGCACATAAATAAGTTTCTGCTTGTATTAGCTCTACCTGCACAGTCGACCGAACCTGTGCTAGATCACCATCATGTTCCTTTCACTCTGCTTTTAGATGTATAGAAACATGCCACATATTTTTCCAAGAAATGCACTGACTTGCATTTCTGATTACATTTTCTGGAGAAGGATCTATGGAGACAGAGGCTACATTTTTCCTAAACCATCAGAAAGATCTCAGTTTTCCAGATGTCTTCATACATAATCTATTCAGTAAACTACTCCATATTTTAAAAGTGCAGGAACAGATCTAGCCTGAGAACTGATGAATAGTGCATTACTGCTAAATACCACAGAAGAGACTAATGTCATAATTTCTTTTAGGCCCTTCCCTCATCCCAAATTTGCATGTTCTTTCTTTTGTTTTGTGCATTGAGGCATAGAGATTACAATAACTGTTTTCTAATCTTTTCAGAAAACAGTTTTCACTAGCTACAGCAGAATATATGAAAGAGACAGAGGTTATTTAAACATGTAACTGAACAGATCATCCTGAAGTGAAGATATTGGATATTAAAATTGGATTTGGATATTAAAAAAAATTACTTGAAGTCAGAATTTCTCAGAATGTATTACTGTTCAAGACTAGAAATGTACACTCTGTTCTTCCAGAGGCAGACATGTTCAAAAGTTTTGTCTTTCATTGCCAATACTTGTTATTGCTTTTAAGGTCCTTTGGTCAGGAGTGAGAACAAAGATCTGCTGATGCAATTCTCTGTTCCACAGGTGAAATTCTGACATTTCTGAAAATTAAGCTAAAGGTCTGATTGTACCTCTGCTGTAGGGTGTAACCTACTCTGTGCAAGATCCTTCACAATACTCACCCTAATGATCTAAGGACTCATCATCCTCACTCCAGTGGAGCCCAGCTGTGTAACCTCAGCTTGGACATCTAAGGATATTTTTAAGACAGAAGGAAGTGGTGAAAGTCTCTGCAGAGTCATAAGAAAGGTTAAATTTCCAACAGGTAAGGTTGGTACGGAGGTTATCGCAAGTAGCTCAAGATTTCAAGAGAACAAAAAAAAGTAGATTGGAGAGGTATGAAAATGCAGAAGGAGACAAAACAGAGGTGGTTGAAAATGGCAGCTCAGCAATGTCAAGGATTTGATTTCAGAAGAAGTGGAACCTGGCCATCCTTCTGACTGGCAGCTGTCTGAGCAGCAGAAGGCCCTGGGAATCCTCTTGGAGGTGGCGAGCACACTAATGCTTAGCATAGTAGCTCATGAAATCTCAGCTGTCTTTTGTTCATGTTTGGTAATAAATAATTACCATATGCATTTAAGCTCTATATACACTACTTGCAAAATCTTTTTGTTTGAGCTAAAGGTGTTTAAATAAAGTGGTTAAAGGAAGGAGGCACCTGAAGGGACCCACAAGAAAACTGGAGAGGGACTTTTTACAAGGGCATGTAGGAAGAGAACAAGGGGGGATGGCTTTAAACCAAAAGAAGGTAGGTCAAGATTAGATATTAGGATGAAAGTTTTTACTATCAGAGTGGTGAGACACAGGAACAGGCTGCTTAGAGACGTTGTGGATGCCCCATCCCTGGGAGTGTTTAAGGCCAGACTGGATGGGGCTCTGAGCAACTTGATCTCATGGAAGATCTTTCTGCCCATGGCAGGGGGGTTGGAACTAGATGTTCTTTAAGGTCCCTTACAACCCAAACCATTCCATGATTCCATGACAGGAAAACTCTCAGCATTCACTATAGTCATCTCCCTGGCTGACTTGTTCAGTCTGAAAATAGGGCAGGAAGGTATGGTGGTCTTTGGGCCAATGGAGAGTTTAAAACAAGCACATGAACCCAGAAATGGTATTCCCAATCCTTTATATAAGACACAGCCTATGGCAAGATATAGCAATGTCATACATCAACAGTTTCTCCATCCTGAAATGCCTCCTACACTTGCTTCCTGTGAAACTGTTTCACTCTGACAAATTGCAGATAACTACTCTTCTGCTGTGATAAGAATGGTTACTGTTTCAGCTGGAGTAAACTTATGAGATACTTAACTTGGATAGGATATTAATATATTATTTTAATATTATAATCTATAATGATAATTTTTTCTCTCAGTATTACATCTTAATAGCCAAATCCCTCTCTCCTCTTGCTTTCTCTGCCATTAGCTGTGAATGAACTCTGGAAATTTTTGGAATATGTTCCATTTCTGCGCATTAACTATTTAACAGATAGCCTCCTCTTTAAATAGCAATGAGAAAAAATAACAGTTAAAAAGAATAAGAAAAGCTTAAAGTTTTAAAGTTTAGGTCCTAACTGGTTTATAGAGAGCCTGAGAAGCTAGCCTTGCCCAGTCATATTTGGAGTTAAACAAAACAAAAGCAACCTGGACATAATCCATGCTACAGGTAAATGTTTTAGTAGAAAGAGACCTGAGCCTTACCATAGTGTCACTGAAGGTCCCTTCAAAAAACGCTGATGAAAGATATGAAAACAAATTACTGGCTAGTTGATAACAGTTCAAACACACACAACCCCTCCCCATTTTATTTTCTCTAGTACACGTGCTTGAATTTCTGCCCATATAATAAGTGACAAACCACTTAATATTCCAGGAAAAGTCAAGGTCCAGAGGACCACTGTGCAAAATATGCACAATGAACTTCGAGGAGTTAGCCTTCAGAGACAGCAGACAATTTCTTAGCACTCTTTAGCATAATTTTTACTTCGTTTCTTTATAAAATGTTCTCTGAGGAGCCATACCAACATAAATATTTAAAACCCTTAGGAAATACGATACGTTAAATACTGGCACATATTGAAAACTGATGACTATTAAGCATATGCCCAATATCAATATGAAAGAATGAACTATTCTGAAAATGTTTGAGTTAGTTATGTGGTGACCAAGAGTACCCATGACTTTTGCTATTAATTTTTCTTATTGTGCCTAGTCTGTGTTTCATGTAACTGTCATGGGGAGTGCAGTTAGTGCTTTAAATGATGCTAATTTCAAAGTTGTCTGTAATATCAATTTTATTATCTATAACTCCAAGAGACTGTCAGTCTTTTTATATAAGATCTGACCATCCGGAAAACTTAATTTTTCTATTGCTTATGCTGAAAATTGTCAGCTGTTTTGTGGAACACAAAGCAGAACTGTCAGTTTCTGTTCTCAGTAATGGAAGACTTAGTCCATTTTTTACTTGGAAAATTGAATTGTAACGTATAAAGCTTAAAAACGTGTCCTCATCTGTGATAAAATTGAGATGGTTTTGAAGATACCAGCTCACTTTGGTAACTCACTTAGTGTGACTATCATTACCATCTAAAGGCTCTAGAGAAATCACGGAAGGTGCTGACTTGTGACCTGTATGGCTGTAGCTAATGCTGTTAGTGCTACAGATAAAATGATTCAAAGAGCTACAACCTGTTCTGGTAGCAGCTGTTTCAGTGAAAGTGACATGATAACTGCAGCACTCCTCATGCTTCATTTAAAATTGCAGCAGGAGAGTATGAGTTTGTAAGAATAACTGAAATTGCTATAGTGGAAGGTTTGCTCTGGCTTGGATTTTGATAAACAGCTCAGAAAAATAATGCATGGAAGCTGGTTCTCTTTCAAAAAGAAAAACTTAGTAAATTTACAGATCCAGAATTTGGGTGATCATTGTAGCACTGTTTGAAAAAAGATTGAGAAACCTGGAAGAAGTTAAGACTCCTAGAGAAGGTTTTCTTAGTTACAGAGTTGTTATGCTTCATTACTGCAGGTCTATCACAAGCAAACTGACACTACCTAGAAATTTATCTTTAAATCTTCTTAATTTCAGTGGTCTTTAAGGTTATTATGGAGTATCTTTTTACCCCTAAAAACAGTTGCTGAAGGTCATTTTATGTGGTCAAGTTTAAACTCTGATACCTGATGGAGTCAGCTCATAAATGAAAGGCAAACAGATGCATTCCTACATCATCACTGCCAAAACCCTATCATATCCAATACATCAGGTAACAGATAATAGCCCTGCTAGGTAAATCACAATGTCTTTTATTGCCTACTGAAGTAATGTGAGAGATGTTACTGACTTTCACAGCCTCTAGGTCAGAACCTTATTCAACAATCTAATAGTTACATAAATATAAATATAAACATAGTTATATAAATAGCTCTTGCAGCCCAGAAAGCCAATCGTGTCCTGATCTGTATCAGAAGAAGTGTGACCAGACAGTCAAGGAAGGTGATTCTTCACCTCTTCTCTCAGGAGAGCCCACCTGAAATATTGCATCCATCTCTGGGGCCCCCAGCATAAGAAGAAGCAGGACCTGTTGGATCAAGTCCAGAGGAGGGCCACGAAGATGGTCAGAGAGCTGGAGCATCTCTCCTGTGAACACAGGCTGAGAGAGCTGGGGTTGTTCAGCCTGGAGAAGAGAAGGCACCACAAAGAAATTATAGAAGCCTTCCAAAACCTAAAGGCGAACTATAAGAGAGCTATTAGGGACATTTTACAAGGGCACATAGTGACAGGACAAGGGGGAATGGATTTAAACTGCAAGAGGGTAGGTTTAGATTAGGTAATAGGAAGAAATTCCTTACTGTGAGAGTGTTGAGAACTGGAACACATTGTCCACAGAGAAGCTGTGGATACTCCATCCCTGGAAGTGTTCCAGGTCAGGTTAGATGGGGCTTTGAGCAACCTGATGTAGTGGGTGGCATCCCTACCCATGTCAGGAGGTGGCAAGTCACAACTATGTGATCTTTAATGTTCCCTCCAATTCAAACCATTCTATGATTCTGTGCTTGTATCATGACTAGAAAATAACAGTGAAATAAATAGATTACAAGCTTAAATTAGTTAGAAGAGTCCTGTCCTATATTTGAACATTAACCAGTTTTTAAATTAGTGTTCTGTTCTACCAAATTGAAGTTCCTTTTAAATGGGAAACATAATAAAGGTATTGAACCAGAGGAAATTGCAGCTATTAATTTTGCATATCTGGGCACATACCTGAAAATATTACTGTGACTTTGTACAACTGGGACAGAAGAAACCTCCCAAAAATGAGGCATAAAATTAATATTTGATACAGTCAAAGGAATAATAACAAGCAAAAAGTATTAAACAGATGGCTATTCTCTTCTAATGAATAGCTGCTAAAGAGCAGAAGTCCAAGGAAAGTCACACCAAAGAATTAACCCCACAAGCATGTTATTTTATACTCCCACTTGGTTTACTTTGCAAACATTTTATTCACTATGTGTTTCCCCAACTACATTTTAGTTGGCTAAATAACCATTATTATAACTCTTCCATCAAGATCATTAAAGCACTTCTGTTGGGGCAGCCTAACCTTGCAGTCTTCTTGTCAAAATATCCCTGTGGCAAATTAGCCTTGAAATCTAGCCCACAGAGTCCGGTCCAGCGGGCAACTGAATCTATTCAGTCCCTCTCCTCAAAGAGCTGTAGCAGTTTGCCTTGGTCATCCTATGTGTAATACGCACAGCCAGTACACCCAAGTAAAAAGATTTCACACCCTTAGCATAGCCAGCCATGCAACATTTCATCTCTGTTGATAAGATTTGGTGTCACTTTTCAAAGGCTGAATTAAATTAGGTGTCTGTCAGACTTCCACAAACAATGTACCTGAGCTTGAGCTATCTCCTACTTCTGAAGGACAAACAAACTCTCAGTTAATTACTGTCTCTTCCAAGACCTCTGACTCACAGCTAATGGCAAACGAATTGATGGAAAAACACAGGATTTAAGGAATAGGACATAGCTTTCCAAGTAGGCATCCATTGCCACTTTAAATTCCTGGGGTATCCTCCCTGGCATACAGCTGCCACTGCAGAAGGGCATGGATCTCCAATATGTTCTGTGTCATAGGTGCCAGCTCCTTCCAGGTGTCTTAGGCACTCAAGGGAATCTAAAATATCTCTGGGCACTTCAGCTTAGCCACTCAACTTTAATATCAGAAAAGTCCCTCAGAAACGGCAGAACTACCTTTCTAATTTAATGATTGCAAGTACTACTGTTTCTGGCCATCAACTGGATTTTAATACCAAGCTCCTCAGAATTTCTTATTCATTGACATAGTGTTGTGTTAGTTTTGAAATCTATCAAAATTCATGTTAATGTTTTTAATCCTACACAGAGTGTTTTGAAGCTATATGGATTGACATTTCACTGTACAATTACTCCAAAACCTTAACATGTTTATGGTTTAGCTGCCATTCTTCCGGCAAAGCAATGACTGGAAAATAAAAGATAAAAGGATTTCACATTTTAAGGATGCAAAGCTGGTTTCTAGGAAGATACACCAGAAATCCATTCCATTCCTAAGGTATAATTGTAGGCTAAAATGAGGATGGGAATAAAAAAATTTATGTATAGACATATAGGATTTATTTCTCTGTTTCCTGTTTTCTTCAGTGAGATTGATTTCTCCATTTCCTGTTTTATTCAGTGAGTATTTATGCTTGAATAAAGACTAAACATATACAGACAGTATTAATCTCACTGAAATCAATCTTCCTGTACGCAAACAAACCCACAGCACAAGTGATCTAGGACATCAGGCAGTAGCTCCTAAATCTGCTAGGTCTCATCCACGCAGGAGAGAAAAGTAAAAAAGGTACATGTGACATTAGGCTGTTCCAAAACCAAGGGAGAGCAAATAGAACTTACAAGAAACTTGGCACGACAGCAGCAAACGTTGTGGAGTCACCATGTGCTGCCAGACCTGTGTGGCAGGGACACCAGGGGTACATGACTCACAGGGACAGCTCAGGCACCCTCCTTGTTACTGCTGCTGCCCCTGGGTGCTCGTGTGGAACTGAACCACAGCACAACAGCCTGCTACTCACAAGCACAGCTGCATCAAAATTACTTTTGTGTTGTTGTTTGTCTGCTAGCCAGAGTGGGTTGCAGTGTTGAGTGCGTGCAATAACCAGAATGGGTTTGTACACGTTCCTTTTTCAAGGACCGTCAAATTTTATTCTTTCTCACCCTTATCACACCAGTACATGCCACAAAACAAACTTCTACATTTCTTTTCCCACATCACATCTTGTTGTTTTTTCTTCACTTTGTTTACAGTTTTGTTTTCAAGGGGAGCAAGAATATAATTTAGTTCACAGTTTATTTCCACTTCAACAAAGCAGCGATGTTCAAGCACTGCACGAGAAGCCTCTAATTAAGTCATGCAGTTACCATCAATTACATACTGTAAGTTATTAATGGTAAGTTCTCAGGATTCAGAATAAATTGACACTGAAGGTGTCTCACCCGGGTGAGTGTCACTGAAGTGACACTGAGGGTGTTCTCACTAGGAAGCTGTGCTGGCAGGGTCCTCTCAGACAGCAGAGGACACGCTGCACTCAGTTCATGCCAACAGAGCAGAAGTGTCTGGACTCAGGTAAAAATGATGTGAAAGTTAATGCTATCAAAGCACACAACTGTTTTTCCTTTATAGAGGCTACTTCCTCAGTTTAAGAATTTAAATCACAGAAGTGTCTATGTCAATACAAAATTGCTACATTTCCGTAAGTCCACATCATGTCTTAGATTTCTCATACAAATTCATGTACACTTGAGAATCAAGTTACTCCTTTGTTCTCAGTGAAATCAGTTCTGTTGAATTCAGTGAGATGTCTCTTGTACTGGGAGACAGTTTTGACTCTGTGACTTGCCTGCTCCCAGACACAGGCAGAAACTGACCTTTTAATTACCTCTGTGAGGTTCTGTTCAATATATCTAAAATGATTTAATCTACAACAGAAGCTATTTTTGGCAAATCTTTAAATTTCTGGCATTTCATGGTTGCTTACAACATGCAGGTTTATGAAATGGTGGGTGCACAAAACTAAAAATTTTATTCAAGCCTTTTTAAAATAACAGTTCTTTAAAATAACAGTTCTGCAGGCAAAATGCAACTTTTGCTCCTCTATTTAAAACTTTTTTGTTTTTTTTTAAGTCATTTCATGTCATTTTTACAAGTAAAAGTTTAATTTATCAATAAAAGGAAGGGGTGCACTTACCCAAAATATTTTCCTTTATTACCCACTGTAACTGTAAGATCCTCTGTTTAATGGTTGCTACTAATTGTTATCAGTAACATATATAAGTGTGTTCTTCTTTTGGTTCATTTAGTAGCATGTAGTAATACTTTTAGCTTCTTTCCTCTCATCCCCGGTGATGATTTTTACCTAGAACTATTTAGTCAGCAGTGATACAAACATCTCTTTCTGCTTTAACATCATCTATTAGACCTCCACACTGATTTATGAAACAATTATTGAACACGCTGGCTTAAGCCCTAAATTTTGTCCAGTAGCAAAGCTCTGTTCTCTGGCTGTTCCGGGTGCTACTGCCTGCCCCCAGATCACCTTAGTCTGTGAGATAACACTTAGTCTGCTCTAAAAGAAAACTAACAACATCGTGAACAGAAGATACTGCTCCTTCTACACTCCTGGAATGGACTTCAGAGAGGAGAACAGGAGTTGTCTCTTTTTTTCATTCAAAAATGAAAGCGCATTTTTGCTGGAGACAGAAGAGTCCTTGCTTTGACTTCAGTGTCAATCAAGAGAGAAGGGGCACTAATCAGTTCTGATTAAGCTTCGAGTTTTTCAGAGGCTGTGAATAAATCACAGGAAAAACCATGATGCTGTAAGATTGCTGAGAAAGTTTAATCATGAGCTATTCACAGCAGACTCAGGAATACGCCACTCCCAGATATCTGTGTTTGATATACCTCCTACAACTAAAACTACATCCAGACTTACTGTGTCTGTCCTCTTTTCCAGCTGCATCCCAGCCAGCTCTGCTGAAATCCTGTGCCCCAGGACCCTGGCACCCCAGTCTGCTGGGGTTTGTCTGCTCTGGGTGTCTTGGCAATCCAAGAGGACTTGTCACATCACCCAGCTGCTTGGGCTTTATGGTGTAAACCAAGGCAGGATGTTCTGTCCTCCTCAAGAATCAGAAGAGGCAGGAGGGGCTCCCCTCACAACACTAGAAAGCCGGCATTAAGACCAGCATTGTTGCTTGGTCTGCCTTAGATTTTTTTTAATAATACCTCAATCAAAGTCAATGAAGTAACTGGTCCAGTCTCACAGAGGATTGGAAATTCCTTGGGAACAGGAGTTCTGGTTAAAGCAGGAGCACTCTCTCCTGCCCCCATATACACTTGCAGTGATTAACACACCTGGGGGTCCTTGTCTGCACATCAGTCCAACCCAGCTGCTACATGTGCCTACTGCTTTCTGAAAGCTTCCCCTGTCAGGACGCTGCATTAAACCAGCCTCATCCCCCAGGTTTTTTATTTTATTTCAAAAGCAACAGGCAGAAGGATGAACAGCTTTATGCCTTGAAAAAAATGCAAGGCAAAAATTGTCTGCTATTTCCTTATCATACATCAGGGGAAAACTAATTAGGTTGCTGAAGAGATGCTTTCCAGAGCAGCTGCAACTGAGACTGCAACCCTGGAGGTACAGGTAGCCGTGAAAGTCTTCTTCCACGTGGACCTAAAATCTCTGACTACATTTGCGTATCTCCCCTCATCCCATCCACATCTCCAGCAGACATCCTCTCCCTCTGAGACTGGCAACGTTCCCTGTGCTTCAAACTACAGATACCCCTCGTTCAGGTGCTGTTTGATGTTGTTTTGCATAGAAGAAGGCATGTGAAACTGAATTTCTGGAGGTCTCAAGCTGTGAGTATGTTTGACTCACATGTCCCTAAAACTGGCTATCTGTAAACTAAACTTAAAACTCAGTTTGAGGGTAGAGACAGTGGAGTTGCAGCTACAGAAATTTGGACCTAATATTAAACTACTCCTGGATTTCAGCAGATAAACACAAGCATTGCAATGAATCATGCTGGCTTGAGGTTCGAGGTGACTCTGACTCAGATATTTCATTGAATTTCACTGCAAAGAAAGTTATGCTCTTTTACTCTGAGTTGTGTGTGATAGGAAATCCTGTGCTACAAAACCTGTACTAGTGGTCTTGTGAGAGCTGATGGAGGTAGAAGTTCATGGCTTTTGGTCTGCAAACCCCTGAAGAATCAGCTATGACAGGAACAACTCCATGCTTGGCAGACAGCTGAGGATGTAATATCCTGCATCCAGAACCTGGGGCTGCACAAGGGGGCTGAAGAAGTGGTTCTGGATATCTGTTGGAGCAGGCTTGGGAAAACATCCCAAGCTCAGATGAAGCTACTGCTGTGATTCCTCATTCATTTAGAGGAAAACAACAAAATCAACAAAACAACAGAATCTGTCTTGCATTTAAATGCCCTGCAGTTTTTGACAGACCTGCTGCCTATAGTAGGTAATGAAATGCAGAGTAATATTTCTTTCACAGCTCCCAACTATTTTATTATTCACAAAACAGCTGAAAAAAATCCATACAGGGAAGATAAGGTTACTCTGCCCATGATCAGCAAGCAAATCAATGGCCATGCCAGAGATAGTGGATGTGTGTGCTTATTCACATGTATTATCCTGTCGGTGGTTGTGATGCCTTTCAACCTAGCCGGGGTTATTAAAATTAGAGGTGTGTAACAGAAGCAAATGATAGCTTATCTGCATAATAGACCTGGAAAACAGTGTGCTTCAAAGCCTTTATTCTGGGGTGAGGTCCATTAGTGAAGTCCTACTTACTGCAGGGAGAGAATATTGAAAAAAATCACCTGAGGGCCCAGTCCCCATTCATTAATTTCACCTTTTAATTTTATCTGTAGACAGCTTTAATTTTTAATTGCTAACATAATATGCCTGATTGTTTTTTGAGGTGATGAATTAGATGTGACCAATCCTTACTTGTTGCAAGGGCTAATGTTCCTGACCCTTAATAAAATTATTCAATAATAATGTAACTGCTCACGGAACCACCATCTACTATGTATTTCCTGCTTTTAAAAAGATCTTCTTTGACTTACTGAACAGGAAAGAGCCAAGTTACAAGTTATGTGAGGCATCTTTCAAATTAAAATTACATTTACCTCTTAAAGCTTACACAGGTAAATTAGAATAAATTTAAATATAGCCCATGTAGTGAACCAAGCCTGCCCCTCACCACCAGTGACCTATGAATGCATGAATAAGATTTTTGCACCTTTCAGTCACTGTGCACTCAAATTCTGGCATTAGGACTAGAGTTTGGTGTCCTTCCCCTTGCTCTGCAAGTTGCTGGAGTCTGTTGTCATGGTTAGCTTCACACAATGTTAATATAGACACCTGTACTCATTCTTTGGTGATGTAAACCCCAGGTACAAAAACATTTTTTCACCATTTAGAGTTTTGGGATATTGACCTTTACCTCATCTTACTTCATACACTGAAAGAAGGAAAAGTTTAAACAGAAGGTATTTTAATTGTGGAGGAAGAGGGAGAATGTTCTGATTGATGACAATTTGTGTGACTTTTCTTGCTTAGCTTTCAATGCATAACTTCTGTTATGAGTTTCAGTATTTTGATTATTTTTCACTGATGGCTGTAAATTGTTTTTAAAATGTCTTATTTTCACTGACCTATTTCAATAGAATTTTCTATCTCCTGCTACTTATGTATTCAAAAGAACCTAAGAGATGTCTCTGATTGATAGAAAAAAAATACATCTTGCCAGTAATGACTGCAGTTCCATCTGTCTAATTTGGGTGTGAAAGACATGCCCTTAAGAGTCACTGTAGTTCCTATTTGATATTTGAACCAGCTGTAGATTGAAAAAAACCATGGATATTTTCACAGTAACAGGGAGAAAATCAGATTTTATGCAAACCCACAAAAACATGAGCCTCTCCACTGCAGAGGACTAGCTGTTTATTCAGAATAAATGTATTTTCTTGCAGAAGTGTTTTATACCACCAGATATAATATAATGTTTCCTTGAGTATTTTCAACTGATACCCCAGAAAGTTGTCTTGCAGGGATTGTGGTTGTAATGCTTTACCAAGGAAGAAAAAGCTTAGGAAGAAAATAGGTAATTGTTCTTGATAATTTTCCTGCTTTAGGTTACTAATTTTTGCTATATACACTTTTTATTATTCATTTACAAAAAGTAGAATGAGGAAAAAAAACTCCTGTATTTTGTGTCCCTTTCAATCACGTTCCTGTTTAGTCTCCATTTCCCTGACCAGCCATCCCACTTTATGCACTGAAAGGTGTTCAGCTGCTGACAGGAATCAGCCATGTGCTGCGTTGCCAGGGCAGCTCCCTGCAGCACTGCCCTGCTCTCTATTTCTAAAGATAGCTCTGTGATGATATCAAAATCCTAAAACCTGTTATTTAAAATGTCATTTGCAATATCTATGTTCTGAGTATTTATATTCTGAATATCTTCTCCTGTTGATTTAATTGCCAAAAAAATGACCATTTGCCCTTTGTTTCTGCCATGCTGAATTAATTAAATTTCTGTTAAAAGATGCATCTGGATTTGTGCAGAAAATCAGCCCATAAACTGTAACAAGCAGCTGTGCTGAGCTACACTTTCTGACAACAAAAGAAAAAGTTTATGTACATTTAATCTCTAACTTGGCATATAGTGAAATGCCACTCAAGAAACTGTCTTTTTATGTTCTATTACAACTGCACTATATTTCTGTGTCTGATTGGATTCATCCTGCTGAGCTGTTACTGTTGGAGGCTCTTGTGGAAGATAAAGCTTATCCAGTGTTGATCTGCAGCACCAAAGCAGTCACAGTGTTGACAGAGGAAATTATATTTCACAAAGGCAAAGGTGAAGTGAGTTCCTTCAATCTAAATAAATTCATGTGATGCTGTGAAGGCCTCCCCCCTTTCCTGTTGCTAAACATGAATAAACATCCCCTTCTGGGATGACTTTATCACATGATAGCACTTTTAAATGAATGACTTTTTTGTCCCAAGTCACTCGGTATATAAGCCTAGAGTGGCAGGTTTTACATAAGGCATGGATTTAGTTTGTTGGAAGGATAAAAAATCATCATAATAAATTGCACTGACCTTTCAATTAAAGAGGGAACAAGAACACACAGAGCCAAGTAAAATAGGAACAGTAGAAAGTAAACACTGAAAATGCTTTAGAATGTTGAAAAACAAGAACCCAATTATGCTAAAATCATTCAAACTGAGGTTTTTTTCCATGCCTTGGCCTAAAAGATTTGTTTTCATTTAAAAACAAGAATGAGATGTAAAAAATTCAAGTCCTGTATTTATGATGGTTCACATCTGTTTCTGCTGTATTATCCACAAGTACTAAATTCTTTTCCCATAGACTTGAAACCAACATTTTCATCATTACCCTTTATCCCAGCTTGTCCCCTGGTCATGACATTTCTTGGGTGATGAGGGCTGGGGATATGATTCCATACTAACTGTCTTCAAAAATACACAGGTTCCCTTCAGCAGCAGTTACTTGGTGTAAGCTTTGAAAACAAGGCAGGTCAAAACTGTGTATTTGAGTTACTTAGTCCAAGCAGCTTAGATCTATCTCTTTTCTAGTGGTCAGACTAGACAGATGTTCTCAGGCTACTCTGAGATTCACACAATAAGTTTCAGAGGCCAGGCCTTCGTGCAGGTACTGTGTTTTTGCTGAGACTCAGTGGTCACAGGACCCAGGAGGTGAAAAATCTTGCTTTACAGCTTCACTTTGTCTTATATAAAATAAGGAGTTGGATGCAGTTTTCTTAGAAATGAGCAAAATTCTGCAATCACCAGGAGCTGTTGCGCTAAGAGGAGACAATCACAATCTTTTCTGCTGGAGACAGTTAACTTTCTACTAGTGATTGAATATGCATTGAGTCAGATTTTAAAAAAATATGCAAGGAAAAGGTTGAGTCTGTAGACCAGAGAGTGATGTTCAAGCCTCTGACTAAATGAATCTCCAATTATTTGCTCAAAGTAAACAGCTCCAACAAAAATAACAGGAAGAGCATTTACTCTAACTGCCCCAAAAGCTTAGGTGTAAAGATATTCTCCTGGCACTTGGGGAACCAATAGCTACTCCTGAGGTGACCTCAAGCAAAGTGAGGGCTGAAAGAAAGAATTTCATCTCTGAAAGAGTATATTTATTAGTGTCTCAAATTTTCTTAATCATGTCCTTTCATTCCTCCATGACAAGATGGCCAAGAATCCTCAGCAGGTGCTTATCTCTCCTTGTGTTGCTGAGGCTCACCTGAACTTCCATGGCTTCCATGTCTCCAAGTCTAATGAGCCCAAGGAATTCAAGTTATTGACTTTTCACTTCTATCTTTTCTTTCTCTTTCTTTCTGTTGCTTATACATTTTCTTAAGTGTTATTTTTATGCTTTTATATTGCTGTATTAGTACAGGTAATAATAACCAAAATGGCTTTCCATTGCAACCACATTGTTCTAAAATAAGTCCATATATAGAGAGAGCTATAAATATATAGATACGCACATCCACGTATGTATTTATACATACTGACCATCCAGTGTCATTTCACTCTAATTCACTCCAAGGGATCTGTTAACAAGAACCTGAGTTCCCCTTGCCTTCAGGGTTGGGTTGGAACATTGACACTCACTGTTATTTGCAGCCTAGAATGGGAAGCTAAGAAGTGAGTTATACAGAGGAGGAGCTTTACAATTGCGTGTGTAAGAAATTACAATTTTTTTAGAGAACAATCCTTATCTAGTCTTTGCTTTCCTTATGAAGCTTATCTTTTAATGCAGTTGAAACACTAATGAAAGACTGCAGTTATGGGCAAATGTTTGAAGAAAGATGACTTTCTAAAATGTTATTGTAAGAAGAAATTCTCAGTAGTCACCATAATAGAAATGTCTTGGTTTATACAGCAGCAGTTGACAGCAAATCTTTATCATTGTTTTGCACTACGTTTATAGTTCTGTATTTGACAGATCAATGTAAAAAAATATATGTTTTATATATTAAACAAGCTCAAGCATGGTCAAACTTTATTCTGTAAATAATTTGGATGGGAATTTGGAAGAAGGATGTAAACTTGAAGAATATCTTTCCCACAAAAATATCACAGTTACAGTCTGACTGAAGAAAGAAACAGATCCTTAGAGCTAAACCATGGCTAGTGTATCTCCACGAGCAAAAATGTAAAGCAATGTAAACACAGTAGCAAAATGTAAAGCTTGGGATAAGTATTTTGCTATTGCTCATTATCTGACTCACCTAGAAATAGTTTGGTACGAAAGCAATTATGATGTAAAACATATGTTTATATGCAGCTTTGTGTGTAAGTTATTAGGCACCACTAGTAGTGATTCAGAAGAAAGCTCCTTTGGTGTGTGTTATTTGTGGCCTCATTTGCAAACAGCATGACTCATGAATAAGTCATGAAGCTGTATTGGAAAGCTGCTTTGAGCATTTATTTGGTGAGATTACTTCAACTGCATGCACATGCATATGCCACTGCAGGAACACTAATACAACATTATGCTTATCAAAGCCACGAGATAAAAAGCATGTGCTAAACAAATACAAAAATTCAAGAGTAACTAATGGAATGACAGTTCGTATTTGAATAAAGATTTTTGACCTTTCATTTTTCTGAGCTATTAGCATTCTTTCCACCCGGATTTACTGAGTGTTGTCACTCTTCCTCATGCCATATCATCATTTACTGTCAGAAGACCTTTTTTTTTTATTTGTAGGAGAAATCTCTGGAATTGTAGGTGAAATCATGGCAGGCAAAATCCCTACCATGCTACGTGATTGTGTATATAGGAGGTAAAAACCTGAGTCTCATGAAGTCAGGGAGGAATTCAGGTTGACTTCAGAGGGATCCAAAGAACAAATGATTTCAGTGCTTGCTCTAGCAAAGCACACTGGCAGAACAGCAATGGTGATGGTTGGGATATGCTGAGTTGAACTCATAGAGAAGCACCTGTTCTGTCTTCACATATATTACAGTGCCTCTTCTGAATCCCTTGTTTGAACTGTTCTCTGACTGCTTTGAGAGTGCATCTGCAAATATATTTCTACTTTTTCATGTGATAAGGGGTTGGAATGCAACAGAAAAGAAATTGCTGTGAAATCTCATGCATTATAAAGGATATTCACGAGATTGTTTTACTTGTCAGAGTACACATTTTAAATAAAAAATAAATCCACGAATATTAAAGGTGTGGAAAATGTTGTAGAGAATGGTTTAACATTAATTACTTGCTTTCTTTTCAACCGTAGAAAGATGTGACTTGGTTATTGAGTTGGTTTGATTGCACTGAGAGATGATGGAGAGTAGACATGGAAAAATCTCAGCAGACAATTTCATGCCATCTTGAAAACATGAAAGATAAGGGTTGTGTGCATTGGCACAGGCAGGCAGCTGGGACAAGCACAAACTCATGGATAAAACACAAAGTGTAAATTTATTTAGGTTTCCTTGCTAACCAGGGAATCCCTGAAGCAACACCTGGGCTGAAACACAAAAGCAGAGATACAGGGACTGTTAAATTCAGTCTGTGCTCCAGGATCACTGGCCTGCTGTTCACACAGGCTTATCAAGAGTTATTCCCAGCTGCAAGGTCACTGGAGTGACTTAAAATCTTTCTTGCCAGTCTTCTCTATTTAACCTATTCCTCCCAATATCCCACGCCTTGCTCAAGAGACCACTTAATAAAGCATATAGAAAAAAGAATAAACATCCAAACAATGGTCTGAGTTGTGTCCCACCCTTCTTGTCAGTGAACTAAACTTTCCAATGAGCCAAGCAGTTCTGTTAGGTTATGTTATTCAATATATTCTGTCCTGAGAATATTGATTACCATCCTCCATGCCAGCTGATCCAGCAGTCAGGTCGAAGCTGCCATGTTGAAGCAGCGCATACCTTACAACTCAGAAAAGGGTTTATGATGTTGAGGACAGGAGTATTTCTTCAGTAATCGATGCTGTAAGTATCCTTGGCACACAGCAGTTGCAGCCCTACCACAAAATCCATCAGTGCAAACAATTCCATTTTCCCCGTGGCTAATATTTTTGAGGAAGCGCCATATGGAAGAATTTCAGTCCTCACTGTATTTTGTACTGGAGATGTACAGTCATGTTGTTTTGGCCTCTGATTCTTTCATTTTCTTGCAATGCCCAAGCTTTTAATTTGTTTATCCATCACAGTGTAATGTATAATGAAGCATTTTAATGCCTTGGATTAAAATCCTATAGGTTTTTTCTAATTTTTTCAGTTGTCTGCCATCATCCCCACAAGACCATATAATCTAGAATTGTTACTTCTAATTCAAAAGGATTTCCCTGTCTAGGAGTGTATAATTGGATATGCTCAATCAAAGCATTTTTCAGGTGTCAGAGGCTTCTTTTTATTTCTTGATCCATTGCTAAACAATATTCTTCCAGGTCCATTTCTCCTGTCTTGGCATTTGCCAGATAGTCCCTCACTGTGGGGAGGCACATGGGATAAAGGGGCAAGAACTTATTTGTAGGCACTAGCTTTTGCAAATGACAATACATTTCTGATGTTGTGATCCCATTTATCTCTGGTTGTGGGACACTATCTTGCATAAGATCATTCCACACTTGTTTTTTTGTCACCTGTGAGGTAACCTTTTTTGGCTTTGCCAGCTTATTTTCATTCACCACCTTCGCACCTGGTTCTGAAATTACACTCTGTTTTCTGGGGAGCCTACCAGTAGCACTTGTGACTTCTGGTGTAATCAAAGGCTTCAGTGAAATAGATGACCCTCTCAGAACCTGCATTTTGATACTTTTTGTTGCTGCTGTCTTGTCCAGACTACATACTATGATTAGCCCACGAACCATCCCTATCTGCCACAGGAAACTAATACCGTTTTCTACTGTACGCTGATTTCTGAGGGATGACACTAATTCAGCAGTTATCTGCAAATGTTGTTAAAACACAGCCATTGATATATCATAGGTGCACCACATCCTGCCCATCAGGACCCCTGATATTTAGTAATTGAGCATATCCCTGGCTATAGGGCTTAATAGATTTTTTTCACTCATTAGTAAGTAGATTGTTGCAGTGACACTATTCCAAGGTTGCAAAATCTGTGCTAGGATGGCTTCCCTGCTCTTCTGCTGATAGGTATCCAAAAATTTCCTTAGGTCTTTCAGAGTCTGTGTGATCTGTATCCCTTCATCCAGCAGATTGCTCTGCCCCTCCATTTGTGTGGGGGGTTTGCTGCTATCCCCTCCCTACGTGCTAAATCTGGCTCAGATTCAGAGCCCAAGGACTAACCCCAGATATTTTCATCCCATTTCTTGGGATCCCACAAAGATTTCACAGTGAGAGCATGAACTTGGGAAATTGAAACCTTACTTTTCCCATCATGTGCCTTTGTTTGTGAGCAATACACGCCACCAGCTGTTCTGCGGTGCATTGCTGCTTACAGCAATGTTCTGCTTGAGTGGTGATTACATTTTGTGAGATTGCCTTTGCATTTTGTGAAGTCCCAGCTTCCTTTTTCAGCTCTCAGACTTTGCTCTGGGATGCTATAATTTTATGGTTGAGAGCTCTAAGACCAGTAGCTAATAGCTATCCTAATCTCCCTGCTAACTCACAAGAAGACTTTGACGTCACTTTCCATGGCAATCTGCACACAGCCACCTGAAACCTCTGAGGGATAACCCCCATCCCCTCATCTCTATCAGGCCATGCTTTTGGTGGAGCCATTGTAGATAGGAAGGTGGCCAGAGGGGTCCAGTGCTCAATTCATCCTGGGATGCAGGGTGTCACCATCACATAGTCACCAGTCCCCAATAATTCTGTTAGCTGTAGGAAGTCAATACTGCTTTGAAATCTGAGAATAATCACAGGAAATAAGAAAAAAACCTTGCTGATCTCCATAAACATGAATTCCTGCAGCTCAGTGCATTGATCTGTGAAAGGACTCATTTAGGTTTCTCTCTTATTGCCATCATCAGTAATACATTTTAAAATACACTGTGCTGATCTCCCTTAAGTCCATTTGGAATTGGTATAAATTTTTCCTCCTTATATTTGGAGCTGAGACACTTTTCATTATAATCATTATTATATTTACTTCTATTGTTATCATCCTTTGGTTTTTGGTCAGTAAGGTAAATAACTGAACAGTACAGGTAAACCCCTCAGTATTTTATTTTCCTGCTTAATTATATTTAATAATGTTTCCCTTTCCTGACTTTCCCTCACTCCTATATATTTTTCTTCCGAGCTGGAGGCACATTTAACAGCTCTCATTACCTGAATTTCTCTAGTAGTTACCCTATCCAGTTAGGCTCTGTTCTTCTTTCTCCACAGTGTTGCATGAAGATCATATGTTAGGCTTTAGTCCTTTGGCATCAATTTAATGAGTGTGTCAGAGAAGTGGGAGAAATGGGAGAGGTCAGTTTGAGTGACACTGTTACAGACAGATTGAAACTTTTCAAGACAGAATTAACAAAGAGTAATTCACTAGAGGATATCTGCAAACACAGTCTAAGTCTTTGCCCCCAAAGGAAAAAGAATCCAATTTCTACAGTCGATGGATCTGGAGGGCTCTTCAGCCTGGTCTTGTCCTCTGCTGTTGGGAAATCTGAAGGAGAGTTGCAGTTGGGCAGAAATGGGGTGCTGCCCTTCTTCTCATACCAGTGGAAGATCTTCCTTTCACATGTGATGAACTCAATAGTCCTGATTCCAGAAGGTGAAACAGTACCCACTGTGAGCAGGAGTGAGAGTGTCTTGGGGCTCTGCACTCTCACACGCCCTGCCCCTCAAACAACAGTACTTGAACTTCTTCCCCTGCACTCCAAGGGAAAAGGTTTATAAAAGACTAAAATATCCTGCAATAGAATTGCACTGAAAACAGCTTTTTAGATGTTTTTTCATAATGTTTTTTTCACAGTATTCCTGAACACCTGCTATTAGAAGAAATCGTGTGGACTGCTCTGTCTGGAACGGGGCAGGCCAGCTCTGCTCGGTGTGGTCTGCAGTGCTGATCCCAAGGTGCCAGCACTGGCGAGACACAGTGCTATGGCCAGGTTTCAGTGCTGGCTGACTGCTCTCTGCTGAGAACTTTGTCTGCTGAAAGTTTTTGTGAAGCACCCCTTGCATTAAAACCAGAGGTAGTGGTTGAGCCCAAATGTCTCGAGTTGCTATAAAAATGTGACTCACCACTCACATGCTCATGAAGACCTCTGGGCCATGACCTCCTTGAAATCATGCTGGCAGGGAAAAGCCATGGTGGAACAGGGCACATCATGCTGAAGGCAGCTGCAGAGAGGGAAAGAAACACTGTGGTCTAGGAGTTTGCTTTTAGAAGAAAGAAGTTTGGAAACGGAGCTTTTGAAAAGCCTGGTAAAAGTGCCATTGCCTTGGTTCCTGATCTTTTATTCCTCTCACTGCTTTATGCAGTCACAATATGAAAACCTCACCTAAGAAAGGCTCCCAAGACTGTTCCTCTTACAGAGTTTTGCTTTTGATTACTTATGTTTAGATGGCATGGCCACCCCATGATGGTGAACAGAAATGCTATTAAAGCTCACCAGGTCTGAGAATTATGGGGGAGTCTCAGCCTCTTGATTTAATGTTCAGTAGTTACTTGCAGGGCATTGAAAGTCAGGTCAGGTACCTCCTCATGTAAATGCCTAGAGTTTTCCACAGATAAAATAAAGTGCAGTCACAGCAGCAGAAACAGGACTGTAGAGCTGTCACTCAAGAGAAGAGTTGACTTAAAAGCAACACTATGAGGGCAAGAACACTTCTGGCCTCACACTTTCTAGAAGAATAGAAACGGGATTTAAATAATTATTATTCCCTTCTTGCTGCATTATTCATTTGCTTGGGGCAGGAACTCTGTTAAACAGTAATTGTGAAAGAATATATACACAATCCACAGATACAAATTCATGCTGAATGTGTTTTCTACGGGAAGGCAGAAGCAGGTAGGGGGGTATTTCTGCTCTGAGGTTCCTGTTCACTTCTCCAATGGACAAGCTACAGAAACAGGAACCTCATTTCCACAGGACTGAAGGGGTGATTCAATGCCAGCCTTTACTCCTACCTTTCTTACATAGTGCAATACTGTTGGTATATCACAATAAATAATTAGACTGCTTCAGCTCCTGACAACATGGTGATTACTTTGGAGAAATGACTGACTGAAACGATTTGTGGGAATATCTTACTCTCAGCAGCAGCAGCAGTTCAGGAGCATCAAGGACAGGGTACTGTGGTTGACAGTGAAAGAAACAGGATTTCAGGTGGGAGTCACAGAGAACGGATATTTTTCTTCTGGCTCTTGCATGCTTCTATTGCACCTCCATGTGGGTGATAATAATTAATCTGCTATCTTTAATTAATATTTATCCACAGCTAGGTTAGGCTAGTCTAAAGATATCAGTAATAGAAAACAGCAGAGGAGAAAAATGCTGTTGTCTGGAGTGACATTAGCTCATACGAAGACAAAGTTCTTAAATTTATACTATGTGTGTTTAGAACCATACTGATTATGTGTAGTTTTCCTGGGCTCAAAACACAAGCTCAAAATGTATTCCATAGACTTAAAAATGCCACAAATTAAGGAAGAAAAGAAAAAAAAGAGCTTTCTCTGCTGGTTACTGTAAACCGTAACTTTTCAGAAGGAGAAGCTTGAATATGTCTGTATCCTCCAGCCACAGTTCCTGACCTGCTTTACCTTGCTGCATGCTGAAGCACTTTGATCTATTCTGCAGCACAATATAGGATCCAAGTGCCAACATAGCACGAGATATATTAAGAAACAGCTAATTCTGTCTCAAGTTTAGCACTTCACATTTCTATATCCTATCTTGCATGGTAAGCCATAAGTGATGGCCCTGGGAATGAACAATGAGAACATTCCCCCTGTGATGTTAATGGTAAGCAGGGATTTAAATTCCAGTTCACATCCACAGTCCTTGCTTTTATTCACCACACTACTTCCCCCTAGGTTGTCTATGAACAATTTAGTTTTGCTGTCTGGAGACAAAACATGTTATACAACATCCATATTTCACAATGTTTTTTATTGTTATCATTCCCATTTTGCAAATTTGTTATTTTGTCTTTGCAACGGCAAATAAAACTCTACTCCTAGCAGGACAGGACAGTGTTCTGCTTATTTAATTTCTAGAAATGGAATTGAAACATGCTAGAGTCAAAGATGAGTTGTGTGAAGCATACAGCAAGAAAAGATGCCTATCAAATACCTCCCTGAATAACTTTTAGACAGATACAGTAAAAGAGAGCCAGAAAATCAATTTACTTTTTGGGCTAAAATGTTATTTTTAGTGTTATATAGTGAAAGCACCATTCTGCAGTTCTCCATCAGGTGGACAGGACAGACTCTTGAAAAACTATAGACTGAAAAAAGCTTTTCAGTGTAAAAAAATTCCAAGTTTCTCAGGCACTTATCCACCATCTCCAGGCTGCATAAAACTTTCCCTGCTATTTCCTCAGGTTTTCTGCTTGGTAAATCTTTCAAACTGAGAACTGCAGAATAGCTTTGAAGTCATAAGTCATAAAATGCAATTATCATTAAATAAACACATAAATTGAAAGAAGCATAAAGGTATTTGAGCAGGTTTACCAACACTCTTATCTTGGTTTTCCTCGTCAGAAATGATGATCTGCAGGCACTGTGCACATGAGGCAGTGAGCTGCTTTCAGCACAAGCACTCAGAACATGACGTGTTCCTGGGCATTTACTTTTAAGAAAACACTTAGCTGATGTATCAGACCATTTGGAAGGACAAAGATAGATCCAAAACTCCACAGTTTGGGAAGAATTTTAGTGAGCATTTGGATCCCAGTTTTACTGTGCGTGCTCACTGAAATGAAATATAGAAAAGGAAAGGAAAGCAAAAGCAGAAATACAGCACTTTCCTTACCTTCAGAGAGAGCAGTGGGAGCAGGGTAGAAGGCAGTGGTTCGGGAAGCTGTCTGATCCAAGCAGCCACCAGAGCGATGTGCATGCTGTCAGTCCAAACCTTGGCAAAATCTCTAAGGCTTTGGTTTTCATTTTAGGCTTGACATGTAGATTGTATCTGAAAAGATTCTCAGCTCTTGGCCAGTCTTTCAATGGAAACTGATAATGAAGGAACTGATTGGTGATTGCGCTTTCAAACTGCCATGCACTTGCATTTTATTTCTTTGATTTTGACATGGAAGCAGGTGAAGCATTGTTGTTTTACCTGGATTTTATTCAGAGGTTCTGTGGGTTTTGAACCTGAAAGAAATGCAGACCAGCAGTTGCATAAGTTTTGTGAGAAGATTTTCACCACTGGAAATATGACATAACACAACTGTTATGTAATATGTTATATTTTGTGGAATTTCCTGGTACTTCAAATTTATAGTTTCCCCATAAACAAGAATTTGTTAATATTCAAATAACTTCAAAGTAATTGTAATTTGTGATAAGCCAAGACATTTGCCTAGTTTTCCCTTTCTTCAACAGAAATCTGGGATCTGGAAAGGACAAAAGCACACTCAAATGGAATTAAAAATACCACATACTACTGAAATAAATAAGTCTATAAAATATATCTATTCTGTCTACTTTAATAAAATGTGCTGATTGCCTTTAAATAAGAAAGCAACAACAGACTGCCATGTATACATTTCTTTAATGGTGCATGTTGTACATTAAGAACTTATAAACAATAGTATAAAGTAAGAGGCTTCAACCTTTGCTAGTTCATTAGTTTCTCTGTGTGTTTAGAATGCAGCAAGGATATTCCCTCTCTGTGTACTGAAATAGAGACTTGGCTGCAGCTGGGATGCCCAGGGCTGGGGCAGGCTGGGAACAGGAACCTCTGGTGAATGTTCCCAGGTCCAGGTTTCAGTTTTGTGTTGTTAGCAAGTGAGGATCTATAGAGAGCAGGGTGTCTCTGCGACAAGAGACTGTCTCCAGCTGCAGGTGTATGTGCATGGCACTGCCCAGCTCAACAGGATTGTGATTCACTTGGCTTTCTAAGTACTTGTCAATAATGGTATTGCACCAAGAGTCATGCACTGATACACAGAACAGGCGAAGGTTTTGTACAGGCTGCCTACATACTGCTATCTATCTACCCTTTGAAAAAGACTCAATAGCTACCCTGAAATGAAAATCTGTAATCTTATTATTGACATTTTCCTCATTTCTTCTGAAATAATTTAAGCAAATTGTTTTGCAGCTGTACTTTCTAAAGCTTATGCTTTTGTCTGTTTCTGCATTTGTTCGCAAAAGTTGGTTGCTCATAATGAGTCACATTCAGTGATTGGCATGATTAAATTAGCTTTATCTCCAAGACAGTTCTGATCAGTGGGTTTAATTAGTACCTGTGTTCATTGCAAAGATTTACTTTGATGCTGTGTACCTGCTCTCCCATGCTATGACAGTGGCTTTAGTAATGAATACAATCCTGGCAGAAACCATCCTATAAAAAGCAGTATTACGAGGCAATAAAACAACTAAGTGACCTTTCTCGATTCCAGCTAAAATCAACAATTTCCTAATGTGGCTAACATCAATAAATAACCCCCCTTCACTGAAGTTAATTTCCCTTTGATGTTAAACATCACTTGCTTGATTAGCTTTTAAGTAACAGTAGCAGCAACCATGATCACCTATCACAGTTTTGTCTTTCTTTTTAAAATCTAAATTAGACACTTCTGATTTTTATTTTATAAATAGCTTTGTTGCATTCCTGTCTGTTGCTATGCCAGAAACCAGAAAGATCACTACCTCATCAATAAAAATAGAAACAGCATAGCTGTTCAAATATCTCAACAACCATTGGTGGAACAGCCATCATTGCAAAAAAGGCACTGAAATAAGAGTCTCAAAAGAACTTGGATAAGTTGAAAAAGACTTGTTTTATTCATCCTGATCATTCTATTAGAAAATAGTAAAGCTGCATGAAAAAGGAACACATTACTGAGAAGAAAATATATCAGTCAATATGTGTAAGAAATACACAGGAAAAGGATTATTTTAAATAGCAGGGAAAAAAGAAAAAAATAAACACAAAAGTAGGCTTCCAGAAGAAAATTGTTTTCTATCCCCAGGAGGATTAATAATTGACATGTAGCAGCTTCTGAGGCAGCTACTAAGCAGATAGACGGATATGGTTATTCCCTGTCATATATTTACTAATGAAAAGTTCCCAGTATAAACATTAACGTAGTAAGAATTGTTTTATGCTCTTGAGATTTTTAGATGCATAAATATTTTTGGCAGCTTGGCTAAGAGGATATAATTCTTTGGCTTTTAATTTATTTCATACTTTTAAAGCATAGTTTTTTCATTTCCCACAGAGCAGCACACTGAAAGCACAGAGCCTGTTGCCTCTTGTCTGAGAACACTGTGCTGTCTCACTGCCTTGCTGAAGAAACACTTCATATGAAGATTTCCTGACTCTACTTGCCCATGTATTGTAAGAGCAGGATTTCCTATAATATCCTTGATCTGAGGGGGCTCAGCACCTGTACTAAATATATGTCTCTGTTTTTATACTATTGACTTCTTGCATTTCATCTTGTACACTAGATTTTTCTGTGTTGGTCTACAAACAGGTAAATATTATTCTTCTGTTGTTTCCTAATATATACTATTATTTATATTTTATTTCTGTTATACTATATTGCAATTGAAAAGATCTGTTCTACAGAACAAATTGCTTGTAGCTTTCAGGCTGCTTTGGTGAAAATCCACACTTCCAGGGGAAAGTAGAGTTTTTGCAAAATTCTGATCTCTTAGACATCCTCTTTCCTCATACATGCACATTGACCAAAAAACCCTAGAAATATTCTTCCGTTCATTAGTAAAAATTAATTCAGAAAGTATTCCATTATTTGTAAAATTAATATGGATCCTACTAAATGGGATACATTTTTATGTCTCACCTCCCCCTCCAAATGTATGGAGCATGTTTCAAAACCCTAGCTCAAATAGCCCAATAGGAAAAAGAATGATCTTTCTAGAATGAGCTTTCTAGAAAGAGAAGTCTTATGAATCTATGGATAACAGCTTCTACTTTGTCTCCAAGTCTCAGATGTATAAGTACAAACCACAAGCCCTTAGTCTATAATCTTATTGTTTTCCTTTTATTGCCAACAGTGCTGAAAAAAACCACTCTGTTCCCTCAGCCTTCACAATTCATCAATTCTGCTTTCAAAGATCAAGTTTTCTAAAATACTTCCTAAGCAGTGGATTGTAAAGTTATAAAAACACCAAGCATGGTGTGCAAGGGCAAGTTGCACCCTGTCTTCCATAAGAACACTAGATTAAATCTTTTTCTTTGTAGTATCCATCTGGTCAAATATCTTGCGCTCGATGGTGGCCACTACAAGATGAGCAGCAAGGAGAGACCCAGCTCTTTCCCTTGGGGCACCCACAGCCTCCCAGTCCCTAGCAATTAATATTGTGATAACCTCACATGCTAAAGATGTCACCAGAACAAATACCCATCTTCATTTTTTTTCCATTTGGCAAAAGCTGCTAGCTCCTTCAAACTCTCTTTGAAGCACAATTTCTTACTTATTGGATCACCCTCAACTCTCTCTTCTGTATTATTTCTAGCTGGACCCACAGGAGAAGACACATTAATGTTTTCTGGGCTATGGGGAGTTAGCATGCAAATGTCTCTAGTATTTTAATAAAATTGCATGTGCAGTGTTTTCTTCTCTTAAACTGTGTTAAATGTGTTCTGTTATATGGCTTATGGTTTTGCACAACTGGCTTCACAAAGCATGAGCATTCTGAAGATAGGATTGTTAAGTGTACTGTCTGAACAAGAAAGAGGTTCAGATTAAGCTGTGAATAATTCATAGTCTTATAAATATCAGAGTATAGATTAGGGCAAGGTTTTTCTTCCCTCCTTGCATCTAAGAAAGCACTGATTCATTCAGTAAGGGGCTCTTACTCTGGTACTGATCCAACAGTTTCTTTCCCCTTTCTTTCACTCTTCAGCCCAGTGTTCCCAAAGCATACACTGGTGAGGGAAGTCCATACCCTGGAAGTTCAGTGTTTCATGTTTGGCAAAAGCAAAGTTAGGCTATTGCAGTAAAACGTCAAGATAATTTGCTTTTTAATGATCTAACTTAATTGGACACAGGGCTTCAGACAGGAACCAACTTCAAAGCTTATAAGAAAAGTAATCTCAGCACAATGAGGCTGTTGACATATTTTTGCTTTCAAATACTTTTCATGAATGTAATAATGATGATTTGAAAGTTTATAGGCATTTGCTGTAATTACTGACTGAAAGCATGGAAGTGATGGTGAACCTGCTATCATAGGAAAGTCAGGTTGGCCTCCAGTAATGGGTTACTATATTGCAAACCAGGAAAATACAGGAAAACAAATATTCAATTTCAATTTTATGCATTTTACTGCTTTACATTTTTTGTACTGTTGTTGCACTAAATTAGTAAGTTATGTACATGGTGCTAGGCTACTACTGAGGTGAATATGTACCTGACAGAGAGGTTTTGTGGCTGAAAATAATCCTTCTTAATAGAGCAAGCTTTTAAATTTTTATTTTGTTTGAATTTCAGTCAGACTTTGAACTCATGGCAGATTCGAATAGCCCTTTTATTTTTTTCAGTTCTGGGTTAGGTTTCCTTTGGTTTGGTTCTTTGTATTGAAGAAGGAAATAAAAACCAGACACCTGTGAACCAAGGAATTTTCAGTTTTCACCTTTCCTCCACATTTTTTTTTGTTCTTTTAATAAGGTATTTCCCTGGTTTTAAATAGCTATATATATATATATATATATGAATCTGGGACTGCATCTTGATTTCTTTAAATGTTTCAAATAAAAATATTTTATTATTTTCTTCATTGCTGCTTAGTGCTGGCTTGGACTTCCACTTAGACCTTCCCTTCTACTTCTGGCAATATCTACAGAACGTGTGGCATTTTCTTACGTTAATGGCTGGGGTTTTTTTTAGGGAAGAAAAGGCAGTAGTAAAACCTCTTTTATTAAGCCCCAAGTCAATATTTGTTCTGCTGTAGGTACATCTTTAGGAGGAAAATTTCATTTCTCTGATTTCCCTCTCAACTAGGGTATTGTTTGTGATCTAATATCCACTATCCACTGCATTACCTTTCCCATGTGTAAAATTCTTGCAGAGCGATAATCCCTTTCATTTCCTGCTTTTTAATGAATGGATTTTATATAACTGTTCATTAGTGTAATTGTTGTTGATTTTTATTTTTCACTTCATTATTTCCCCAACAAAACTTTAGCCACTGCTACTTTGTTAGCAAAACAGAGTAAATTAATCTCAGCATCTGGAAAAACTGTTTGTAGGAGAGCATGAATAAGGTGTATGGCACTCTTTACCTTAGAGTTCTTGCTTATGCTCACCCACAAACCAAGATCAGGATGCCTGAGGATACATTTAGGGGATATTTAGTTGACATCTAGAGACATCAAGTTCTTTAATTTCTACAAGACACCTCTTTGACAAGACAGTCAGTTCACTCTAGTAGTGCTCTCTGACAATTCAATAGAAATGGACTGGGAGGAGGAGACCTATGTTTCAGTAACTACCAGCTTAATGAGAGCTGAAATAGCAGTCTGAGTTACTCCAATGCTAATAAACACAGTTGCTCCTTCCTTCCTAATTGATAGCCTTAGAAATAGCTTGAAAACTGGAAATAATTTGAGCATCAAGCAAGTACCATAAAGAAGCACTCTGTCTCCCTCAAGGCTTGTTACAATTTTCCCACTTGTTTTTGATTTACATATCAGACACAGAGATGCTGGAACTGATCTCCTGAGCAACTTCTATGCAACTTCAGAAGAGTAAAAAAAGGATGGTTGGGTTGAAATAAAGGCAGCCACTTCAAAGCCTGGATGTGAATAGCTGGGAGACCAATAAGAGGAGAATGTATAATAATCACTTTATGTTAAGAATGCTTAAGCTCCTGTGACATATTTATTGTGCAGTTTGAATCTCTAGAATGAGCCTCTCATGGAGATGTCAAACCAGCAGCAGAAGCTCTATTAGAAGTTGTGGCTGTTTACTCTCTGTCGATAAAGGCCAGTCACAAATGCCATGAATTTTACATTGTTGCTCTTTCTAATCTGTAGTAGGGGATTTAAGAGTTTATAAATTGAATCTATTTATGCATTTCTAGCAAGGCTATTACAATGGAAAGCAGCAATAAAGTTCTATTTTCTGCTTTATTCCTATATTTTCTCTATTTTTATCTCCATTAATTTCAATTTCCACTGACTTATTCACTCATTATTCACACATACAATGCTGTATCTTGACTTGGGTATCAGATGGCATTTGAAAACTTGCCAAACCCCTTTCACTGCCTCAAAAACTACAATTAATCAAAGCAAAGTTAACTTTTACCCAGAATATGATAGGTATTAAAAAACTGAATAGATTTATTTCTCAAATTTCCTTGGGCACTTTGTTAATCAGGATTTTCATCAAAATAGGATGAGTAATTTTAAAGAACTTCCAGCTATTACAAGGGTATGTTAACCCTATTCATGCTGACCACTGAGTAAAACATTGCATTTTAACTTTGAAGACCGGTATTGGATAGAGGACTATCACAAAGGCGGAACACAGAAAAAACACCCATCTTTTGCAAACTTTACAGGATGATATTATGATGGGTGTCTTCTCTGTGAGACTGCAGTGACAAACAAGGGTAGCAGTGAAATTTTACAAGACCAAAATACTGGAATAATCCTCTTTGCCTGTACAATTCTGTGCAAGGGACTGGAGAGGTGCTACATGAGGACTGGAGGGATGGTGATGGAGGTGGAGCAGAGGAGGTGGGGAGAGGAGGGATGGGTTTGAGTAGATGGAAAGAAATCATTACTGACCTCAGAGGTGAGCTAGAGGGACTGGAAGGGGTCAGTGGAGATTTCATCTTCCTGGAGAAAGAGAATGACAGTAAGCAAGAGACAGTGAAGTTTGAGTGGATGAAGGCAAGGTATCAAGAAGCTGTGGAAGCCTGGCAGGGCAGGAAGACCTCATTGCAATTTTTTCCTCCCCTCCTCACCCATACATCCCACCATGCCCC
This sequence comes from Drymodes brunneopygia, assembly GCA_013400955.1. Classification (NCBI taxonomy): domain Eukaryota; kingdom Metazoa; phylum Chordata; class Aves; order Passeriformes; family Petroicidae; genus Drymodes; species Drymodes brunneopygia. The sequence continues at coordinate 1,544,759 of VZTZ01040308.1, forward strand.
TTTTCTCAGGATCCCTGTCTACTCTTCCTTACTCTCAGAAGCCCTACTCCCCACTCAGCCTCATCCCAGCACCCATCGTCAGACAGCCACCCTCCAGCCCTGCAGCATGCAAGGACCCTGCTGCTTCCCTGCTTTGGGGCCCTTGTTGATCTGCTGCACCCTGTGGGCTGGAGGGAAGAGGTGGAGCAGGGCTGGTCTGCCAGATGGAGGCTGCAGAATGTCTTTCTGCTGCTGTCATCCCCAAAGGAAACACTGTGACAGTGACACCTATTTCTGCTGGGAAGGGCTGGTCCTGGTGCAGTTGCTGCTGCCCCACTCTTTGGCCCCTGCTTTGGCAGCAGCATCCAGAGAACACCAGAGCTCTGCAAGCAGGAGGTGGGGATTGGCATAGGCAAAGAGCAATCTGTCACTGAATCCAACCATTCATGATCCATTAACGTCCACAGAAACCAGTAGGAGTTACTCTAAATGTGGGGTAAGTGTAAGAATGGGAATACAAAACCTGTCAATCCTAAATTATTTTGCTCTGCATGATGCCTGTGCTTAATGGGTTGAAGATAATTAACAATTCCTGGGTGTCTTCTACAATTTTATTTTCTGTGTAGGAATGCCCAACCCAAAGAGACTTTTTGATGTTATTAAACTCCATTTTTCTTTTCCATGCTAAAATCCCTCTGCTAAAGGAAGGTCATCTCTGGCTGTGGAAAAACCTCACACTTCAGCATGGTTCAAAGAACTTATTGTGGCCCAGACTTAGGTATTCAGATGCTTACAGATGGAAACTGGCACACAACACATCAAAGCCCTAAACTCCCATTGATTCACTGATATATTTTTAAATACCTCCAGATCAAAAAGACTAAATCCACCAAGGAACCTAGATCCTACTTGCAAATAAAGATGTGTACTTTCAAAATTAAATTGCTTTTAGAAATTTCAGAAATTCTAACTGCTTCCTTACCCCCAAGGTGCTTAAATTCTGCTGATTTACATACATAACAATCTCTCCATGCCTCTTTCTATCCAGCATTCACAAAACTCTGGGTGTGCCAAGAAGATCCAGATGTATTTACCAACTAAATATCCAAAATATCTCTTAGATTAGTCATTCTCAGATTTCACATTACTTAGGCATAAGAGAAGGGATGTGCACCTCCCACAACAGCACACTCCTGAGGTGAAGTTGTCCCCAAGGCACATGGGACACAACTGTTCAGTGCCTTCCCCTGCAGAACTGGAACAGATGCTGAAGCTGCATTCCTCTTCACTCAAGTGAATACACAAACAGTGTTTTCCAGTCTGTGGTGTTCTTTGGCTCCATGGTGATGCTGGGAAATCAACTGTCTGTCACCACAATTTCTTCCTGATTTTTGGTTGACTTGGTGCCTCCTGGGATTTTCTTCTGGGTGCACAGTATGGTTCCTACAGGTCACTGCACTGTTTTAAGATTAGGCTTTGCAGTGCACATTACTGAATTTTCCAAATCCCTTCCAGGCATTTTCCCAAGTGGCCAACTTAGGCAATTTTGCTTCCTTAACTGCCAGCTGGAAAGTTTCTCAGGCTAACTTCTCCCAGGCCCACTTCTTGTGGATGTGCCTGGCCCTCTCCTGATTACCAGGGTTATCTGACAATCCTGACACCGAGACACTGGAAGCCACTTGCCTCTTCCTCCTAATCCCTTCCAAAGGGTGAAACACTCAGTGCAGAAAAGAGTGCTTTGTAACAACCCTCAGCATCCTGCCAGGGTAGGATTTAGGGTTTTCTCCTTCGTGTCTGTGGGATTTGTCGATGGCCTGGGGGCACTGACAAATGTTTTGAGTGCCGCAGTTATGTCCAGCAGAGATGATAAGTCAAGGCATTCTGCTCCCTAAGGTCACAGCCCAGCCAGTCAATAATGTAAGCTGAAATCAATGCCCCAGGTCAGGAACAGAGTACACAACCTGCGAGCCATTCCATTGTCTCTGCTGCAGGAGCAATAACCTCTACAGAGAGAAAGGATGGGCAGCTGGGGAGGATAACCTTTCAAACTGCTCTAGCCCACATTTGGAAAGCCTATAAATCTGAATCCCTGAACACAAGTTCTCTGCCATGAAGAGGAACTGCAAGTGCCCGACAGAGGGTTTTTCTGTACTGCAGACTGCCAAAGGCAGACAGATCACTCACTCTTTAAGGAGGGACAATCAAACCTTTCGACCTGTGGCTCAGTGCAGTTTACTTAAAAAGAAACTGGCCCTGGTCACTGTTAGGATCACTAAATGTGGTAAAAATGTAGGGATTGCAATGCTCTCCTCAGGCAGCCATTCAGTGCCTTGTGCCAGAGACTGGGTACATTATTTCCTTCAAGTCAACAAACCCACAGTTTTCCCTTCTCTCATCCTCACTCTTTTTGGGTCAGAACAACTGAACCTCTGGCTCTGTAGTTGGGTGAATAGCTTTTTGTTGCTCTGGTCAAGACAGAAGCCTGATTTCTGTCTAGATGAGGAATTGTGCACTGTAAACAACTTCAGAACAACATGGATTAATTGAGCTATCTAACTCGATTTGAACTCATGAAATCTGAGTTTTCATATCAGTTAGAAATTTCTTGTTCTCTGCATGTGATGCCTATATTGGTGGACCTATATTAATAAAAATGCATTGTGAAATCCTGACATTATATCCCTTAAAGTAATTTAACATCTCTTACTGGGATGTAGAGGTCCTCTGAAAGCAGTGATCAGTGACACATTAAGTTGCAGTTCCTACTGTTATAGGCCTGCAATAAAATGGTTAACATTCTGCAGGATCTCCAAAAATTTTAATTTCCTTTGGGATAAGGCCCAAACAAGAGTCTTTAACGTGCTCCACACAATCTACTACAATATCAAGATTTTTCCTTTAGCGCCTGTTCAATAAATTAGACATACTAGTGTTTCGGAGTTAGCTTCATAGATATAAAATGTTAAAAAAGTGTAGACTTGAATGGTGACTTGAAAAAACCACGGCCTTTTATAAAGAATAATAGAGGAGAGGTATTATTCAAGCAACAGCTGCAGTACTGTGATGGGTTGATACCGTACTTGAAAGTATATGAAAGCATACTTTTCATATCCAAGTGCACACACGAATAAACATACTGTGATTCTGTGTGTAACAAACTCTTTCTGTGCTATGTCAAGGAAATCTGGGTTCATTTATGTTGCTTGCATTTCATTTTATTTATAATTAATTCTTCTGTCAGACAAATTTCATTCTTGATTTCCCTTGAAATTACTTGGTTCTTTTGGGTTTTTATCACATCTTTGCACAATCTTGTTTTCAAAAGGGCACCACTGTTTCCTGACTTGTCTTTCATGGTATATAAAGCATTTTTTTGATTAAAGACCTAATAAGTGAATTGTATGGCAAAGTTAAACCAGGGGCACTCCACCCTCACTATAGACTAGTTTGGAGGCAATTACAACGTCACTCTTAACGGTGATTTTTTTTTTTTCTTGCGCAAAAATCAACTAAGGTATTTTCATTTTCCTGAGATTAATTTTGATCTGGATTTGAATCTTTCTTCTCAGACACCATGAAGTGTAATAAACATTTCTGATATGTTGCCCAGTCTGTGGGAATTACTTCTGTCTCCATTTTTATATAGTTGTTGACCACCTCCATAAAACAAAGTATAAAGTGTTTCTTTGCCAAATATCCCCATTTATGGAAGAGATAAAAATGGCCTTGTTGAGTCCATAAGGGCAAGCCTAACCTCTAATAAACATAATGTTCCCCAAAGGCCGAAAGGACAAGAGCAAACATAAAAGAAAGAAATCACATCCCACCTATTTCACTGCTGGTAGCTTGAGCTGAGCACGAACCCGAGCCTGTTTCAAACGTCCACATTCATAGAAATTTCTTGAGGAGGGATGAGATGCAAGTCTGGGGCAGGTCTGCTACTGTAAATGAAGAGAAACTCTGCTACCAGTATTTACCTCAGTCAACATTAGTAGCCACCATCACTGTTGAAGCAAACTACAGTTACTGCAGTCTGCAATGGGAACCAGGGCAATTGGGAGGAAGACCCTTGTAAGGGAAGAGTTGTACATCAGGGGGTAAGGTGTTATCTCTAAGCTGTGGCTTGCAGGTGCTCAGTGTCCAGGAATAAAGTAGACTTCACCTCGTCTGATAGCCTGAGGAACAGTCAGGAATCCTTTAAAGGAGGACCAGTGCACTGCATGGCAGCTTATTTCACAGCTGATGCCAAAGGCATCCTGAAAGAAGAATCTGGGATACAGCCCAGCTGAATGGTTAATACCTCTCAAACTGCAGACGGGAGAACTGCTGCCCAGAAGCAGCTGAGTGTAGCAGTAGTTGATTGGCAGCTTTCCTGGGGTATTGAATAGGGGCCATTCCATGTTTATTTTTGCAAGGTAAATAACTTCTTTTGGAGCCCTGTTCAGGTTGCAAACATAGATGGGTCTTGAATTAGGAGAGTACCTGAACATAAAAGATTAAAGTAATTCTTAGGACAGTGTTTTCCTGTGTTCTAAGTTGTACAACAAACAGGTCTGTTTTCTTCAACTGGATTAAGGCTACAATGCACAGCATTGCCAATCCCATCTTCAAAATTCATGCAATTGAACAAACATCACAGTAGTTTAAAAGTCGCAAGACTTTGGGCCTTGCATTTTTTTATTTACTTCCTATTTTATTCTTTAGGTTGCATTTCTGAAATGGTTTCAAACCTTTCCTTGAGATCAGAAGGACTCAGAATGTACTCAGAAATGAATATTTGTTTGCAATATCTTGCTGCTAGCATTTGGGACTTGAAGAGAAAGCATTAACAGTTGTGATACTTGCAATAACATTACAAGAATTGGCAAAGCTGCCTCCGCCTCTGTCTAAATTGCAACTTTCCATATTACAAGTTTTTCAGCCTACAAGCAAAAAGAACTGGAAAAAAAAAAGACATAACCATTTCACGGGTGTGGATGTGTTCAATTTATGTTACAGAGATTGCTTCTGAACTCTCTCAGCAACCACAGCTGTCTTGGCTAATGGTCCTTTATAACAGAACTATTTATTCCTCTCTCTATATCCACACAAGATATTTTAGATGTATCTTTTCTTTCTTTTTCCAAGATGCATAGGGGATCTTACCTTATGAGAGAAGTAGATCAGCTGAAAAGAGGTACATCATGTCATGGCTCATGTAAAAAAGCCTATGCTCTTTGCAAAAGCCTGTATATTTCTTCAGTCATCTGAAGGTAAAGCAAAAATGATAAAAGACAGTTGCAGTAGAGGAGAAGACAAAAAAATCAAAGGAAAGAACACAAGGTTGACTGTACAATGGATATGTATTGACAGACTTGAAAAATTTGGGCTTAGGATTCACATAGAGAGAAAAGGAGGGGGAATCCATCTGATTGTAAAAATAATACAGTTTTACTGATCTTTCCTTAGGATTCAAGTTGTGAATTTCACTCTAGACTGAATCAAGATTAGACAGGGAACAGAGAGATGCAAGAAACTTGCTGATGTCTTGTATGACCCACTGCATCTATTCAGAGGTGCAGCCCGAGAGCCAGCCACCTCCCTCGTGTAGTGCTGTCAAGGATGTAAAAGCACATGCTCTTGGCAGCTTCCTAAGGCACTCTGCCAGTCCTGATGTGGATATTAAAGCTGGAGAAAGCTCAGAAAGTGCGTGAGGGGCAGATGCTCCCTAGTCGACTTCAGTGAGCTAACTCAGATCTCTGCAATGATGGTTTAAGGGATGCAGCCAGTGCTATCTGTACTGCCAGTCACACCTGAGAACCTGAAGGTTGGTGAGCCTTCTAAGGTGATTTAATACTAGATGTTGTTGAATTTCCTCTGGGGGATACCAAAATGGGTATTTGGCAGTGCTGATCCCAGGGGTATTTGTAAGCAAAGAATGTGAGGGATAAACATTTTGGCTTCTACAGCACTAGAGGTGCTGCTATTTTGCCTCTGGATTTGCTCCTGGACAGCTTAACTGTATTCTCTCTCACGTTTCATGGCAATGCCATGATTTATTTGGAATTGTGACAGAGGAAGATTTATGGTTATATTTCCAGAACATCCAGTGCAGAAAAAACACTACAAACAGATCGGAGGAGTTGAGCTGTGCATTTCAGCAGCCTTTAGTCAGTCCCTCCTGAAACCGAAAACAGGCACAGAGAACAGCTGCAGTTGCTCCAGTTGAATTCACTGTGAGATGTAGGGAGTGCTGTGGGAGGGGGGAGAGGGCTTTACCCTGGTTTTTGAGAATACTGGCTTTCAAATTTTGATTCTTTATTACATGCTGGGCAGTGATCCCTCTGTGCTAGCAGTGGGAAATGTCAAACAGCTGAGATCAATCAGGCATGATCAGAATTATGATTTGATTGTCCAGGGACAATGTCAGCAATGCATTCTAGAAACATGTCAAACAAGAAAACAAAAAATTCATACCTTGAGGGCTTGTTCCTCAAAAATCTCAAGCTCATTCAATCCTAGATTTCAACTAACACATCCTAATGTACCCTCTAAACACCTGCTAAATTTCACAGTGTTTGAAATACGTGGTGGATTTTAGAGCACATTTAAGCAGAAACAAATTCCCATCCTTAATTAAATCAAATCTTTTGGTTTCTTTCTGCTGTCTGTGGCTACAACAGACCAAGTTAAGGCTGCTGCAAGCAAGAGAAGATGAAATTTAAAAGCAGTAATAATAATAACTGATAATAACTAATTTTGGTCTTTATTCTTGCTGTTACATGTAGGGAGATACAGAATGTAAATTATCTGTAGAGCAAATTGTCGTCCATTAATTCAGATGCCAGTTAATTAGTCTATGAGATTTTCCCCCTCTGATTAGCTATTTGGTCTCCTACTTTCCAGGGGTCAAAAAAAAAAAGAATAAAAAATAGATCCCTTCCCTATTTCAACCTTTTTCTCAAATGCAGCACATTTCCAAGGGATGTGATCTGCCTGTCTTCTCTCAGCATTGTGATACCATAAAGTGGTATCAAAACTGCAACTGATAATTGCCTCAAGATGTTGTGATAACTGATGAATATAAATAAGTATTTAAGCTTGCCTTGGAACAGTTAGCTACATAATAAATAAATATTTTTTCAGTATTTTCTCTAACACAAAACCACCCTCTGATGAGGGGGTGTGGAGAGCTCTTTTGTATTTTCAGCCCTTTCTGTGAGCTGGGAGAAGGAATGACAAGAAGTTGGTAAAAGTGAAGAAACACTCTGCTATGGGGGTATTTGGAACAAGGTGGACAGGGAAAGACAAAAGGTGTGGCAGAAGACTTTGAGTGAGAAGAAGGCAGTGTTTGATACTTATGGAAACCTAAAAGTGAGAGGGAATCTCTGCTGAAAGGGGTGAGTTGGCAGAGGGGGTTGTACAGTCTCCAGGACTTCTGGTCTTTAATTAATTAGGCCCAGCTTAATACTTTTATTTGAGTGACTCCCCATTCCTGAGAAAAATTGTTTGCTCACCACACAAAGTACAACAGTAATACCATCAGAAAACCTGGGAACAATATCCAACTGCAGAAACTGGACTCTGATCCAGAAATTTTAATGACCGAAGCAGAACAAAGCCCAAAAAATATGTTCATTAAAAATAATTCTTTTTGTGTCTGACTAATTCATTCTCTTCAATCAACAAACTTATTTGACTGAATTTACATAATTTTCAAGTTCTATACATTTTCACAAAAGATCCTCAGCTATTTAAAAACATTTGTTCACCTCCTTTCATTTTTGGAAAACCCCGCATTTTCCTTAATTCTACTGCAAAAAAAGGCCATGGTCAAAACTACAAAAAAATATCCCTGCCATTGATAATTACCACACAGTTGTTCCAGTTGACAAATTCTGCACCATTGACTGCCTACTGAGATGCAATCAAAATTAAATGGGTGGAAATAACTCTGAAGTGGCAGGTTTAAGCTCTAGCAAAGGAGCACAGGGTCTTATTTTCATGACAGCATAGAAAATTGCCTTCTGGGCCAAACTAATAATTCCTTTCATCTCCAGCAGTGGCAATAGGCAATGTTGTTTGGAGACAGCTCATGATCCTGACTCTCTGCTGTCCATCCCCCTCATATTCCTCCACTACCCTCCACCACACCAAAGATGCCAGTGAGTGTGTTCCTGCCTCTTCATTTCAGTGTCCCTTTAAGGATTTTCTGCTGTGGAATTTGTCTGCTTTTTCCTTTTTTAACTTGTTGCCACAGCCTTTTGTGACAGTAGATTTCAGAAGGGAGAGCAGGTTGTGGTATTTGAAAAAGAGTTTTCTTTTGCAGGTTTTAAACTGCTCTTCAAAAGTTTCAGTGAGTGCCCAGAGGACACCACAGGACTTAGGAAACAATTCTGTATTTGCTTTGTACACTGCCTCTGTGATTTTATAAACCTTAACCATATCCCACTCAGCCTGGGGGAAGAATAAGATTGTAAAAAGTACCAGCTTTCTCTGATTCCCTGTAAAGGCAGCTGCTCCATCCCCTTAATCATCTTAGTTGCTTTACCCTGTATTATCTCAAATTTCTCTATGTCCTTCTTAAAACTTGTAAATAGGATTGTACCGAATATTCAAGATGTGGACGCACCGAGATTTTACATTTTCTGGTTTGCTCTTACCATCTTTTCTGAGAACACCCACAATTTTGTTGACATTTTTGGCTGCTGTTGCATGTTGAACAGATGAGTTCAGAGACCCTCAGGTCTCTATCCTGAGCTCCAGCTGCCAGCTTTCAGTTTAGCAATGTGTAAGCATGGCTTAGATTATTCTCCCCGGATTCCCTCTATATATCTAGGCAGGAACTCATCAGCCACTTTTTTCTGCACTCGCCCAGCTGTGTATCATCTCTCTAGAGCTTATTTCTGTGTGTGAGTGTGCAGTCTGACTCCCTGCAGGAGTTCAGTAACATCTGTGAACTGAGACATATTCCTGTATCCCTTCCTTCTGCAGGTCATTGATGAAGATCTTAAACAAAACTAATTCCCTAAGATACTCCAGCGCTTACTCTTTATCCTGAAAAGTGACAAAGACTCTGTAGGCAGCTTTCAAATCATATAAAGCACCAGTCCTACAGCAACTTCATTTCTTTAGTAGCTTTCTGCCAGGCATCTTATCATGGGTTTGTTGAAAATCCAAACAAAATATATTTTTGATATATAGGTAACTTGTAGAGTTTCAGAAAGCTTCAAAGCAGGATTTCCCTTTACAGGATTTACTTAGTGCAGTGAAAGCCACCACTTGTATACAGAAATGCTATTAAATCCTGAATAATCCAAGTGTTGGCTGCCAGAAGCTGTTTCTGAGCAGCAAGAAGATGAGAGGGGTGGCTTCTTTTTATACCGACTTGATCCTTTGGGTGTCTACCTAGGGTGAAAAAGCTTAGGCCAAAACTGCCTGAGGGAAGAGATGCTACAAAATTTGCAATAAATTAAAAAAGACCTGCTTTGGATAGACTAGAACCAAGTCCAGTGCCTGCAGGAGCCTTCTCAGTGTGGAAACCTCCTCTGCTCCAGGCTCCAGGCTAGTAAGCTAGTAAAGAGCTCCAATTTTCAACACAAGATCAATGTCAGGGTCTTCAAAACAGCAGATAAGTTTGGAGTGGATAACTCTGTCCCCTGACCCCAAATATCTGAAAAGCAGAAGACTTAAAGGCTTTCCCTGCAGAGCTTCTGGGCTGGCCCCTCTGGAGCTATTTCTACCACCCCAAGTCCTCGTACATTCAGTTTCAGTGGTCCCTTTTGGACTAGTTTTCTGCAGAAGTAGAGGCCATTCATGAGAAGCAGACAGCAAGGCAGCTGCAGGCTGCCAGCCACAGAGGGGAGTCTGGATCTTGGCACTTTTCCCCCAGACTCAGTGCCTTTCCCAAGCTGTGGGGCTTGCACTGAAGTACTGCTTCACACCAAAGTCCTCTTTCCTTAAAACAAATGTGGCTTGCAGAATCCAAGCCCTGATTTTAAATAGGCCTTTTTAACATCACCATCCCAATACTTTCTAAACTGTAACATGAGTATATGGTATAAACTTTTCGGTAAAAATATGTGGATTAGATTTGGAATCAATTAATAGCTCACCAATGCAGAGCTGGCAGATTCACTTGTACAATATCAGAATTTGGTACTCAAACAGAATTAAGCTCACCTGGGATTAGAAAAACAGTAATAACCTAAAGACTGCTGCATAATTACATAAGTCTGATTTTTAAGTATACATCTTTTTTCCTCCCCTTCATTAAGCTTGGCATTATTTATTAATTTCTTGATATATTAAAGTTTTACTAATATGAACCCTTTCAGTATAAATGGACATCTTTGACAGAAAGGAAGATCATTGTTTTATTTATTTTATTTGCAAATACTAGTGCTTTAAAACAACATTGCAATAGTAAAACTATTGTAGGTTTCTTTAAGAGTCAAACTAAACTATGCACCTCCAAATAAAGGTGGTACTGGAGATGCATGTGCCTGCAGCATTTGGTAACAAGGGGAGAGGTGCTGGCTTGTGGGTGCTGTGAGCCACTGCTGTACCAAGGGGTTGAAGCCTTGAATTACTTTGCCTAAAGAGAAGTTTGAGTGTGGTGAAGCCCTTCTGTCTTCAAGCCCATGGATTTACTGCCTCATATTGTAAAGTATCTGTGCAAAAGAATATTTGATGCTCAGGTTTCTTTACAAAAATAACATGTTTTCACTGCAATAAAGGTAAAGAGGAGATATATAAGGGAGTTTTTTTAGGCTAAGAAATTTCAGGATTTCTACAAGGAGCAGGTTTCTGGTTGGCATGCTAATACTTAGCTGCATGGTATAAAATACAATGTTATGGACTATTTGGAGAAAAAAATTTGTTCAATGCTTCTGCTTTTCGTCTCTGAAAAGGCATAACAGTCAAACCATTGAATTTTTCATAGGTATGATTTCTTTAAAATGTCATAAGGTGGTAGAAAATCTAAGAAAATTTACACAAGAATTCATTATAATTCTTCTGTTAAATATATCCATTACTTTCCCACTATGTAGGTCAGACACATTTGCACTGTAAAGAACAGAACCGTAACATTAAAATCATACAAAACTACTTGGTAATTAGTCTTTGCTGAAGGGAGAAATGAGGCGATAAAGAAGCAAGGTACTAAATTTTGCTCTCAAATTTAGTAGAGAGACAAAAGACATAACACTGATAAAGAAGGTCTCTCTTCTCACACGCAGATGTTAACAGAATTTTCTTCTATTTTGGTGGTGAACAAAAGTTGCTGCTAGGAGAGACAAGAGTGCATCTGATACTCTCGGGAGGAGAGGTTAATAGCAAAAACAGCTATGTACAGATGTTTGTTGGTGAGACCATGCTGGGAGGATGGTTATAGGAATAAAAGAAGACAGAAATGTATGGCAGTGTCCCGTATTCTGACCGGGAGGAATCAATGCTGGAGGAAAGCCAGAATCACAGGGAAGACATCAGAATAAAGGGGGAGGGTGAATTTGTGAGAGTCACAAACTAGATATTTCGTACATAATAGAGAAGCCAGGGTAAGACAGATTGTGTGCAGATACACAGAACAGGGTGGTCTCTAGTCACACAACAAAACTCTGCTGCAGAATTGATAGAGAAATCTGCTTTTTCTGGTCTTCACTGGAATGTACTGATAGGAAGGTGTGTATTAATTTCACATAATGGCAGATCCATCTAAACCTGCCACCATGGACACTGTTGGGTGAAGAATTAGTGTACTGTGACAATGTGTACTATTGCCAATATGAGAAAAACTTTTATGGACATCAGAATGGGTTTAGAGAAGAAAGCAAGTGTTGCTTGGGGTTTTTTTCTTTCTATTTTTGGCAATCTAGGTCTTGCCATATAGGATTTTTTGCCTGTAACACAGTAAAGGATATTTAGGAAAAAGGGAGTCTATATCCAGAACTTGTCTGGGAGAGCTATTTTGGACAGTTTCTGCATACAGACAAGCCGCTCCAAGTCTTTGTGAACAAGAAAGAGAATATCATACAGACCATCTATAAGGACAAATTTGATACAATTTGTAAAACATTAAGGCTCCAACCCTGTATTGTTTTTGTACCTGAAATCAATGGACATTATGTGTTTAAACTTCACTGAGCATCTGGGGAGCAACTACTCTTATACTGGTATCCAGTGATGGGGAGAAAATTTACTTGCACATCCTTGTGATGTCTTTAGAGACAGGTGGAATTCCTTTCACTGGAGTTTAGGTACGCAGTGTACAAAGAACTAGCTGAGGTTCCCACTAGGGTTCAAGAAGGTCTTGGAAACAGCTGATGGTGTTTAGGGTGCAATTCATCCAACCAAACATAATAAAGTTTTAAACTCCACTGATTAGACTAAGTAGGTCTCTCCTGACATTAAAAGAAGTCTAGGGTAACTATATCAGATGCAAACACCTCCACCACAGACAGCCACACACAGCCTCTTGAGATGTTGTTGCATTTCTGAGGGGATCATATATGTCTTACCATTCCCCAGGACCCTGAGATGATCATTCTGCAGCTTGCAGGACAGGGAGGTGATGCTGAAGAGCAGTCGAATCTTCCCCACTCCAACCTGCAAAAACAGCACTACAGAAAGAGCTTCTTCCTGAGGGAAGGCTGTGCCAGCCAGACGTGCAGGATGAAGGGAATAGATCTTCGGGGAATGATAGCAAAATTTCAGTGGAGCATGAAGGAGGCTTTCAGCTGCTCTGGAACAGTGGGAGCTGACACATTCCTGTGTGCCGGAGCCGGGCGGGATGGATAAGCTGTGTGCACAGATGGTGCTCTGGCTGCTGGTCTCCTGGCTGTGTGCAAGCACAGAGCAGTTAGCCTTACAAACATGCCAAACCCCTACCCACTTTTTTCCCAAGCCTCTTCCCATTCCCTCTCCTCCATCCTAAAATACCCCCAGCAATTAAAATGCCATCACTCTCTGGAAAATGTGGGTGTGAATCACAGGCAATTAACAAAGGAGAGTGGAGTTCATGTAGAAAACTGCCGGTTCAGTTCTGAGTGGGAGGCAGACTTTTTGGATCAGAGCACTTTTCAACCTTATGAAGATAGGCTGACGAGCTTAACTTGTTCACAAACAGTGCTGTCAGTCAAAAATGAGGCACTGAAGTTTCACTACACTAGTAGGTGTGACACCTGTAATGGAAAGTATCAGCAAGGAGGAAGATTAAACTGTTGAAACTTCTCAGCATTTCTCTGTGCTAGAGTTTCTTCTCAGCATTGCTCTATGTTAGCGTCATACGATTACAGTTCATGAAGGGGGCTGTACAGGTTTCTGCATTTAGCCTAGAATTCAGTCCTTCAGAAGTTCCAAAATTGTGACAGATGAGACAGTAACTACTTCACTTTTTAAAATTAGTGATAACAGGTATGGAAAGGGCTCTTTTCCCACTTCTTCAGTGATTAAAGTAATTTCTTAAGGACAAAAAATACTTACAAATGAAATCCATTAATTTAATGCCATGTGTTATTACCAAAAGACATTATTGCATAAAATGTCACTCAGAGGTACAGAATGACCCTGGATGGAGCTGGCGAGGGGTTCAGAATAGCCTGCAAATTCTGTCTGTAAATGTGGGAAAGTTTACTGAAATAGTGTGCAGAGACCTTATAAGAATTAATTTACTTTCAGCAACATGGGAGGAAGATACTCACTTGGGTCTTAGCAAGTGAAAAAAACCATTTCTTTAAATAAGATGATGCAGTTTCATAAATCACTGGAAACTGTTTTTAATTGCATCTCATATTTATGCTCTCAACAAATACGATGTGTTTTACATGGCATTATACATCAGACAGCATTAGCAAAAGGGCTGTCTTCATTTATGTATGCCATTATTCATCAAAATAATTTAATTTCTGATAGGTTACTCTATACATATTGATTCTTTGGAGCATCTCTTCAGTACCTAGATGCCAACCATACCAGCAATCTTCTGCATCCTAATGAAGGCTGGCTGAGCAAGCTCAAAAGATGACCCATTTCTCTGAGCTTAAGAGCAACATGAACAGGTTTTGTAAAGAAAAAAGTATCATATGGTAACAAAAAAACCCCTCCAAAACATATGGATATTTTTAAAAAATAAGCTCACTAAAACATATTTCTGAATAATGTGTAGTCAACTGTATGCTCTATGCAGTCTCTACAAGGAGGAAAGAATGTGTGTAAACTTTGTGACCAGTTTTCTGTATTCTGAGATACGTAACTTGGAGAGGAGGGAACACATATTTGAAAATTTTTCATCTTTCAAACTTAGTTCTGTTTGTCCCAAAGACAACTCATTCAACACTGCACACAGATCACCAGCAAGTAAAAAACTGAGCTTGGAGAGCACCTGAATCAGTTTCAAGAACATACATAACCCTTAAAAATTGTTACAAAAATAATTTTTAGACAAAGCAAAGGGTGAGTGGCATTATTGCTGGTAACAGCCAAGGATCTCCAGAATTAGAAGTAACTGAGTAACTGACATACAAACAAACACACAACAAGCAGATACAGTTGACTCACTTTTGGAAAGCATTTTCTTTGCTTTACCAGCTACCAGAAACTGAGCACTGAAGTGTGTGTGATATTCGAGCTGTAAGCTGTATGTGAGAATCTATTCTCTGTGATGAGTGCTCCAAAATAAACAGAGTATGCTTGCCTCGAGAACATCTAAAAACTCTTTAGAAATGGCAACAACTAGTTAGACACCAAGCTTCTAATATCCTAATGAAGTGTCATTTTCCACATTACACTTTGGGGTTTTCAGAAATCTCTGTATTTAAAAAGAAGTTGAAGTAAGGAAAAATAAGAAGGAAAAGTCTAAAATGCAAGCAGCAAAACATACAGTAATTTTTTTAATTTCTGATATTTAAAAATCCTACTAAATTTTGGCCAGCATCTTTGAACTCAAATGACAGAAAATGTATCTTAACAAAGGTTGAGTATTTCTAATTGAGATCTAGTAATGAAAAGCACATAGAAAACCCTGTGAAGAAATGACAATTTCTATATTCTCTGAGTAGAAAGGATAGCATGTCAGTAAAGAGAAGGAATAAGATGGCAAAATATACACTGAGAATATAAAGAAATATCAAGGACATGCTCATTGCATAACGACTGCTGACTGGGAACACTGAATGAAGCCGTGGATTTTAGAGAAAAACAGCTTGCCTAGTTACTTACAGACTGTGTCACAGGTGTGTGTTGGTGTCAAATGGGCAACTTTAAACCTGTCATTTCTTGGATGAACTATTCGATCTTACAGTGTTGACTTTGTCTGAATGAAGCAAGTGCATGCAATGCACTCGGTGATTTGGGAAGGCTGTGTTTGAAATGCAGCACTCAGCTCTGCAGTCTTGCCTTCTGTGGAAACTGTGCTGAACTCAGCCACAGCCTGTGAGCAAGCAGCCAGCTGAACTGAGCCTTTGGTGCAATCATTTTCGAAGGAGATGCACCGAGCTGTTTGTTTAACCAGCACTGGGTGTGAAGTACTGCTGTTAGCAAATCCAAGTGGGTATTTATACCTACGTACAAACTCCTCTCATTACCTGCTGACTTGTATTTACCCCCAAGGCAGACTGATGATACGTTTTTGTGCGTACAGGTACATTACTGCACTTGAAAAAGAGAAATAAGTAGACCTGAACCTGTGAGACTGAATCTAAACAAAAAGGGGACAACAAGTTTATAAATGTACGGCAAAATGTTTACAGATCTATATAAAGTGAAAATTCACTCCTTAGCTATTTAAATACTTTTGTTGTAACCTTTTAAGAAAGAAAAGTCTTTTTCCTATATAATTTTACACCATGTGGTCTCTGTGTGGGTACCATATCACAGACTCAGGACAGATATTTTTTCTCAAGGTAATTTTTCAGGGGGTTTTTTCCCATTTTATTTTTAAGGGATTTTCCATGCTACATAGAACACTTAAATCCCTGAAATCTGACTCATTCCAGGAAAATCTGTGGAGTAAGGACTGGCAGAGTTTGGGTCAAGTGAGTGGCATGCAGGGCAGCACTGCCTTTAAAGGTCAGTGATCAAGGGGCAGTGGTTTCTTTTAAATTTATTCCTCACAGTAAATAAAATAAGGAAAACTATGTCTGGGGACAGGAGATGGGACAGCTGTTGCCTTTTCTTGTTGATATTCATCAAGCCCTATTTGCCATTTCAGCAAATCTGATGTTGGACAATTTAAGGGACAAGGACTGGCAACTCTTTCCTAGTTCTGTGGTTGAAACAAAAGTCGTCACTGCTTCAAGTCTGGGCACTACAGGCAGACCTTTATTTTGCTCCGGAGAGCTGGTAAACTTAGGAGGAGCTGGCAGAAATGTTTATGTTCCATCGGGAAAAAAACCTTCAGCTTGGACAGAATTTGACAAGACATTGTCTAACAGTAAAGAGAGTTTAACAGAGACTGCCAGAGGCAAACTATGTAAATCGGATATCTTACACCCTGCCATACCTCCCTGAGTGGGATTTACAGCAGAAACAACAGAAGTCCAACTGGCTTTTTTTTAAGCTGTTAAGATATGTTATCTAATTTCATCTTAGTACATATACATATTCACAGCAAAAGCACATTTATAGACTTGCCTTAAATAGGAGGCTGAAATTTAAAGTTCATATGGCTCATTTATTTAGTGTAAGTCAGTTTGCACAGTCTAACTTCACAGTCTATATGAAGACACAGCAAGAGTGTAGCCAACAGGTTGAGAAATCACTATTCCCCTCTATTTATCAGTTGTGAGATCACATGTATGGCCACAGCTGGGTTCAGTTTGGGGCTCCTAGTGCTGGAAAGACATTGGTAGACTGGAGTAAGTGCAACAAAGGGACACCAGGATGATTGAGGCTGAGTTACATAACATTCAAAGTGGTGCTGAGGGCACAGAATTTGTTCAGCCTCAAAGAAGCCAAGGCTGAATGGAAATCTAATTACTGTTCACAGCTACTGGGAGGAACACAGGGCTAGGACAAGATGCATTTGGTACAAGCTGGAACATGGGGAAGTCTGACTTGATACAAAAAAAATCTTACTGTGAGAGTTGTTGGCAGGACAGCCTGCCCAGTGAGGGCAGCATCTCTCACTCAGAGATACTCAAAACTCTCCTGCAGACACAGCCTGGCACAACCTGCTGCATCTAGACCTGCTTTGAGCACAGGGCTGGACGTTAAGATTTTTGGAAGTTCCATCCAAAACCATGGCTCCATGATTCAATGATTCATGGCTTATCATGGTTTTTGAGATGGAAATTAAAGTGCATATAAAGCAAAGTATCCACAGTTGCTTTGGAGGTGATTACACAGCAGCACATTTCATACTGAACAGCCCATTTGCTACTTGACTCTGTCTGCCCTTGATGTTAGTGTTTTCATGGCTTTTGGTTCAAGGCAGTGTTTATGGGGCCATTAAATTCCACTCTTTTACAAGCAATAAAAAATGCTGTTTTTTATTAGGAATGCATTTCCATTAAACATTTCAGTTGTGCCTGAACACGAAATTGTCTTGTAATAGGGAATAACACCTTCTTTCTCTTGCATGGGAAGCCAATCCTTACTGGCATAACAACCTCTAGGAAATTCCACTTCTTGACTTCTTCCAGGAATCTGGAAGTGTAAGTAAGGAACAGCCTTCTCTTAGCTGTGGAATCCTGAGCTGGGCAGATTATAAAGATTTGTATCATTTCACTATACCCTCCAAGATCTTAGGAGTAGAAGAAATATGTTAAGTTAGAAAGAGTGTGCTGAGTAGGGCAAAACAGCAACACCCCTGAGATCAGTGGAAGGCCACTGCTGATTACTTGTCAGAGAAGGAAAGGAAAGGATTGCAGGCTGTTATGGCCATGTATTACACAAGTGCTCTAATTACTAAAACTCATGGCATGCATTTATGTCTGTTGATAGATCAAAAAATAAATCCTACAATTGGATTGACTTGGGAAATGAATAAACAGGGGTAGGAGAATTGAAACTCCCGGCTCTTTATTTAGTAATGAAAGAAATCTATTTTGCAATAAGCTAGGGGCATTCCATTAACAGTCTTAGAAATGCTGAAGGACTAAGAGCAAGGCCCTTCCTGAAGAGATAACCTGAATTAGTAAAGATCCAAGGGGGTTCTCAAGACATGTTTTGAATTTCAAAAACAACTCTAAATCACTGAAGTTACTTCTTGATGCTCCCTTAACATTCTCTGCTGTAGATAAGGGCATAATATTGAGCTATAACGAAAGCAAGGAGCATTACCTTTGACAAGTGAAGTGCTTTTGTATCGAGTTTCTTTTGGAAGAAAAAGAGGACAGAAAAGGGAAGATAATGTTGCTGAACTCTGAAAACTACCTCAAATATGAATATAAATTTACCTAAGTGACAGGAAATAAAGGAATATTCCTATTCTGGAGAGCAACTTCTGTAAGGTTTGGGAAGAGAGTTGTTTAAGCATCAGTGCTACAGCCACAGAGAAAGCAAAGTCTCCTAGTTCCTATCCTTGGGAACTACAACCAGGTCTGAAGCATTTTTTGATAAATCAGGTCTCACAGAGATGCACTGGGAGGAGACAGTCCCTTGAATCTCAGAAGTTATACCTAGGGAGAGGCTTCAGACACCCAGCAAAATACTAAGCAGAACCCATTAATGGATTGATTTAACAAAGCTGGACTCTCCTAGAGGGCTGGCACTAGTCCTCAGTCAAGCTGGCTGGAAGGAGAGCTGTTTTGAAAGGTTATTGATATAGAACCAAATAAAAGCAGCAGCTGTTGTCTTTACCTTTCCAGCCTGGTAAACAAATATTAAATATTTTGTTTTGCTCTTGACAGAATATGTAAATGCTTTATTCATCCTTACATCTGCTCTGGCACAGCCATATGCGAGGATCAGAAAATCTGTGCAAACTGCGGTGCTCGTGAGCGAGGATTTCAGCAGTTTTTTGGAGCTAAGGCATCCCCTTTATGCTGCCCCAGAAGGCACCTCAGGGACACGGAAAGCTAGGCAGCAGGCTCGGGTGTGCGGTGCGTACACCAGCTCGGGTGTGGCACGACTCCCTCTCTCCAAATCCCCGCTTGAGGCCGGCAGCGCTAGATGCCGACCAAAGCTCCGGGGGCAGCAGCCGGCCGTGCCTCGCCCGCCTGCCTGGGACGGGAGGAAGGTAAGAACGGGAAGGGGGGACGGAGCAGCGCTCCCGGCACGGGGCGGCGGCGGGATCCGCGCAGCGCCCGGGCACGGGTGTCTGCCCCCGGGATGGGTGTTTCCTCCCGGAATGGATGTCTCTCCCCGGGAACGGGTGTCTCCTCCCGCGGACGGCTCCGGGGGGCAGGAGGGAAGCGGTGCCGCATCCCGGAGGATCGTTTGCTGCCGGCTTCGCCTCCGGCAACCCCAGCCCCTTCCCCAGCGCAGGCACTGCGGTCCTGATGGGAATGCTGCTTGCTAATGTAATCACGTATTCCGCCCTTTTTGCTTACTTGCTCTCAGAACCGATGTAGATCTTCTCTGGGCCTTTCTCGGCCAAAAGTTAGGCGCAATTTGATGCCTGACCATGAGCATCTGACTGCTGGGGGGAAGAGAAACTGGAAAAAAGCCCCAACGTGGTGCAGTATGCAAGGTGTACCAGTAAATGCTATCACCTGGAGAGTTTATCCCAAAAAAAGAACAGAAAGTGTCCTGTCAAACACTGCCTGGAGTATCAACTACCTCAGTTGTATCTCCTCAGTTTTATCCCCATTTTTGGAAAGCAACTGATATTTTGCCCACATAGCTGTCCCACCGACAATGTCAGACTCGTCCAGTGTATTTCATCACTTGCTGACACACAAGGTTATTTCTGCTTTAAACTGTGGTTGTCCCTTCTTTCTCCCCCAGCTTTGTCCTATTGACAAGACCAAAGCATCTTTCATCAGCCTGAACAGGGCAGTAGCAAATAAAAGTGTCAGAACAAAAGGAGGCTTTGCTAAAAAGGAGTTGCAAGAAGGAATCAACAGAAAGTCAGGGACTAGGGAAATGGGTGAAAATAATTTTGGGAAGAAAGGGATGCTATGTTATTTGGCTGAGCTATATCCTTCTGCCTGGATTTAGGGCAAAGAAGGGAAAAATTATATTTGTCAGCCCTCTCACCTTTCTACTTCTGTGTGTAGCCATGACCCGCACTGAAAAAAATTATGAGATTTTGAAACATCTGACAGTCCTGGGACCTCACCAGATCTCTACTATAATAATATATGGAAGCATAATTCCTGGGTGTAGGTACGGGTCAAAGGCAAATGCTCATCAGAGTTTTGAACTTCTGCATAGCCTTGTCTGTGCAAATTGTGGTGGATCTCTTGCATTTTTAACCTTTAGGACTAAAGGTGTATTGATAAGGAATCCCTTTCTGACCTCCATTGCTTAGGCTAGTAGCTGAACACTGATTATATTGCTAAAATCAGCAGGGTACACTAGTATGAGCAGCTGGCACATCTCAGCTACGCGTCTTGTGGTGTTTCACATCTCAGGCTTACACTATGAATTGTTGAATAAATGTAGACTAAACAGTATGGCATAATTCTGACCTATTTAGCTGGGGGGAAAATGCCTTTGAGTTCATGCAGTTGATCTGCTGCTTTTGCAGCTTGCTCTGAGAAATGCTTTGGGATATTGTGTGGGATAGAAGCAAGCAAAAAGGGCTCAGTCTCCTGCTGGTAGACAACCCTCCTTTCTCAGTTTGGAAACCATATTGAAGCATGTCACTCACTGATGGTTACTGGGAATAGAGGTAGGGATGAAAACATACCTCTGTCCTCTGAAATGTTTCTCTGAAGATGGAAGGAATTAAGTGGAGCTGATTAAAAAAGAACAAGAATCTTTTAAAGGCCATGTTAATTCAAACACATCAATAGCTGTTTCTTTAGGCAGACTTGAATTTGAGAAGGGTTAAGCTGTTTATAACACTTGATGGCAAGAAAGTGACATTTCTTCTCTACTCTTGCTTTCCTTAGGGAAGATATGAACGGGGAAGTAGAGTGAGTAACTCAGGGTTGCCTTTCGCCTCAGTGGTGAACAGTGGTGTTTTATTGGTAAGTTTTCTTGGCACTGTCAATTTCTTAGTATTTTCCCAGGCCAAGGAAAGGAGTCCCCAGGTTCTCAGTTCTTGGTTAGCATGGGCAGTTTGCATGGGGACATGTACCATTTTACATTGGACTGAAGTCCAAGTCAGCAACTGATTGTAAACCATTCATATATTGTGCCTACCGGAGTCTTAGGGTAGCACAGAATTTGGCTCAGGCTGTGTAAGGAAGGAAAAAAAAAAGTGATTTTTATGCCAGTGGTGAAATTCTTACTGACATCAGCAGGGGAATGATTTGCTCTTCCCTGTGACTGCAGTCAGAAATGAATGCCTGATTGGCAGCCTCCAAGGAGCTGTGTTTTCTGAAACCTCACACAGAAAGGAAATATTTTGTATAACTGTATTTCAATTGTTTCTTGAGTTGATTTCAGCATGAATAAGTTGCGCAGTCATTTCAAAGAAATGCTATTATTTCAGTTCTGTTACAGTATTTTCAGTTGCCTCATGGTACAAACTGTTCTAAAACAAAGTTTCTTAAAGAAAGAACACAGCAATTAGTTCACTGGTATTAAGGAAGGGCATAAACTTGTAAGAATTTAAAGGAAACACTTTTCATTAAGAAAAAGCTGGAAGATTATTATGCTAAAAACAGCCTGGATGGTGCTGTTCCATGTAGAATTCCCACAGATATTACTGGAATACTTGTGCTAAATCAGCACTAGTTTTAGGTAGTGGATTGTAAAAAAATGATATGCTGCC
This sequence comes from Drymodes brunneopygia, assembly GCA_013400955.1. Classification (NCBI taxonomy): domain Eukaryota; kingdom Metazoa; phylum Chordata; class Aves; order Passeriformes; family Petroicidae; genus Drymodes; species Drymodes brunneopygia. The sequence continues at coordinate 1,566,546 of VZTZ01040308.1, forward strand.
CAGCAGGATCTTAATCCTCCTGCATTTACTTAGGCAAACTTTGTCTTTGGAATGCTTTTGAAATCTGTTCCAATTTTCAGCAGGAGTCATGCCTAAATAATATTACTGGATCAGCCTTCAAAATGTAAGGGCGAGAGAATTTAAATATATTAAGACAGATCTTCTCTTAATTCTGCAATGTAGCCTGTGGGTTAGGAAAGAGATGTAGCTTTAGCTCATTGCTTCTTGTCTTGGCCCATGTGGACCAATTTCTCCACTTGTTCTTGTGCTATTTTGTTTTCAGGGGCAGCTCTGTGGCTTTGACCAGGCTGCTGCAAGGATGGGGCCCCTGGAAGCAGTAGGTGGGGAAAACCAGACAGATGAAATGAAGATGGAGCTGTTCACTAAGCTGTACTTGACAAGATACACGACACCACTCAACGAATTGGCTCTGGACCCTAAACCAGAGCTGAAGGACAGCACAACACTTGTTGAAGTACAGATAATTCTCATCTTTGCTTACTGCTCCATCATCCTGCTGGGAGTGATTGGAAACTCCCTCGTGATCCACGTGATCATCAAATTCAAAAGCATGCGCACAGTGACTAACTTCTTCATTGCCAACCTGGCAGTGGCTGACCTGCTGGTGAACACACTGTGCCTGCCCTTCACTTTGGTTTATACGCTCCTGGGTGAATGGAAACTGGGCCCGGTCCTGTGCCACCTGGTGCCTTATGCCCAGGCCCTTGCTGTCCACGTGTCTACTGTGACTTTGACTGTGATCGCTCTGGATCGTCACCGCTGCATCGTCTACCACTTGGAAAGCAAAATCTCCAAGCGGATCAGCTTCCTGATTATCGGAGTTGCCTGGGCAGTCAGTGCTCTGTTGGCAAGTCCTCTGGCCATCTTCCGTGAGTACTCATTGATTGAGATCATTCCTGACTTCAAGATTGTAGTCTGCTCTGAGAAGTGGCCAGGGGAGGGGCAGCTCAACTATGGCACCATCTACAGCATCTCCATGCTCCTGATCCAGTATGTGCTGCCTCTGGCAGTCATCTCCTATGCCTACATCCGTATTTGGACCAAGCTCAAGAACCACGTTAGCCCTGGGGCGGGGAATGACCACTACCACCACCGGCGCCGGAAAACCACCAAGATGCTGGTGTGTGTGGTTGTGGTGTTTGCTGTCAGCTGGCTGCCCTTTCACACCTTCCAGCTGGTCAGTGACATTGACAGTCAGGTGTTGGACCTGAAAGAGTACAAACTGATCTACACGGTGTTCCATGTCATTGCCATGTGCTCGACGTTTGCTAACCCCCTCCTCTATGGCTGGATGAATAACAACTACAGGACAGCCTTCCTCACGGCCTTCCAGTGTGAGCAGCGGCTGGACTCCATCCACCCCGAAGTATCTGCAGCTTTCAAAGCCAGGAAGAAACTAGAAGCAAAGAGGATTCAGTTCCCTGGGGACTCTTTCACACAACCTACCAATGTCTAAGATGTCTGACTTTAAAGAAAAAATGAATATGTTGTGGACAAAGGGATGAACCTGTTTTGGTACATGCATTTTTAATGCAGAGTTTTATTCATAAATGGTGAAAGAGCAGCAGCAGGAATGTCAAGGCAGGTATTATGATTTGAGGGGCGTTGATTGACATCAAGAGTGTGTAACTATACAACTACAAGGAAGTAAAAGGGAGAGCCTTTATTTATGGCTGTCTCTAACAGGGTAAATACCCTTTCATCCCTCCCATATCTTCTTGACAAGTCTAAACGACAAGGGCAGGGTTTGCTGATTTTGCTGAAGGAAAGCAAATGTCTGATTTGTAGCACAGGAATATTGGTGGTGGGAGTGGGTAGTGTTTATATTTGATGTGGAGATCAGGGAGTGCAGAAGTCTGCTAGGAGAGAGAAGCCTGTCTGGTGGGGGAATCAGCTGTGCTGGTTAAACCTCAAACTTTTCAGGCCCCTTCTATCCCACAGCCATCTTTTGCAAAGACAAGGGAATTAAGAAGAGAAATATGTTACTTTTTTTTTGACTTGTGCTAGACTGAGCATTTGAAATAGATTAGGTGGTGAAAACAGAAGAGAGAAAAGAAAAACCAAACCCACTCAAATACTGGATTCAGTGAGAGGAAAGGTCAAGTTTCTACATAAAATGAAATGTGGGTTTTGGCCAGTCAAATGGGGTAAAAAGTCATCCCTTAAGAATTGGCACTGTTATGCTAGTGAGAAAATCACGAGCCTGTGACTTGATCAGTCATTCTCTGCAGATTCCTGCCTTTCATTCTGCTCTGGGAACAGCTCACAAATGCAGTACTTTAAAGTGGCATTTGAGGGCAGGGAATGCAGGCTCAGGTCTTCTGTGAGCACTTCATAAACTGCTAATATTTTCATTTTCAGGACCTGCTTAAATGTCTAATGTGTTATTAACTCCACAGGCTTTGAATTGTTGCTGCTTCTGCCTGGATAATAAAACAGCAGATAATTTTGATCCTCTGGAAAGGCTGCTAGATGGTAAAGTGCTTTTCCTTATTGTGGTTTTATGTCACATACGCATCTTGTCTCAGAGCTTTTTCCATCTTTAGCCTTTGTGAAAATGAAGAACATCTGAATGACTGTAACCTAATAACAGTATGCTATGTTTATGTGATAACTTATCAGTTATTCTGCATGCCGTAGTTAATAGTTAAATTCCTTTTTTGCTCAGGTATAAAATTTTAATCTGTTTACCGTGTTGTACACAGCAATGTTTGACTCTTCTATGTCTTTGTTCAGCCTCTTTGAACTCATTAAAGAGATGAAGAGAATTTCAATCTGTGTTTATTCCAAGCTGCCCTGTTGCTTATCTAGGCTAAAAACAAGTGTGATACTTTCACTTGGAGTTGAGTTTGACAGCTGCATTTCAGTAGCCTCATTTTTTCTTTCCATTTTTCATTGTTCCTAAATCCATTGTGTTCCCTCTTACCAATTAAAACCCAAGAGAACTCCAGTTCTGAAATATTTGCAATGTAATGAATAGTACCAGTTCTTTATCAAGGGGAGAAATTCATCTTTGTGTATTCAGTATTTGGCACCATCCTTGAAATATCCATTAAATCATTTGGACTTGAATTTTCATGAGCAAAAAAGGGAGGTCTAGAGAATTAGCTAGTGTTTACTCGAGCAGGAAAAAGTATCCCTCATTCTTAAATAGTTTTACTAAAATAGATTAATTCTCCACTATGTTCAGGACATGATATTGCCCACAAGTTATTTTTGTCTGAATATTAATAATATCCAAAATGTAAGCTCAAAACTCTTATGGGTGAGGAAGGATTATAGAAGTGTGCAATTATTATGGGCATCAATCACATGTATCACTTGACTCTGAACCCTTCATCAAAAGTATTATTACTACAAATAGCCTCCTTTATTTAAAACGCAAATGATTTAAAAGTTCTGTTTCAACTCCTTTAAGCCTGTTAGAGTGAGGTATATAGACAGTTTTGAAGTTACCATGACACTGTGTGCAAAATCTACAATGGCCAGGCTAATTCTCTGTAATTTTAAGTCTGCTTTACATCATCCTGTATAAAAGCAATTAATTACAAATCATCTTTCCGTTTATTTCATGGTATCTTTATTTTACGGCTTCCTGAGCGTTCTCTGCAGCCATCGTGCTGAGCCAGAACTGGTGCACTGATTTATTGCATTGCTTTCCTCTCTGCCTTGTGGAGGTGGTGCCTTGGCCAGTGGCTGCTTTAGGGTAACAAACCTGTGCACAGTGTCCCACTGCAAGGTGTGGATTTTCCCACGGGCACTTGAAGAGGGGATGTGGAAGAGCCAGCACTGACTCGTGCCTCTTGCATGGTTTAGTCACTCCTGGGACTTGACTCCTGCACAGGCACAGCCACACACTTTAGTACCCATTGTGCTTGTAGGAAAACACAGCATTTTATCATCAAAAGCAATGATGTAGCAGCATCCCTTGGGATTGCCCCAAATCCCAACTGGCAGAAGGATCTGGAAACTCAGGGTTCATCTCCATTTCCCTGTAAGGGAAAGTGAACCTCTAAGCAATATCTAACTACTGGACTGAGGTGTCTGCAGGGGACTCTGTTTTGCCTGTAACAGGAACCAGGATCCAGGTCTCCCCATTCACCTATTAGTGCTTTAATTATAATTTTAAGGCATTATATTATTTTCCTGTTGCTTAGGTGCAAGTTTTATGCAAAGCAAATACCAGCAGCATCCACCCATTGAATAATTTCCTAGTAGGCAGCAGGGAACCCAAAAGGAAATGTCATCACTGATTCAGGGCAAGAATTTAAACCAATGTACCTCAGTTCTCATCAGTGTGATCCGGCCAGCACACTGCAGCCTCTCCTGAGGCAGCAAAGTATGTCTTCTTAGAGCTGTTCTATTGTATCTAAAATAATTAAACATTGAATATCATGGTTTCATGGGCATGAGGGTATGATCTTTTCCTGGCACTCAGATTCAGGGACAAGGATATCAGAACAGATACAGACAGAGTTTGGGTTAGGCTTCCTCCCCCATTCTCCACAAGTACATCTACTATAAAGATGCTACAATATAGGCAATATGAACTCACTGGGACTAGAGCCAGGATGGTCTTTGGGTGGGTCTTGCTTTGGACTCTTATTTGGTGTTGGCTTATAGAAATGAGACCAATCCACCACATAGATGCTATCAGGTGTGATCTAGTGTGATCCTGGCTGATCAGCACTTAGCTCTTGGCCCCCGTGGAAGAACACGTTTTGATGCCTTGCAAATTTTACTGGCAGAAATGCATCTCCAGGCTTCAGCAGCAGTACAGTCCTGAACAGCCCATAATTTCACAGGTACAGCTGCAGCTCTGCTCTCCCAGCACTGGCAGGGCACCAGGCAGCTCAAGCCTGGAGGCAGAAGAGCTGCAGTTGTGAACTTTCCTGAGGCTGTCGTGTGTTTGCCTCGGAGGAGAACACAGAGCTGTGCTGCTTCTGGACAGGTGTTACAGTCACACTGCCTGTCAAGGGCACAGCCATGGGGCTACAAGTGGAGAGGCAATCCTGAGTAAGCATGCTAGGGTTTTATAGGAAGCCAGTGAAGATGGGGTTTTGGTAGGTGGGGGACAGTGCTGAACCCTTTCACTGAGCCCTATGAGTAAATAGTCTTTACTGAGAATTGTGATCTCCATGCAGAGCTGCAGCCTGTGTCTGAAAAAAAAGGACATCATTATTAATCTGAGAAAAAAATAGATTCGAGGCCATAAGCATTTAAAATAAAAGGACTAAGCCCTGACAGCAAATGGGTTTAATATGCATATCTATTTATACATAAATTGTACGTCAGAGCTGTGCAAAAGTTGTTTTTTAGAATAAGTGTGTGGAAAATAGTAGTCAGTATAACCCTGCCTTCTATACAATGTGTAATGGACATACACACCTTGTTAACATACTAATAACTTAAGGTAGATAACACTAAGAGTAATAACAGAATGGAAAATACTATCTGCATTTTATCTGTCACACCACAAAAAAATCACTGAAATCACTGATTAGTATAATCCATTTCCTTGCCTCATGGTTTCTAAACTCTATTCAGGATTTTCTTATATTAATCCAGATCATGACCTTAAGGGATGAATTTTGTCTTTGGATGCCTGAGTTATTTACCTAGTACTGTCATTATAAATGCCACTCCACAAAAGGGGAACTACTTTGTGTCAAATTACAGGTTCTTTGCCCTGAAAAGCTATGAGATATATGTAAATCCTTGCAAGATTGGTTTTGCTAAAGACCTGTGTACTGCAGTACAAATGCTTATTTATGCAGTCAGTAGTGATTTTCATATCTTGAATTGGCTGCCATTTTAAAAGGAAATTAATACAAGTGTGGTGAAGAACTCTGAAGCTGGAGAAGTGAGAGAGTCACAGGATGAGCTGCTGCTTCAAGAAGAAAGAAAGAAAGAAAGAACAAGAATGAGGCTAGTGAAGATGTCATTGATTTATAGACTTTTGTTCTTCCTTTAGTCTGGGCAGTGAGAGAAACGTGTAGAAATGAAACCAGGGCAAATGAAGACATATGTACGAGGGACAGTGTTGCCCAGGGAAACTGAGGAACTTTGAGAAGAAATTCCCCTGATTGTTTAGCCTTTAAACTCACATCATGTTCTCAGGCAAGTAAACCTTGATGTGTACATTACTTCACCTAAATGCAATATAGCTGAACATGTCTGTACTGATAAGGGATCAGAAGGAATGGGTGTGTTATTAATTCTAGCCAGGATAGGGGATGAATAATGTATACAAGCTTCTCATAAACTCATTTCAGGTGGGATATATGAAAAAATGGATGCTTTTCCCTCTCAGACTTTGCTGAGCTCTTGTGGAAGGAAGAGAGCTTCAAACTCTAAAACTTAAAGACTGTGGAATTACATATCTGATGGATGGGGGCACGGTTTAGCTTGAAAAAATTATTATAATTTTCGTTTTCCTGACCTGCATAAGTGAAAAAGGTTGTAGTTTGCCTCTTGGACCTGGAGCTGAATCTGCACAACTGGAGTTTATATGAAACAGACTTTTATTTTTACACTTCACAACCCTCATAATCGACTAAGTACTACAGGATATCTTCAACAGTAGAATCCATGCTTACACACCCATCAGGCCAAACTCTTTCTATCCCTTCAAGTTTGCATAGAAAAAGAGAAGTTTAGGACAATTCTCCTATTTACTAGCATCCTCCAAAATTAGAGTTATTTGCAGCCAACTGGATTTTACATTTTGTTGGCAGTACTGTGACTTACTAATTTATTTAAGGTAGCCAAACTGGTGAAACAACCAGCCTTGCTCTTGTTGCCCTCTGGCTCGGGGCAAACCCATCTCAGTGGAGCATGGCTACAGTTCCTCACCAAATCAAACCTGAGGGTTGGAGCTGAGGCAGAGACACCCTTTCTCAGTGGATTCTGAGGATTGCTCCCAGCAGCCGAGCTGGGGAAATATTTTCAGTTTTTCAGTGCTTTGAATCTTGGTTTATGCTGCTGTGAGAATAAGGCACGTTGCATTTGGCAGTGCTTCATCCTGGTTGCACCTAAAGTGGATGACTACAGAGAGTGTAAGTGTGCAAGTGCCACGTGTCTGCTGCCTCTCCAGTTCAGTGTAGCCCAGCTCCCAGAGCTCAACAGCTGACAGAAGGTGTTCACAGTCACCCTTGGACTGAGCACATGGAAGCTGCATACTGTCACAGGGATAGTGAGGGCAGTGAGGCTGAGCTGATGACATGGTGGCTGTGACAGTTCCCCTCAGGGAGCTCATCCTTAGCCCTAATAAAACTTGTTCTTGTACCTCCCACTCTCTTGAGCACTGATGTGGCCTGAGGCACCAAAAGCTGATGGCCACTTCACATTAAGACGTGAAGTGAGCAGTGGTAGGCCTCCACTTTGGCAGTGCATTTCTTCTCTGTGCCTCCATCAGCTGTACTACTCGTACCAGAACTGAACTGGCAGGGAGATCCATGGGGAAAAAAATTTTACAGATAAGAAGCGTTAATGTTCTTGTACTGACAAGAACACTGGCTGACGGGTGGTTTTGCAAAATATAAATACTTTAAGACAGGGCTAGATGCAGCCATGGTGGCATGGGTGTGTGCAGCAGCAAACCTCTCCTCTGTCAGCAGAGCTTGAGGCAGATGCTTGCACACAGAACGTGTGCAGGCCAGTATGGTGTGCAGGAATCAAGAGACCTCTTCCAGTTAACATGAATTCCTTCTTCTGTAGGTGACGGGTGAAAATTTAGCCTTAGGGATACACAGTTTATGGTCTCCAGTACTGAGATCTCTCATGAGTCATATTAAGCCAGAGGAATGATTACAAGGACAAGTATTATGTAAGGCTTCAGCTATAATAAAGGCAGTGCGCATAGAAAGTTTGTTTTCTTCGAAGTTCAAAGTCCATGGTTATCTCAGTTAACTGGAATCAAAGGTAGAGAAAAGATAGGAAGAGAACTCATTGCATTCAGAATCCTTATTTTATTTGCTTGTTTTCTCCTAATGGGGCAGCACAAGGGTTTATATCCAGCTCAGTGTATAACTGATTACCAGGACATAAATTGAAATGAAAAGTCATGCTCTCCATAATTGCTATTCAAAAGCCTAAGCTTGCAATATACCCTGAAAGTATGCTTTCTGATTTATCTATTCCATTCATCATCCTTTTCCTCTTAGTACTTGTGCCTGTGCTATGAATTCTGATTTTACACATCAGAAGAAGCTGCCTTTCTGATTCTTAAGTTAGCTGGAAACCCCAACGGTGTGTTGTCTTCTTCTTAATAAACTACTATCTGGTATCTCTCATGGTCTCTTCTTCTACCTTGGGCTATAAGAGCAAGTAGGAACTTCCTCTAACCTTACTTTGTGTTTATTATTTAGCTATTCCTGACAAACTCCTAGAACACTTCATAATCTCATATGCATCTGTTGCATATGTATGATGCAGCTAATTCCTGGCTTCTCTGGCTTTCCTATACTAGAATATAGCTGTTCCAGTCCATAAAAAAATCTAGTTCATCATTTTTATTGCTCAGTTTGCTACTTCTCTGAGACATAGTACGGGTGATACCAGAAAATTTTTCTCTTTCTCTGTGAGATTATATATATGGAAAACTTGATACTACTATAAAGGAAAATAGAGTATTTGGCTGCATAATACTTAAATCTTGATTTCTAAATAAAACCTTGAACTACTTCAAATGACTATGCAAACCCCAGTAATTTAGCATTAACGAAGCAGCAGAATGTCCTGCATGGGTGCTTGACAGGACAAGATGGCAGGATGAGGCAGTCATGTGACTTGAAAAATGCTGAACTTCGGCTCAAGAGGGTGTTTTGCTTACCTGTTTTGTCCTGTTACACAGTAACAGCTTATCCCTTCTGCTGGAAACAGGTGTTCACAGTGTGGGCTCTGCTGATGAAAGGGTAGGATCCTGGTAAATAAAATACACAGGCCTTTGTGTGTGGTGCTGGCAGAGCTATGCAGTGTCCTTGAATACCTCCCCTTTCACGTCTGGTTGCCCATCTTCCCACCCAGTTTGCAACAGAAGAGATTTTCCTCTTGGGATCTCCAAGTGACAACCCTTCATGGTCTGCTTACAGCCTTAAGTCTTTGCAAATCCTAAAAAAGTGACATTTAAACAGAGGGAACGAGCCAACAGTGCAAACAGGACTACAACTCCATCACAGCAAGCCTCCCTGTTTGAAACAAATGAAATGCTGACTTATCAAAGAAGAACGGGTGAAACGGGGAAGGTCTGAGCACTGATGACATTTTTTGTTCCTGTGCTCGTAATTTCAGGTTAGAAACGGCATTCATGTTTTTCTATGGAAGTTACACCTAACCAGTATCCCAGTTGCTGAGATGAAAAACAGATTAAAGAGGTAGACTATTAGGACTGCTTTTTCCTGCACAAACAGACTGAAGTGCGCTTCTAATCTTTGTAGTGTTGTGATTCTTGGTGTTGGTGTCTATAGCTGAACTGCTGCCAGTTGATGTGCTTACTGCTGAACTTTCTGTAACAAAAAGAGCTAAAAGATAGAGAAAAGCAAATTCCAGTGACAGATGCTTTTGAATTTATGCTTCCAACTCTATTTTATTCCTTTGAAAATCTCCCCATAAACCATTTCATGCCTTTAGATATACTTGCCCTTAGCTCGGACAACCTGCTGAGGTTGGGTGGGAGGATCAGCAGCATCTGACTGAAATTTCATTGGGCCTATCCTACCACTCTGACTGAAGGTGGCTAAGTAGTCAACCTTCATTTTATCCAGATCATTTGCAGCCCTAATTAGGCATATATGCTCTCAGACACCAGGTGGAACACTCTCAGGATGGAAAGCTTGCAGACACTCTACTGTCCCTGGTGAAGTCCTGGTTCACCTATGAGGATGCACAAAGTGTGAATGATCAGGCCCTCGAGAGCCCTGTCCATCTGCAGATCTTCCTAAGACTAACATCTAGCCAAACCAATGGAAAACATGTACTTTGCTTATCTTGCCACACTTCTTTCCATACTTTGGGGCCTACACCTTAGGATGTCAATGTAGAGTGGCTTTTGTCAGTGTTACTTGGAAAAACGGGTGCTACTTTCTGTATCTCCATGGGCATTTCAGAGACCATGTATTTGTCTGTTGCACCTGTTCAGAATCTCACCACAATAACCCTCCTGAAAAGCAGGACAGGTGGGAAGGCCCTTCATGTACCCAGGTTTTTAGCTCTGCCCCATTTCCTGGGGCACTTCACTGATAACTCCTGGATACTTCACTCCTGGCTGTCAAGAGGTCAGGCTTAAACACTCATCAATAATTTTGGTGACTTGAGTCTGTAAACAAGACCGCTCTCATCTTTCCTTCCTACCTACCTCAGCATTTGAAATTGGAGTTGATGAGTAAATTTTTTTATGCCTGAAAGTCATACATTTAGAGTCTTAACCTCTTAGAGACAGCTAGAACCTTCGCCTGATACAGATTTCTGTTTCTCACTAGACAGTTTTCAGATGGAAAGAGGAGAAAGCCAACCCTGAACACAAAAAAGCAGCCTAGTTTCTGCATCCAGCCTTAGAGAAGGACAAAATCTACACGGGGAGAATTGCCTATTAGAGTTCAACAATTCATTGGATTTTCATTTTCTATTAACACACACAGCTTAATTGATTTTTAAAACAGCTCATTTCAAAAGTAGGGTCTTAGGCCATGTTCCTAGCATATTTTTATAATGTGACTGCAGGACTGGTTAAAGGGAGATGTAGGCTACTAAGGCACAGATGTGTTCCCATTGTTTATAATCTTGGAAACATTTAATGCAGACCCTGCTGGATCTGAACACTGTGGCACCTAGCAACTCAGGAGTACTTCAATCCTAATGTACGCTGGCAGGTATTTTGTTCAGATAAACAGCGTGCCACTTGAGGTCATGATTGGTTTGTAAATCCATGCTTAGGAGCTCTTCTGAACTCTGTAAAATTATACCAGACCAAAATATTCTGTTTCATTGAAAAAACTAAAGACAAGCCTGATGTCTTATTTTACCCTCAGCTATTTGCTGTGTTTAATACAAAGCTATTAGTTGCTTAACACTGAGACTTGTCTATCCTTCTTTTTTTTTTTTCCTGAGATATGCTTGATTTGAGTGGAACAATATTTAAAATAGGAGAGAAAAAATTCAGATGTTGGCAAATACATCTGGAAATGATAGAGTGAACCACTGGAAAAGAAGAAAAAGTGTTTTTCATGCAGAAATTTGTGTTACACACTTTTGTTGCTGTCACAAAATGTAGCTAAACACTCCTATTTGGTGTTTTCCAAAGCAAAGCAAAACAGAACAGTAGGCATGTAAGCTGGTGACCAGATTCTCTGCTCCCATAAATTAGGTCAGTGTAGCTCCACTGCACACAGTAATACTCAGACCATTTATATCCCATTGTGGCACCAGCCTGAAGAACTCTCCCTATCACACGCTCAATTTCAGATAGAGGCAATAAAAAGAAATATGCTACATTAGCACTATGACAGACTTTTTCATATGCCCTACTTTTATCTCTTCGGAGCTTTGTTTGGATGGATTATTGATAAATACAACTTGTGTCCTCCATCTGATCCCTTCCTGAGGCAGGAGGGAGAACAGAGGAGAAAGGGGTTCTGCAAGCCAGAGCAGCCAGGGCTGTGGTCACAGCAGGTGCCAGCATCAGTGGGCACATGGGAAGAAAGGCTGGTGAGTAACTGGTGGTTGGAACCTACTCACCAATCTCTCCTACCTAGGAGACTGAAATGGAGATGTCTGAAAATGGGAAAACAAGATAATGGGGGATTTTATTGCAAGAGACCTTGGTATTGCATAGTATGAGGATAGAAAGGAGAAGTTGGTGTCTTAGAACCAGGAGGCTAGATTTTATGAAAGAACAGAATTTTATGAAATTGTGAAATGGTAACAGTCAGGGATTAAAGCTGTAGGCAGGGGTGGGTAATAAAAGGAGACTTTCCCCAGGCCTGTTAACCCCATATATGTCCTTTTCACTCAGCTAAGTGTTTGAGTTGACAATCTATGATAATGGTGATATCTACTGATCTCCATACCTTGTAAGTATTATGAAAATTGAAGAAAAGTTCAAAAGCGTTTAATCACCTGAGCAAGATGTTTTACTTGCCTTTGTGTTCTTTCTTTTAGTAAAAAAAATATTTTATTCTGAGTTTGTCCAAGAAATCACAAGATTTGAAGGGATCCCAGGGAGAAAATATTTTCACTTGCTTTAAACCTGATGCAGTTCCCTGTTTCTCCCCACTGCAAGATGAAACCATTTAAAATTTAGCAGCCAGTGGACAGTCCAAGTGAAGCTTGAAGCTCCTCATCAGCAGCCAGTTACCTTGGCTTGAGTTCCAGCAATCCAGCTGATGGCTGGCAGTTGCTCCTTCATCTGTTCTTGTTCCCATAGAAACACAGAGAAAATAGTCAAACTTAGGTAGAGCTTTTTTTCTCACTTTCTTTTTTTCTTCTTTTTTTTCCAAAAGAAAGAACAGCAGCAAAGATGTTCATGAAGTGCTGCTTGTTTTCCGTGACCTGGGGCTCTTTCTCGTTGGAACTGGCAGAAAGTAAGCAGTCAGCTACAGTACCATAAGATCCTGTGGAAACTACAAGAGGTACAGGCTCAAGTGAGATAGAGATATTGAGGTATTTTTTCAGAAAAGCATACAGACTATGACTCAACAGCAGTAAAAGATCAGTAAGAGTTTACCAGATGAAAAAGTAAACAAAAAAAGCATGAAAAAAACACCTGTAGGTGTGAGCTCTGCTCTTTGTAGTTTAATAGTATTCATTGACTCTAGTAGGGAGCAGACTGTATTGTTTGGGTTTCTTTCATTATTCCATGTGCAGACATGATCAAAACATTTGCTGAAATTGAAATCTTCCTTTTGTTGTAACCATTTTGTGTAAAACTACAGCCTGGTTGATTTGTGAGTGCTTGTGCTTACACATCTTTTGGGCAATATGGTGCTTTCACTCAATTCTCCTGATATTATTGTGGTTCTGTAGTGGTGCAGAGGAGCAGTAGTTAGCCCAATTAGTATTTTTTACAGCAGACATTCCTGTAAAAATGAGATAAATAAAAAAAAGACTTGGCGTTTAAATGTGCCAAAAGGAAGAAGAAAGTATCTCTCCCAGGATGGCATCCCTCCTCCCTCAAAACTGGTGACTACAGTGAGTGCTGTGCAGCCCTTCAGAAGGACCTCAACAGAGTAGAGAAAAGAGAAGAGAAGAGAAGGGAAGGGAAGGGAAGGGAAGGGAAGGGAAGGGAAGGGAAGGGAAGGGAAGGGAAGGGAAGGGAAGGGAAGGGAAGGGAAGGGAAGGGAAGGGAAGGGAAGGGAAGGGAAGGGAAGGGAAGGGAAGGGAAGGGAAGGGAAGGGAAGGGAAGGGAAGGGAAGGGAAGGGAAGGGAAGGGAAGGGAAGGGAAGGGAAGGGAAGGGAAGGGAAGGGAAGGGAAGGGAAGGGAAGGGAAGGGAAGGGAAGGGAAGGGAAGGGGAGGGGAGGGGAGAGGTTCGGAGAGGTTCGGAGAAGAGAAGAGAGGAGAAGAGAAGAGAAGAACCATCTGAAGTTCAGCCAGGACATGCAGGATCCTTTACCTGGGCAAGGTCCCACACCTGGGCAAGAATAACCGTCTGCACCAGTACATTCTGGAGGCCAACCTGCTGGAAAGCAGCTCTGGGGACAATGGTCCAGCAATGTGCCCTGGTGGGCAAGAAGGCTGATGGGTGCATTAGGAAAAGCATTGCCAGCACAGCAAAGGAGGTGATCCTGCCCCTCTGCTCAGCCCTGCTGAGGCCACATCTGGAGTGCTGTGTCCAATTCAAGGGAGACAATGAAGCCCTGGAAGCAGGTCCAGCAGAGAGGAACAAAAATGATGAAAGGGTTGGAGCATCTCTCTAGTAAGAAAAGGCTGAGGAAGCTGGGCCTGCTCGGTGTTGAGAAGAGACAGCTGAGAGGGGACCTCATTCTTGTCTATCAGTATCTGAAGGGAGGGTGTCAGAGGATGGATCCAGGCTCTTCTAAGTGGTGCTGAACAGCAGGACAAGAGGCAATGGGCAGAAACTGATGCACAGGAAGTTCCACCTGAACATGAGGAAGAATTTCTTTACTGTGCAGGTGATCATGCACTGCAATGGATGGTCCAGAGAGGTTGTGGAGTTTCCCTCACTGGAGATCTTCCAGAACCATCTGAACACAATCCTGTTCCATGTGCTCTAGGATGGACCTGCTTGAGCAGGGAGGTTGGACCAGGTGACCCACTGTGGTCCCTTCCAACCTGACGCATTCTGTGATACTGTGATCTTCCAGACAGACATATCACATATGAATGACATCTGTCTGACTCAGAATAATCACAGAATCATCACAAACATCCATCATGCCCAAAGGCTAACACTTTTTGGTTTTCTTAGTGAGACATTACATAATCTGCTGGACATCCATTTAAAGCCATTATCCAAACAGATAAGGTAACAGGCTGGAAGGGTTTCCATTGCAAAAGTTACTGTAATGAAAAGCACCATTCTGGGAGCTAGTTTCCATACTGTGACATGATTCCACAACATTTTTAGTGAGATTTCGTGATAATTTAGAGTCTTATATATGCAGACACTAATTCCTGTGGTCTTCATGCCTTGGCAGCCCTGAGGTACTCCTGCTGCAGCAGATGAGAGAGTTAACTGAGCTGGTGATTTTCAAGGTAATAAAATGGCTACGGAAAACCAAACCCTCTTGTCTGCTCTTATGAGAAATATTTATTTCCAATAAAATTTCCACATTTTAATGTAGCTAGGAAGGATTTCTTGATGGTTTTCGTTAGTAAGGAACATTTTAGGATTTTGTTTCAAGTCTATTTGCTAACAAGAGCACTTAATTTTCTTTCATAGCTGCCTTCCTTGCAGTGGAAGGCAGCAATTTTACATGTTATGAGAAGTCAAATAATAGTGCATCCTGCCTCTCCTTAAAATCTGGTAGACAAAAATCTGCAATTTCAGTTTGAAACAGCTAAGAGAGTTAAAAAAATGACATGTACTCTTTTATTGATTCATTAATGGTTTTGTACGAGATAGATGAGCCTAGATTCTCTGCTCTACTATTCTTTTCTTCCTGGTGCCCTATACAGCAATTCATTCAGTTTCACTCATAGCTGACTCAGAAATGTGAACTCTGAATGTGGACTCAATGCAACTTATTTTTATTCACAAGCTGAGGCACAAGCAAGGTAACAAGGCAAGCTCTTACTTCATCAATTGTCTTGCCCATATCGGAGGTTGTACCTTTTGTATATAGAAGGTCAAACTGAAAATTACTTACAGAATGTAGGAGTTTATTTATTGAGCATCAGAATGGATAGACAAGATTGAATCAAAGGTCTGCCTAACCCCAGAAGGCCAGAAGAGGTGAATAATTGATGGGAAGAGAATAGTGACGGAGCAGGCATATAATGACAACTCCCCCCAGTACATTCTGTTTTCTGGAGAGCTACACACACTGCACATTGGTAATATATATTAAATACATCCTTGAATGCTACAAAATTGTTGTATTTCAATTCCAACTTGTCCAAGCAAACCTGTCTTACTTTTCATGCTTATTCGAGTACTTAATACTCCATGGCCAAGGATTTCAAGCTTTAGATGTATGTTGCATGAAGGACTAATGCTTCTTGGGTTTCTTTGCATCTGAATAGTTGTCATTATTTTTTGCTGTCTCTCTCAACAAACAAATCTCATGACCTTCACCATAAGAGTCTGGAATACCTTTACCTTGTGCCCACTGATGAAAAGATCTACCAACCATTTACTTACCTAAAGCTGGACAGTAAGAGAGGTAGGGACTTTAACTTCAGCAAATCCTATTTAAACCAGAGGCTGAACTGTCTACATTAATAAATGATGATTTGGGCGAAGATAAAACAACTACCAGAAAATCAATATTTAGTTATTATCCAAGGACACAGGCTGTCTTTATCTCTTTTCACATGAAATTACATAGTAATGCATTCAGCATTTTGCTGATTGGCTTTTCATCAACAAATCATTTCTTCTACAAGCAAGCAGTAGCCCAGCTATCAGCAAGAGGCAGGCATCATACATCTCATTATTTGAGACACGAGACTCTTAACAGGTTGCTGTGAATATGCTTGTGGTGCTTTTGAAGGGTATTGGGCTGACATCAAGAGATGGCTGAAAACAGAACTTGACTTCTGCACTCCCAGGATCAGGAAGAGCAGTGACAGTAGGCACATGTCAGTCAGACTGATGCTCCATGCTACTGATTATATGCCAGTTTTCATAATCCAGGTTTCTCTGTGTCCTTCAGGAGGACTTTTGTTTGCAGAAGTGAAGGCACAGGATGTGTGCACATTCACTCAAACCTCAAGGAGTCATATGGCCGGTTTGGAGTAGGTGTTTGAAGCAGGATGAGGTTTATTCACTTGCATGTTTGGTCTTAGGAATTATGGATGTTTGATCATTTTGAAATAGGACCTTTTTTGAGTGTTATATGAAAGGAGAGAAGATTAGCACTCCCCTTGGTAAGGATGGAAGAGGCTCTTGCAGCCTTTACAACACACATACAGTTAAGGCACTGCTGCCTACTTTGTGGCATCTAATCAGGTTTAACCCATGAAGTTGTGTCAGGGGAGGTTTAGGTAGGATATTAGGGAAAGGTTCTTCACCCAGAGGGTGACTGAGCACTAGAACAGGCTCCCCAGGGAAGTGGTCACAGCACCAAACCTGACAGAGTTCCAGAAGCATTTGGGCACTGCTCTCAGGCACAGGGTGTGACTCTTGGGGTGTCCTGTGCAGGGCCAGGAATCAATGATCCTTGTGGGTATCTTCCACCTGAGAATATTCTGTGATTCTGTGACAAGACTAAAGGCTAGTATTTAAAGCTGCTGCCAATCCAAATTCACTGGTGATTATTCAAAAATAATTCAGACTTTAGAACTGCATAAACATGACTATTCCAGCACTTGAGGTATGCACACGAATGCACAGAACCCTGTACTGCAGGTTACAGAAGATTTCTAAAGGTTGCTGTCAGATGTATAGCCAGAACTGACTCAGGGTTTCTTCACAATACAGGTAAAATTCAGGTTCCAGATGTGGTAAAATACCTTTCTGCACTGCCTTCTTCTTGCAGGTTTTACCCTCTTTCCCACAATGGAAAATGTTGGTTAGTTAGCAACAGAAGAAACACGCGGGTCACAGAGTAGCAGTGGTTTCACCAGGCAGGACCGACTAAAAGCCCTGCTCTTCTTTATTTACCTATTTTTATAGGTTTCTAAGGACAGTCAAAGATTGGTGAAAGGGGTCAGCACCCCTGAAGGTTTACAGGACAAAGACATGGTCAATCATCTTTCTCCACCCCAGGGAAAGGAATGAAAAACAATTCCACAAGTGCAAAACAATCCCGGCCGGTTAAGAAAAACAAGGACCATGTTTACAGAACAAGCATGGGAAACTACAGTTACAGTGTTACAACTTATGGGGCCCTGTAAAACCAGGGCGACAGGAAAACAGAGCTGTGCCCCATTGCCCTGCACTCCCTTCCTGGCTCTGAGTCTGTGCTCTGGGAAGGAAAGCAGCAGGTACTCCTGGACAGAGCTGGGCTCAAGGAGCAGGAGTGAAGGTGCCAAAAGGGCCTCTGGTGAGCACAGAATCCCTGCATCCATCCATCACTCCTGAAGTCTCCCTATGGAGTGCCCCAGGGAGTTTGGTGTGCAGTGGCAGTGGGAAGGCCATACAGATTAAGGTTCCCTCTCCCTCAGTGCTGGGCTCTGTACCATGGCATGGGCTCTTTCAGTATTTCAGATCTTTTCTGGGGTTTATTCATTTTCCATATGCACCAAACAGGATGATACCCAGCTCATTAATATTCTGCTAATGCTGTGGCAGAAGCTGAAGCTCCCATTCAGGCAAAGACTGCTGCATTGCATGAGACCAGCAACGTAAGCAACAGCTGCCTAGCTTAAACCACATTATGAAACTTGTAGGCATAAAATGATTAACATAATTTCTAAAATCTAAAGAAAATTTAGTCACAGCTAATTTTCCCAGGCATTCTAGAAATACCTTTTTCTTGTTTAAGAGGTATATAGGTCAGTCAAGTGTTATCAGTAACTAGCATTTCATGAGAAAGCTAATGCTTTCTCTGCTTAAGTCATCAGGTTTTCTAAAGCTGACTCTCTATTCTCAGAAATCTGGGTTGGTTTTTTTTAATATATAAACATACAAACAAGCAGCACAATATACAGTACAGATGAGCAATCTCTGTCCTCATATTTCATCAGGAGCCTCTGTCACTCCTCCTGCATATAGCACTTGTTCTCCCATTTACTAATTCTTTAAGGACTGACCTGACATTTTACAGTTTATCATGATTCAAGAGCAGAGCACAGCCAAGCTGTTTCAAAAGCACACTGAAACACAGTTTGTACCCCAGGCCCTCCAATATCTTTCTTTGACAGTGTGTATTAAACCAGAGTAGCAGAATGATCTGAAATATTCTGAGCAAGAAAGGGGCAGAAGAAGACAACAGTGTGGGAGGAGAGAGTTGCCCTTTCCTAAGCACTCACTAGAGTGCACTGACATACACCTTAATCAGTATGGGGATGGTCTGGCTTGGAGTTATGGGCATAGTTCATACTGAATTTCTGACTTCTCTGCCCAGTGTCTGGAAGATCTGTTACCTGTGATAAAGACCTGTTAGCTTGAAAGTCACACAGGGCTCCCTACCTACCTGCAGTCCTGCCTGTAAGGAGTAAAAAAGCCTTGTAAAGTGTGTTAGAGATGCTTTCCTTCTGTTAAAAATGCTTAGCAAAATTGTTCTGTAGAAAAATGAAAACAGTCACCATCTCCTGCAGTGCCACAAAAGGAAAAATCAATTCAAATCATAGAGAAGGCAGTATGGCTGCCCATGGACCTTCTGTTCTCAGCATTTCCTAACCCTTGAATTAACCGGTCAGTGACAACAATCAAAGACAATGAAGCAAACACTTCTTGAGAGTACTTGTTAAACAATACTATCACATCATATGGTCACAGTCTCACCTAACATGTCTTATTATCCACGTATTCAATATTTACAAATGTTTGATCTGATGTGATGGTGGGCTTTCCTTCCTTTTTTTAAGGTTTTCTGGAGTAAATAATTAAATATCTGCATACAAAAAAGGGAAAAAAAATCAAGACACTGAGCCAGTGAGATGATGAAAACAATCAGGTTTGGAATGAATCCCAAGTGATTTTCACTGAGTTGAAGCAATTCCCTTGTAAGACATTACAGATTCAGTACACAATGCTGCTCAAGAATGACACTGTATTTATAGTGAGCTATGAAGTACTGTGAGACAGGAATTAGACACATTCTCTTCAAAGCTTAACAAAGGCTAAATATAATAGAGTGTCCTGACAAGAGAGAAAAATAAATGTATGTAAGCTTATGTAAAAAAGACTTTGCTATTAAGGTAAATGTTGCTGCTTACTACCTGCCACATTCTGTTACCATTTCTCTAAAGTAGTAAACAATATGCTATATGCTTCTGATAGGAAAAACACTCACTCAAATGGTGTGTCCTTAGAAACAAAATTATACTAGTTTATACTTAGTTTTAATTAGAGTTTTCGGCAAGATTTAATTTTTTATAATCTAATATATGAGACCACACGGTTTCAAAATGCTGTCCCAGGAGCTGCTAAAATTGCCCAAAATGGTGTTGAAGAAATCCCCTATTAACAGAGATAACATCATTCTTCAGTCTCAGATAATGGAATCAAAATACAATGGAAAAAAAACATTTGATTAAAATATCAAATTTAGCAGTAGCTGTAAATGAAACTGGATAAAAGGCATATAAGATCAAGGAAGAACTGATTAAAATGGCAAATTGTAAATCAATTGATTTGACACACATAGCTTGTGATGGGCACATGTGCCTACAGGAACATGCTGCATTCTCCTGTTCCACAGACATCAGGGGAGGTAACAGTGCAAACAGCCAGGCTGGCAGTGCCAGGGCTGTGGCTGAGCAGAAAGTGCCATTAACAAGAGAAAACTTCCAAGGAAGTTGAAAAAAGTTTATTTTACAAAGACTTCTGAAATGTTTCCAAGTTCTCAAAAGCAAATGGCAATTTTTTCTAAAACATCTGAAATTACTTTTTAAAATATGGAGTATGGAATATGGAATTCTACCAGAATATGAAATAACTGGAAAAGTTGTCTGGTTTTGCTTTGAAAACCTGTGGGAAGACTTTCCATTTTCCTCCGAGAATCAGATGAGAGTAAAGCAAAAGGAAGATGAGAGCTGGCTACAGTAGAAATACATTTATTAAACAGAAGCAGAACTAGGATAAAATTGCATTGAGTACATGCTTTACAGAGGAAAGACCAAAAGTAAAGAAAGTGTGGTAAGGGATTCATTGCCTATCAAGCTGGGAGGAAGATAAAATGTGAAAACAATTGAGTGTCTAAAAGATTACAATATTATCAACATTAAGAATGTGGATTAAAAAGATTAGTATAATTGGCAATAATTTCACATTGTGTACATTTGAAGTGTAAAGAACTTCAAGGGGCTAGAAATTATAAACCAGTGTTGTCAAAAGAAAAAGCATTCTCTTCCTGCCTATGTTTACTGTTCAAATATGTTACATCATGACTTTTTCAGTGAAACACTGAGATTTTGATTAAAGCCATTTTTATAAGCTGAGGTTGTTTTCTCTTAAAATAAAAAAAGTCAAATTTTCACTAGAAAACAATCTTGGGCTTTCAGTATTTGCAATGAAAATTGTAGAGCCTCTTCAGAAAAAGAGACATTTTTTGATGCAGATACCTTTGGATATCCTAGAAAGGCCCTTGCAAGTGTATTCATGATGAAATAGCAAAGACGGGAATTGAGAGAAATGAAAGCAGCTTTGGAAAGGACATCTGTAGAAACAAAGACAAATGAGTGTTTTAAAAAAATATTTATGCTAGGCTGATTCAAATCACATTGTGAGGCTGGTGAGTCATGGAAAGCAAGAAAATAATAGGATTAAACAGAGAACTGCCTTGAGAGATGGCTAAAGCCCATACCCTCCACCAGCCTTCCCAAAGTGCTGGGTGACCAGCTGAGGAGGAGCCATCCCCTAGTGAGGGGCAAGCTGAGTTGTCCTACAGAGCTGTGGTAAAGCAGAACAGGCAATTAAGGCAGGGGATCGTGTGCACAGGAGCTTCCGATTTGCTTGCGTCTGTTTGCTGTAATAAAGCAAGCGGTTAGCTCTGGCTCCATGTTCCCAATCATACCAGCTGAAAGGACAGCACTGAGAGAAAGATTTGCAGTTAAATTGCCTGAGCAGACTAAACACAGAAAGAACATTTTAAATTAGCTGGGTTCAAATGTCGGCTCACTTCAGAAATTAGAATTAATCTGATCTATCACTGTCTTGCACATCTGTCAGCATGAGAAAATCACTAACTGGCAAGGAAACAGAACTGGCTGTCTGCTCTAGTCCAGAACAGCAGAGCTATCAGATTTCAGAAAGGTTTTTACTTCTCTTATGAAGGGAAACGAGGGGTAGAAAAGGAAATTAACTTTAAAAGAGGAAACTTCTCTACTATAATGATAAGAAAGGGAACTCAAATGGCATATCTTATTGCTAGGGAGAGGGAATATAAACATTATTAATAAGAATAGTCATAATTTACATCAAATAATTACATTCTTGCAACTGCTGCCTGTGGATTAATCCCTGTGAATACAAACATGGAATTACTCATTATTACTCCATATAGGCATTGCTACATTCATACTTGTTTTTTATTCTGATCTCAGTCTTTATTTTCCTCAAGACCATTTCCCAGTGAAGGTATGGGCCAGGGTAAGGAGAGCCCGTGGTGCTCAGCTCCAGTGTGGACTGCAGGGCTTGTGTTTTATTCCTACCCTGTGTCAGACTGAGGGCACACATCTCAGGTGTAGCCAGAAGTACAGCACCATGGGAATACTGCTGTTCCTTCCTTCTGTTGCTGTCTGGGATGTGAGTTTTCCTATTAAGTGAGGCCATGTCAAAGACTGCCATGTCAACCCCAGGTAAATTCTTGCCTGGTTCCCAAATCCAGCTGTGAGCCCAACAAGGAGCCTTCAAAAGCTCTTTTCCTTTTTCTGACATAAAAGAATCACTCAGAAAATGAGGCTGATGTGTGCTGGGTTGTCAGCAGGCTGCCTGGGGAGTGACATGCTGCCAGCAGTCGGTCAGCCAGACGGTCAGTCTGGGCACAAGCAAGAGATTATTTCTTTCCTTTATTTGTCTGAAGCTAACTTGTTGCTCAGCTCTTAATTGCTCAGTGGACAAAAGGTATGCAAGCCCCTGTTTCCCTTTCATCATGGGTAGATCAGCTATAACCTGTGGTATCTAAGCAGATGAGGAGGAAACAAAAGTGTCTGCTGGATCCCTTGGGATTTTTGGCCAGGGTACAGGGAGTGATGCTGGTAGGGAGTAAACTTATGCCAAGTCCATGTGAAATGGCACAGAGGTCTAACCTCATACATATTATTAGACTTGATGACCTTAAAGGCCTTTTCCAGCCGAAATGATCTATATAGCAGCCTCAGAGTAGCAGCAATCCCCTTCCCTCATCTTTATGTACTATTTTTCTAACACTCCACTCATTCCTCCCCAAGAAGCAAAGTCACTGCTGCAGAGGTCCCTCTGACCAGATGTCAGACTGAGAGGAGTGGGTCCATCCAACATGTGAAGTGTGTAACCAGTATAGACAATCCAGCCCTAGTTTTTGTACAAAAACAATATATTCAGTCTATGCTTCTTGCACTCCCCTCTGCAGTATGCACTTAGAGAAGGTAATCAATGAAAGAATAGTGGCTCCAATTACAGCCTGTTTCCTGACTTGCTCCGGGGAAACACTCAGACTGAAACAAATGGCAAAGCTGTACCCTCCCCTCAGTCTTTAAAGAATCCATCTTCTCTCACATTTAGACTAAATTTAAACTGCAATTCAGGACAATTTGGTGATGGTAGCTGATTGTCTGTCTTCAAGTGATTTTTAGCCACTGTGTTGCATTATTACTATTTTGCGTCTCATGGCATGGAGTTAATTCTACATTATCCACAGTATTCAGGGAGAAAAGAATGAGATGTGTATAGCAGAAAGCAAAGCCAAAGGACATTTCTACATCAGGCTTGTACACCAAGAAGAGAAAAGAAAGGTCAGCAGCTCTGTAATATATTTAGGCTCCAGCAGTGGCTGATGTGAGCTGGCACACACATAAAAGCTCGTGCAGTATGATGTCAAAGTGTTAGCTTCTGGAAGGACCAAGGTAATTCACCAGAGCCCTTTACCAGTTGACTGTGTTTTCCTTCCTCCTTCCATAGCCAGTCACAGGATGCTCACCGCTTAGCCTCCTTTCTCTTTCCCTGGTGCCTCCAGCCATGATCCAACACGATGAGCTGCACACGCAGTGACTCCAGCCCTGACCCCATGCCTGGGGGCTTGGCCCCAGTTCCATGCTCTGGGGCTGCCAGACAAAGGAACCCACCTGGGGTGAGGGATGCCCCACACCAGAGTTGGTATTTTTATTCAAGATTGGTCATTTCCCCACTCTTGTTCCTGGCAGTGTGGGGTAGAAAGGAGTCACGTATAATATTTTTGCTGACCAGAAAGATCACTCTGTGTTCAGCATATGCCTTGGATCTCTACTGGTGACTTCTAGAAACAGGAAATCTTGTAAAATATTCAAGTATTATGGTGGGACCAGCCTGAGAGATAGCAATATTAAGATGCAATGTTGACTAAATTTATTTTTCAGATGACATTAAAATCCAGCTAAACTAGCAGCTTTTTATTTCTGCTAACTTTCATCTAACATACAAATAATTAAATTTTAATTGTGCCCTGTTCATGAAAAATGAAAGTGCATAGTGTATGTACCAGTACTTTCAAAGCTAATTTTGACTTTCTCCAGAGGTGAACATTTGTAGCTGAAGAGTTTAAGTTTACAGAACTGATCTGCAGCAATAACGAGTCCAAGTACTTTAAAGGATGAGAAATTGCAGGGAAGAATTTGTCATCAGTGAACCTGGATGATTAAGCTAGTAAGAATCTTGACTGTCATGTTTCCTAATGAGAAAATGATTCGTTTGTGGAACAAGTCCTTCATTATAGATTATTTCTTCAGCTGTGGTATTTTCTGCCTGCACTGCAGTCAGCTGTGGTCAGAATACTGTGGTGCCACAGCCCCAGATAGCTTTGTGCAAAGAGACATACTAACTGCTAGTTCTGATGTGACATTACTTTTTAACAGTGAAAAAAAATCTCAGATTGGTTAAAAATGCATTTTATGGTTAATTTAGACACTACTGCTTCCCATGCCATGGTTTCCAATTGCAACTTTTTAAAATTAGCAACCTGCAGTACAATTATCTCAAATACCACATACTAAATCACAAGAAAATGATACAAATTAGAAGTATGTTAGTTGAGAGGGTGGTTTGTTTGCCATAAACATTCAAATTGATAATACTTTGGCTCTAATTGTTTGTTAACTTATGTGTTTCAATTCCCTTTATTATTGCGCTTTAATAGGTTGATTTTGTCCCTCTGGGTATTTGTTTTTTCTCTAAAGATGATTAATAATTTATGCAAAACATGACACATAAGCCTTGAAAGATTCACAGCTTTATATAAGCATGTGAGATTAAGAGGTACATTTAATGCTAATACAAATTATCAGCACATTAGTCCCTCACAGCTTGCTACTCTCTGCCTTTTCTCAGCTATTCATATTTCCAGAAAAATCTCTTCTAGCTCAATCCCTTGGTGGTACAATCACTCAGAGTGACTAGGACTTGCAAACAAGAAAACAAGGTAATTTTTTTTTAACTCTGGTGAATTTTTTTTCTTTTTCTTCATCATACCGAATGTTATTTTTCTATAAAATAAAGTAATTAATTCAAGGCGAACATTTTGTGAAGGACAAACTTGAAATACAGGCAACAGCTCATCCCCAGAGATGATTCACTGTAAGTTGAATGGGAAGTAAGAACCTGACTGCTGTGAAAGTTAATATATTCATGCAGCCTGGGAATGGCCACAGACCTAAGTAAAGGCTTTTCAAAGATTACAGAAAAGTGAAGAAAAGGCCCATCCTTAATTACTGAAGTCCTCAGAAGCAGTGGTGCCCATGAGAATATGAATCAGTCCAGAAATTTGAAAAAACAAGCAAACAAACAAACCCCAAAAAATCCCACCAACCAAGTGCAATCCTCCCAAAATCTCCAAACCTGCTTTGCTTCTTCAGATCAGGTTGGTCTAGTCCAGACCTCTGGAATAAGACATATGTACAGCTGGACCAGGAAACAACATAAAGACAGCTTAAGAAATCCATGGCTGAACACACTTAGGGGACTGGTGTGGGTGTTGGCACAGGAGCACAGTAAAATGAGGACATTGTTAAAAAATGTATCTGGTGACAAACGCTTTGTGCTGCTTGCGCAGCAGCACTCAAGGGTATCACAGAAAAAAATTGTATCAGAGATCCCTGTGACACTCAGCAAACATAAAGGCAGAATAGAATAACAGTATTGTTTTAAAGTTTATGTTATGCTTAAACCCCAAAACACTGTTCATAAAAGGATTTCTTAGTTGGGAAAAACAATGAATCAAAAATGGTATTGAGTTGTAGAAGTTAAGGATGCAACTGTGCTACAGAGATTCTCCAGAAAATAGGTTTACAAGGCTTATCTCAATGCAAAGAAGCTCTTTTATTTACATAAGTGTATATGGATCCTCAGCCATTGCCTTTGGACAGATTTTTCAGGTGTGTAAAAGCAGTAACCAATGTTACACTTGGTCTATTTTGTTCCCTTGAGTATGTGGATTTGCTGACAACTCTGTTCTGTCTGTGGATTTTTTTCCTAAGTCTTAGGGGAAAAAAATTAAGCATATAAGAAACTCAGAGCACTGAGGAAAATGAAAAACTTCAGTGTCTGCTGGTGATAAATATGGAAAGAGCAGAAATGAGCAGATGGCCCACTATACACTGTCATCCTTGCAGAATATATACATATATCAAAAATATCTCTATCTCTGTAACAAAATCAAACCTGCCACATGTAACTCAAATATCCTCTCCCCTAAAGATTATCTTGTTTGTTGATCCTGCAGAAACTCAGAAGCTCTCTGTGAGAAACAGACTGGTGTCTGTTTTTTCAAAGGTACATTACATTTTTAACTCATTTGGTGGATCACAATCTTCTTTCAGATTTAAGAAATAGTTATTTTATGCTACTAATGCAGTGCAAAGATAAACCAAGTTAGCTTCAACAGTTTACCTGTTAACTCTATCTAATCTAATTCATCATCACTTTAATTCATATACTTAAATTGATAGAAGTCAATAGTTTTAACTAATATCCAAGTCATTGTTAAGTCTGTTATAAAGTTATGGTAGGTTTTTATGTTCACCTTGGCTTGGTTTATCAGTAATAGGGAATGGAACAGGGAAACAATCTGCCTTAAAATGAAGCACAAATTCTCCACTGTAGCTACAGTTTCAATAGAACGAATACTGATTGTCTAAACAAGAAGTTAGGCAGCTAAAATAAATTTTAGAATTATCTGGTGGAGGTTCCCAACAGAACGATCACGCACAAAGGAACTCACAACATAGTGGGACATGTGAAGGCTATAAAACCCAGTGTTCCACTTCACATTTGCAACTTGTGGCTCAGAATCTTCTATTAGATCTATGATTCAAAATTCTAGTAAGTAATAGGAGTATTCATAACAAAAATTATTATTGGATAAGCACAACACTGTACCTTCATATCAAAAGCAGATTTTCAAAATCCCCTCATGATATTTATGATGACCAAAATATACTTAAACACATACCCTTACCTCTCATTTCCAGCGATTAGGTTACCATGAAAAGGTCCTTTTCAAAGCTGGGATGACAAAGCTGTGCTAAACTAAATTTTAATAGTAGAGTCTACTTATGTCTTGTTTTGCTAAGTAGGCTTTTTTTTGGATCTGAAGTTAAAACCTCAAGCAGTTGTGAAATATTTAAAAACTGATGCTTTTCTATTGCCTGTTTTCAAACACAGTCTTTGTAGCAAGATGCATAACCTAGCTGGTTTAGAGGCTAAGTTATTCTAGCATTCAGCAGAATAATAACCATTTTGTCTGCAAAAAAGCAATATCCAATATATTTTTCATAGTAAAATGAGTACAGAAAGGACAACTGGAAGAGTAAGATCCATCTCTTTAGATACATCTTTAGATGCAGTACAAGTCTTCTAAAGTAAAATGTGTTAAATTTTCTATTATCTGAATTCTTCTGTGCTCACAGATGTTTTCTCTACTTTCATTTTACTTATTGATGAGAGACAATCATGTATTTAGCCCAGTCACTTTATTGCCTTGTTTTCATCATGAAAAATATGCTCATCTGAAGTCATTCTTTTTGAGTCTTGCCAAAAGCTGTTCCATGAAATTAGAAATAATATAGAAACCTTACTTGACCTGTCCTTCTTGAGTTATTTTATATGCAAAAGACAAAGCACATCTAGCTTTATGCTTACTATAGGCATGTCTTAACAGTGATAGTTATAGGGCTGAGCAGAGGGGCAAGATCACCGCCCTTGATCTGCTGGCAATGCTGTTCCTAATGCACATCCTCTGCTCTTCAGAAGGGTTGCAAGACAAGCAGGTGATGGGTATCCTCATGTTAGGGAATCTCTAAGTAAGGGTTCAAATTCAGGTAGACTTTGGTGTGCTCATGATTTGGGCTATTTATTCCAGCATTGTTTTTATTCTGTAGCCTGTGATATCCTTTCATTCCCATCTCAACTTCATAACATGGAAATACAGCCAAATTAAAACTTCACCAACAATTTTTCTCACTGAAGGGAACATGGTCTAGATAAATAGATTAGTACACATTGAAAGTTCACAGTGGTGCTAAAAGAGAAAAACAGACTATTGTTGCAGTGCCCTTCACAATACTAATAGTAAATTCTTATTTAGAGACCTTAAAGAGTCCAAGAGCAGCTGGATCCTGAAGTGCAGAAACAATGTGATTTTCCAAAAATACTAACAGAGATATGATAATGTATGAAGGAATTACAAAAAGCACAGGTTCTGTGTTACTGATGGCTTCAAAATGGGGGCTTTTGACACATTCTGTGATTCAGAAAAGCACCTGAATGTAGCCAAAAATTGCATGAGTTGACTAAAGGAAGCTGCTGCAGCAGTGTTTGATGTACAGTCTGTGGATGGTTTCAGCAATACTAAGGCATCCTTTGAATTTTAAAAGGTTGAGAAATGCTGGGCTTGAGAGCTATGTTTTAACAGGTAGAACTGTGAACTCTAAGTCTGCTGAAAAATGCATCTTCTCAGAGTCAAATGAAAGGCCAAGCCCTGCCATGGCTGAGAAAGAAATGGTCTCCTGCTCTTGGTGCTCACAGTTCTGGCTCCCTGTGGAAATGGACAGCCAGATTATTTGTAAATCAGGTGCAAATGCAAGAGGAACCATCCCCATAGGATCCTTAAACTGACATAGTAAGTAAAAAAAATGGTACTAGAAGCAGACTTCTTCTGTGTGGGCCACCCACTGAAGAAACAAACCTATTTTTCTTACATGCCCCATACCATATATTAAGAACATTGCTTACTAATTTAAAGCAAATTTGAAGAATAAATAGGACTCATCACAAATTGTATGATATATCTAAGGAAATTAATATATTCCCTTCACTCCTTAAGCTGTGTCTCAGTAGTTATTGAAAGCTGCTATTCTTGAAAAAGGGAAAAATTATAGAATAATTCTCAGTCCCCAAGTGATTAACATAAATTTCTGAAATTGGTTACTCTTAAATACAAAACTTAAAATTCAGTGGTCTAAGAACACAATGAAGGCTTGACTTTTTCTGTACAGAATATAAAAATGCCTCCAAGGCTATTAATATATTTTATGGTATTAATGCATAAATATTCTGAAATGACCATTTTTCTTATGGCTTGCTAATGTTAACAATGTGTTAGCATCTGGATTAAAGCCAGGTCAATGTCAAAGTGTGTTTATGAAAATGTCCACTTCACTAAAACAATCTGAAAGCACAATTTAGTTTGAAGTCCTTCAGAATTTGGACTATATATGTGCCAAGGTCTTGGGGAAGAATAATGGGTAAGAAGAAAGTTTTACAGACTTTGCTAGTGCTTGAAAACATCTATAACTGTACAAAAATGAAAGAATAGTGTTCAGTTGCAAATGGTCTCTGAACAAAAATATCAGTAAAGGAATTTATGTCAGTTTACTCTAGTCTCTAAGCACAGAGAAGAAAAATGTAAAAAAAAGCTTCAGTAGCTTTTCCAGTGCTATTACTCAGAGGATCAAATCTAGAATCAACTCTCTTTATATTTGAAAGAAACAGTTGCAAGTGAAAATTTGTTTTCAACAAAAAAGGTATTAATTTTAAAAGAAACACAAACTCCACGGTTAAATTGAAGTAGCTCAAAAGATTCAGTCAAACAACTTAATATGAATTCCATTGGGCCTTCTCACTAGAGTTTGGTTGTTGTGTGGCAGAGGTCAGAGGCAGAAGGTGAGACGCTGTGTTTAGCTATCATTGAAACTTCCTGAATGGAAGAAACCCATAAATGGTCTCAAAAGTATTGACAGATGTGACCATAACATCCAGGACAATGATTTCCCACATAAGCTGCTGTTCTGAAGATTATCTCAATAGTATCAGACTATTCTAAAAAGTACCTTTATTCTCTTCAGCAAATTGATGAAAATAATTTCACAGATTTTCCTTTCCAGGGGGAGACAAGAACAATATCAAGTTTTGCCTTGAGTCAGCAAACACACATTTTTGGGGGGTTGTTTTTTTTTTGTTTGTTTGATTGGTCAGTTTTTTGTCCTAAAGTACTTGGCAAGTACCTTTGAACAGTAATAAAATCTTATCCTGATGAATATGTTTCATTTTATTCTCAGGTAATATGCTGGATGCCCATCTATCTATCTGCTTTCGTGTTCTGATCAAACAAATCTGTCTTTTAAACCAGCTCTTTTTCATACTGTTTCCCAAAAGCTTTGCAGAATTAATTTCACTAAACTGTGAACATTATATTATTCTCCTTGGTACTTACAAAGGGCATCCTTAAATTTTCTTGCCTTTCCTTCATTCTGCTTGATCCTGCAAAAACAGGATATCCTTTAAGCCAAAAACTGGTCCCTGAATCCTACCACTGTACACTCTTGGGCATGCTTGGGTGTGTATGAGTGTAACTGCACACTTCAGTGAAGAGAAAAATGGGGCTCAGTCCCTACCAGAATTCTGCTGGTAGGTTCTGCCCGAAGAGAGAGTAGGTTTATCCTGGAACCAATCAAGTATCAAAGCAGGATGATACAGCTGTTTACCTAATCACTACATGCAAGTAACAGCCTAGCAAATCTCCTACAAGGCAGGGAGATCCCTCCATTGCTGGGTGAAACAAAATACCATGTTATTTCCTTACTTAAATCAGAAGCACTAGAAAAATGGGATTTCAACCAGCTATGTTCACAGCTCTACACACTTGTCAAACCAGCCTGCAGATTTTGGGAGGCAGGAAAGCCAAACAGAGTGGAAACTCAAATGCAAATAAATAATGTACTTGCAGGACACTTGTGGTGGTCCCTGCTACATTTACACTCAGCAAATGTGCACAAAGCTTTGGTTTGGCATGCTATTTACTTGTTCATGCATGTTTCCTCCTTTCTGAATGCCTATTTCAATAACAAGGAGGTTACAAGTGAAAGAACAGAGCAGGCTTAAGTAGCCACTAAGTGAATGCCATACAGAATAGTTGCTTCTCACACTTGAGAGTGGGGAAGCCTCATGTCAGCAGGAACAGAAGCAAGGGCTCATTTAAGCACACTGTGAAACCATTAGCCAAGGCTCCTTGTTCCAAGATTTTCTTCCCCGTCATTACCAGTATTTTTCTCAAAGTGACCTTAGATGAAGTACAGTCGCTTGGAGTTTCCTCATTGAAAAATCAATGGTCCCCCACAAGTAAGGGGACATTTCATTTTTCTGCAAAACAAATAAGGAAGGCACTGCTCCTCAGAAAAGGCATTCTTTTGAATACCCTGGTTCCACAACATATTTCAGTGCTCACTGTAAATAAATCACATGCCTGAAGTCAAACAGATCAAAAAGCACTCCAAGAAATTTGGATATATTTATCTGCCTCAAAATCTTTCAAAAATAAAAAGCAACTCTCTCAGAAGCACCTTGTTGTCATCTGTTTCAGAGGACTATTGCAGTAAATAGTGACATCAACTTGTTTAGAAACTCATTTTGGTCTGTTCTAACCTCCAGGAAAAAAGGAAGGTACTTTGGGCTGATTAGTTGAGTGCAGACAGGCTGAATACACAGCATTTTCAAGGCAGCTTTGACAGGAACTCAGTGTCAGATGGAAGTGGGCACAGCTTTGGAAAATCCATGTCTAGAATTAGGCTCTAGGAATGCTTTTATTTTCTTTCCCTCAGAAAAACAAGATAGTCTAACCCAAAACAATGCTACAGTGTATCTTAAATCCCATGTATTTCAGTAAAAGATGCAGTGTTGCACAGAAGGTTTACTACATCTTCTCCTTGCAAAATTTCCTTCAGTGTCTCACTGGCCAGAAACAGGAGGGAGCCACTAATAATTTTCTCAGAAAAGTTATGACGGCTTTTCCATTCCAACATCTAATTAGCTTTGGAAAGATTCAGTGCAGTGAAGTATGCAGCAAATGGAGTGCAAGGTAAAAACAAGATACTGTCTATGACGGAAAAATAAGGTCCGCAGATTTATGCTCTCAACACATAATGCTACCACCAAAAGAGATTGGCATTTAGTGTTTTCATGACAAAGAGATGTTGAGACTGCCCCTGCATGTATACACAGCACTGCTCAGGGAATTTATCTATGTTAGAGGAGACTGTAGCGCATAGGAAAAGGAAGGTAAGTGAAGGAAGACAACCTTTGTCATAATTACTGAAAACAGAGAAAATTTAGGAGAGGACAAAATAAGTGAAGGATGTGAGCAAAGCAAGGTGGCAAATGTGTGCATGGGGCAGGTGGAAGACTGCTTACAAGGCAGCCTTTTCTCATGAGCCTGCAGAGGTGATTCTGGCCTTGAGACTCGCTTTTCTGGGCAGAAAACTAATTACATTCCTCATGCATTTGTCTTGTTTTGGCAGAGGTTACTTGAGGGACCACTGCAACCCACCTGGGTATCTGTACACTACAAAGCCACTTCAGAAGGAAGAACAAGTGTCACTGAAAGAGGAGAATCCCACTGGAAATGTTAGGGTGGTGATAAGCAGTAACAAACATCAGCAGCAGGCTTATCAATGGGCAGGTTCCAGATGGAGAAGGAATTTCATCCCAGAACAGGTTATCATGGCAGCAGCTTCCATGGGTCTGTCAGCAGCAACAGCTCTGTATGGGACACAGCCAGCCAAGGGCAGCAGTCCAGAACTGCCTGCAGGAAAACAGAAATGGCCCTTGGGATGTGAGGGAGGCAGCACTAAATGGCATGCCCATTCAAGCTCACCTTATTGGATGCCACCAGAAAAATGAATGCCCGGGATTGGTGCCCATTGCATAAAGAGGCAGTGTCTGCACTTACAGAAGCTGTAGTGATAAATATTGATTTCTTTCATCTTGACCATGCCTATTTCCTCTCCATCTGTTCCCCAAGGTATAAGCCATTTTTCTGGAGAACTGCTGGTCTGCTCTAAGTATGAGATGGCATCACTGATGGCCCAAGTGACAGTGCTGCTCAGTCAGCTGTTTGTAACAAAGATCATAGGAGCAGATGACCTCGGTAACCCCACCCGGGATGATTTGAACAAGACCAAAGTGTTAGGTAGATGCTCATCTGCTTTCCTTTTTTTCTCAGATTTCTGACAGCAGAAACAGAAAGTACAAGTAGAGTGCAAGTGCACCCACTGCACACTCTTTACAACAATTCACAGGGACCTCATCTTCACAGGGACCTCATTGAAATGTTCCTGTAAAAGACACCATTAAGGTGCCTGGAGCAGAAAAAGGGAACATTCTGGGTTTTTGTGTTTGCTTCATGCATTGGACAGCATAAGCTCAGGAGAGTAATCTATAAATTAGCTTACAAGGACTTGTGTTCATGATGCTATGGATCAGTGTTAATCAATATCAAACAGTTACTGATCAAAGCAGACTTAGCTTGTCCATATATGTTTTGTCTCTGCTCAAACTGTATCACTTGCATAGACTGAAAATTATAGATATGCAACCTTTACCTTATAACTGTTTTGCATTATATACATACCATTAAAGCCTTATCTTAAATAAGCAGGTCTTCAACCCTTAAGGGAAAATACATTGCTTGAACTCTGCCTTTATACTGCAATTAAATAAATTTGCCTTTGATGAACAGAAATAACTCTGAAGTATGCTGGCATTGTAATTCATATATGATTTTAATGCCTTTGGAAGTTATTCTCTCAAGGTTTTTTGTCTCTTGCTAAAGGGACAATTCCCACTTCACATCCAAGAGTCTCTTCAAACTGAAAAACCAACTGTGTTTGAATTATGGGACCCATAACATACAACCAACAGTTCCTGAAGAATCTAAGACTAGATTGTTTCATATGGATGTATTTATTGTACTCATTCCGTAGAACTCTAAACAAGTAATAGCATTACAGTCCAATGCTCTACATCACTGACACTTGTCAGTATGGCTGAACTGTGAGTTGCCTTCCTAGACACCACTGAAACAGGAAGCTCAAGAGATTAATCTGTAAATTAATCCAGGCACTCAAATACAAGTGTCTCCTCAAAGGCTAAAGACCTGCTCTTGTGCTTTCACCTCTATCTCAAAGTCCAAAACAGGTATAAACAGGTTCTCTACTAGTTAATTTAGAGGGATTAATAACTGAGTGACTTTATAATTCACTTCAATAAGACTGGGAAAACAGATCAATAAATCTTGTCTTTTATCCACCTGATTGTTCTGCAGTCTGTTCTGCACCTATGAATGATTAGCATCAGGTGTAAAATAGTTCCCTGAAGGTTGCTACTGGCAAGTCCCATTCATTCCTGGATCCTTCTGACAACAGTTCATTAATTCTCCAAGATTTCACACCTAAGTCCTGATATCCAACTAAGGGTCTGTTTCCATTAAGAGACCTTCAATGATCTTAGCCATAAATTCAAATCTTCAGCAGTTTTACCAACTACCCAGTACGTTTGGAGTTTTTTTTCATAAAAGACCACTAAAGACCACCAGAAGCCACTGGCCTTTTTGTCCTTTAAAAGGATAATTTGCATATTATTTTAAATGCAAGTCTTCCTGGAAAAGATACTGAGGGTTGGAATACTACAGCATTTTGAGACCCTGGGACCCAAGGCAGCTAAATGTCACCAGTGCAAGGTGTACTCCACCTTGCAAACAAGTGTCTGCAACACCTCTGATATTACATTAAAAATAATGTAATTATCAAAAAGATCACTTGTATCTTAAACCACTAAAAATGGAAGAAGTGTATTTGACAGAAAAAGAACTATCAGAAATGAGGTGGTAAAGAAAATTGAGAATGCCATCAACATAATTCAGTGATTGCTCAGTCAGAGCTAGGAATCAGTTTAATACGGTAAAAATGGGCTCAATGCACTCAATAAATGTCCTGTCTTTAGATACAGCAGCTAGAACCAATTCAGCACTGCAGCTGAGGCTGATGTGTGTCCAAAAAATATCAGCTTACGAAAGAAGATCATTTGAGCATCAGTGTGAGCTACAGCTTTGAGATAGCTCTTCCTTGAGCTTTATGTTATAGGTATTTCCAGAATAAGAAAAAAAATCCAAACAAATAAAAATTCTGTAGGTTGAGCCCCTCAATCTTTGAGGAAAAAATGGTATTTATGTGTAGTGGGGCATTAAGAACAAGCACTGTACATGTACTAAAAATGCAGACCACACCCTCAAATCTTTAAGCTTGACCACATTTGACAGCAGCAGCATGAAAAGCAGTGTATTTGCAATGCTGCTATGACCTTTCAGCTGTCCTGGTCATCTTGATCATATATCAAGTCCAGTCACTTGCAGCAGCGTGGGAAGAAGTGACATCAGCTGGGGACCTTTGGGAAAGTTACATTAACTATAATTATTAGCACAGTATACAAAATGAAACTCTCTCCTCTTATCACCAGATGCCAGACTGGGTTATTGGTTTAATCATAGTGTCTGTCAAGAGGGCTGCAGAGCAGCTTTATGGGCTGCTTCTTCCCTTCCTTCCCCTGATTTGTTACATGCTTATACAGGCAGTCCAGGTGGTTTAGCTGCCAATGACAAAGATTGCCTGAGGCATCAGAGAGGAGCACAAACTAGGAGTATCTCATTTTTACAAGGATTTTTTTCAGTGTCTAGGCTCTAAAGAGCAGCTTTTCTAATAATGGAGGTTAAGTTTTCCCATGTGACAACATTTGTGATTTTTATGTGTAAACAGATTAGAACAACTGCAGGAATAGCAATTCCTCTTATACCTGCAAATGCTGGTGTGAGGATGACTTCTATGATCCAATTTCTTAGAGAAGTGTAGATCACTTCCTCATCCTAACTTCCAGTGTGAGTTAGGTAGTTGCAACTATTTTAGGCTTCTAATTTCACTTTTCCTTTTTGAACAAGGACACCTGTGGTACATAAGCACAGCCTAAGTTTTACCAACATTTTCTAGTGATAACAAGATAAAATGTGTCCAAAATTTGCCAGATTGTGGAGCTGCCTGTGAATATGATGAAGCATTAAGTGAAGCTACCACTCCAGCTCTGTTGAACAAGAACAAAACCTTTCTGTGAATCTCAAATCAACAAATACCTTTTGTTAAGATCTGCAAAGGGAAACAAGCATCTTTGTTGTATTATACCTAGAGAAATGCTGTCTCTCTCCATTAGATCTCCATGGAAGACTACAGAAATTTCAATATCCACACATTACTGTAAGCATATTTACTTATACCAATCCAGAGCAGATAAAGAGAAGATGGGCAACAGCACACAGCAGAGCAAGAAAACACTTTAGCAGAATATCTAGGGTCTAAGAGTAGTGACTGACATTTATTTTGATGAAAAAGACACCATTTTTAGCAGTAATGATCAACACTGGGTACTTACTCAGAATTAATGGCTGGCACAGGGTATTTTTTATTAATGCCATTTCAGACGGTATGTTGAGAGCTTTTATAGAGGATTAGTGGGTCCAAAACAGACTTGCTCACTTGCTTGAACAGTCCCTCAAAGCTGCTCTTGACTTTAGCTGGTCTGTGCTACCATGTCACAGCTGAGATGGGTGAGCTGTGTGTTTCCATTTCTGTCCTTACCTGCTGCTCTAACAATTGCACTTCTACACACACTCAGTTCTGGTCACATATATAGGTTGCATGACTTCATCTAGACAACAGTCCCAGCCCTACTGAATTTTCCCTTCTACACAGGTGTCTATAGCTACATTTTTCTTTTTGTTTTGTTCCTATTCATAAGTAGTATCAGCTGCTTTTAATAAGCAACTAGTTACATTTCTAAGTACAGAATTTTGTTCAAAATATTTCAGAGCTCATGCTCTGAGCTCATGGCTGAGACTGGATCAGGAATTTTCAAGAACACACTTTAACTCGTGTGAAGAAATTTCACAAGGAATGTGCAATTTACCTGTAGTATGTTTTTGGAGATTTTAGTGTAATATAAATACTTAAAATTGTTCATTGTTCTTGTACTCCCTTTTTGCTCTTGAACAGCTGTAAGAGCAGCTTGAAAGAAAAGTAATCTGGTGAACCTGGAGCTGAATTAAACTTACAGTTGAGAAAAATGGATTATTATATGAAATGCAGAATATCCCCTGGAGAAACAGTTTTAGTATGAAAGAAAAACTGTTGTTTTAAGTTTCACATTATAAATGCTAGCAGCAAACCTTGCAGCCACTTGCTTGAAACAGTCCAGAAAGATTCTTTCACTTCTTGAGGCAGGGCCACAAGGTAAGGAGGTCTACTTCCAAAGCTCTAGGACTGTACACAATAGAGGGTTATGATAGTACTGAGCATTCTGCTGCACCAAATGAAATGTCAATTGACATTCACTCCCCAGTCAGAAAACAGTTCAGAACAGACTGACCAAGTAACAACAAGGAGCATGAAACAGAAACACAGCCTTTCAGTGCCCAGGAAAACATTTGAAATTCCACACACTGTTCCCATCTTTGACTTGGAAGGTCGTGGCAAAGAACAGGCTACTAAAAACAAGCGTATATTGTTAGGGTTTTAAATTGAATTAAAAACCCTGAAAAAGAACAATTAGATTTTGATTTGCACAGTACTGTGCTCATGTCCACAGAAATGCTACAAACAGGAAGGATTTCCAAACATGAACAACAAATTGATTTTCATAAATTATACATTTTTGAGGCTTCTAGCTCCTGTATTCAAATGAATTTAGATGAAGGCCAGTATTAAGAACATTTCAGTGATAATCTTAATTTATTAGAGGATTCTTATTGTAAGGTATGTGTAGCAGGATGCTCTGCCCTGGATTGTGGGCAAGCAAGTTGGACAATGCTCTATTTACAAGGCTGTCAGAGGTGGACTGAGAGGGGCACCATGCTGGTTTTGGTGTTAAATTACGCTAAAGCGAGTCTGACACATCAACCCCAAATCAAAATACTGATAGTGAGGCAAAGATTTGGCAGATAAGCTGCCAAGCTGATCTGAGACATATGAGTGGCAGTCAATCACTTCACACTGTAAAAGTCCAGTCCACTTTCAGATGGTTATATTCTCCTAACATAACTCTTCTTGGAGTGTGTATGAAGATTCCTCCTTTGGAATTTGCCCCTCGAAATTTCTCCTCAAGGCTGAGCAAAAGAAATGTCTTTTTCTGGGCCCAGACATTGGCATGGGTAAGGTACATCAATCACTAATATCTGTTTCTTTTTGCTAGCTCTATTACAATTGCTTTAATGTAATTGTTTTGATAATGTGCACTATCCTGTCACACTTTATTAGTGTTTTTAGCTTCTGTATTGTGTAGCAAATAATTCTGATTAAGATCTTTTTGTCTAATCATTTACCATAATAAAGCATTCATTTTTATATAAATATATCTGATTTGCCATCATTTATCCTGTAGTTGTACAAAAGTTCAATCACACTCTATAATTTCTTAGACTCGAACGGGTGACAGTCTGAGGTTAAGACTGGATCCAGCCGCTCTCAGGCTCCTCTCTGAGAAGGAGTTTAGAAAGCAAGGGGGTCCTTTCTGCACCTCGTGACTCAGAGGGAGGGCTTCTCTAATAAACTTTGTCTGAAGCTCCCACTCTCTCCCATGACACTATGTTCCCTGGCAGTAGGTTAGCTGACATGCTGAGGGCACTGGAGTGTCTCCCTGCTCTGAAAAAACATATTAAGTGCTATTCACTAAAGTTTAGACACCTCTGAAGTGTCTGTAGAGGATTGCAAATTTCCAGTTTCATGTTCTGTTTTAAAAATCAGAACCATTTCATTTTCATCTCACCTTCAGTGACCTATATATCTTCCCATCACCCAAAACTCTGCAGATTTCTTAGCTACATTTATCTTGGAAAAATGAAGAATAGAATGAGCCAGGTTTTATAAGTCATAGTGATAGATGCAGGAAGACTCTTCCAGACAATAAGAAGTACTTCATAAAACCAGAAACCAGCTGGAGGTAACAAGCTGGAAAAACTTCTTCTTACTAGATAAAATATCAAGCCATAGAAGAGACCAGAATATCTGTATAACAAAAAATGGTCTTCTTGTGTAAATATGCAGCTCCAGTTAAATCCCATTTAAAGATACTTGCAGTCTGGCTGACTTTAAGGACTGAGTTGATTATATCTTCAGTACTTATCATGCAGAAGAAAACATTTCTTTTTCAGTTACAAATGAATTTTTATCTTCAGTTGTGAAAAACAGATCACTGATCTGCAGAATGCCTAGATGCTCAGGGAATAAATTCACACAAATTCCCATCTCCCTGCTCCGTACTGTAACCAGAGCCTTGCACTGACAGTTCCACATGTGACCATGATGCACAGGATGCATCCCTGGGGGTGCCAACAGCCTCACCAATTCTGCACCAGTGCATGTGGGAGGGATTACTTTATATCCACAGCACCACAGATTATTTCAGATTTCTTCCTGTGTCCCTTCCAAATCTGTAGGCACAAAGGAACCATCACATACCATGTCTGTATTTTAAACAGTTGAAATGGAGGAATATGGCTTTTTTTCACTGCAATTTATTGCCAAGACCCTGAAATGTTAGTTTCCTTTATATTTTAAGAACAGAAATCTATGTGAGAAGAAGCAGCATGAAAACTGTCTCTAACTGAAACTTGGCCGCCGTGATTTCAATTGTAGGCGTCATGCTACGTTGCAAGACCTTTATCTTCACGTTTTCTTGAAAGGTTTTAGGAGAACATTTCTTCCACAGAACACACGTGATCTGTAAGAACTCCAGTGAGTCTGTTAGTATTGTTAAGTATCTGTGAGTCACTGAAACAATGTATTTCATTTTT
The DNA here is from genome assembly GCA_013400955.1 of Drymodes brunneopygia. NCBI lineage: Eukaryota > Metazoa > Chordata > Aves > Passeriformes > Petroicidae > Drymodes > Drymodes brunneopygia. The sequence goes on from VZTZ01040308.1 coordinate 1,606,182, forward strand.
ACTTTCTAGAATCACTTCAGTGATTGATCTCACCTTCCTTGACTTTACATTTCTGGAATTATTTCTTTGACTTGCCTTGCTAAAGGCCAAAGTAAAACTCATCATGATCTACAGCCTGTCAGTAGTCTTGGGCAGAACAAGGTATCAGAGACAGCTGCTAACACGAAGTAGAAGTTCACATTCCTCAAAATACGTGCATGGGTGTACACAAACTACTAAAACTTAGCAAGCTTATTCTCAAACAGCCACTGTTGGGTTAGCTCACAATAAGTATCTTGTCATTCTAGTTACAAATTTGTGCCTGAGACCATTGTGCCACTGACTTTGCCTGAAAGTACAACACAGATTGTACTGACAGAGCCCCAGCAGCAGCATTGGACCTACTTTTGTGCAATGTGTGTGTCTATCTAGACAGAAGTAGAGCACACAGCATTTCAGCTATGCACAGGTACTGAGCTGAAAACACTGCCTCAGCATTGCTACAGTATCTCATTTTAGTCTCAACACAAGACGATTTTTGGAAAGATTAAAAGCACCTCACTGAAGATCAAGAACCACCCTCTGTTATCCTCTGTCATTCCCACACAAATAGTTTTCTGCTCTCTTGCCTATTAAAACAAAATTTAAAAAGCTAAGTAAAGATTAGCTACTCCTGAAATATTACCACTGCTAAAGATCTGACAGAAATTAAACACATACCAGTTCAAGTATTATAACTAGGGTGCCAAAAATGTTTGACCCAGCCTGTGCTGTTAATAGAGTTGACACAGGTTTTGTATGATTTAAAGCACAATATGAGACCGTAAGATAAAACTGTAAGAGCTTTATCTGCTATTGTTACAAATGAAATCCAAGATGACTGAGAGGGAAAGTGATTAGAGAAAGTGTTTCTTTTTTCAGCTTATTTACTCAGTGCACTTGACAATACTTTCTGTACAGTCAGATTCTTCACGCTGGAAAAGATGAGCTTGTACAGATGCACAATCATTATGATAAAGCTTCAGCCAACACAGCTTAGGCTCTGTATATAACTCCTGCTCTCTTTTTGTCTGCCTCCAACCCCATTTAAGGACACAAAATCAAGTAGCCTGTATTCACATTAACTTGGTCATGCTCTAGTCCTGAGCACTGAACTGGGGGAATTTGTGCAAATTTACTACATGGACAAGGTTAAAATGTGACAGCTGTTACTCACTAGATGTCCATTAAGCAATTTCACTCTGCTCTAAAGTCATGGCTAAATAGGGCTCCTCAAGCCAAAAGTTTGCCTGTAAGAGCCTTTGGACAACAAGAAAACCCTCAAGAAAAAAGCAGAACTTCACCTCATCACACAAATGACTCCAGAAGCACTTACCGTAGAAACCGCATGTCTCTGGGCAGAACACATTGCTCTCATTTTGGGAGCTCTCCTGATTTTGGAAGTTCTCCTGATGTGACCAGTCTGACCAATGGCTTTTCCCAGGCTGCCCCACACCCCTCTGGGTGGCCAGAAACCCCTCTATGCTCTGCCACTGCCTTCATTTCTAGCTCCACTCTGTGCATGCAGGGGCCACAAAGCAGCTTGCTCTGACTTCAGACCCAGAGCTCTCTTGATCCACTCACACCTGCCACCTTGCTAGCCCACTTTGCTTTGCTATACTTAGCTCATGGGTTTAAAAAGTGGCTTTCTGGTAACAAGGAACTGTTGGTGCACCTATCCAGCCTAAATTCAGTCCACAAGTAATTTAGGTGAAAACTTGTTCCCATTTCATCTTAATTTCCCTTGAAATCTGTATTATGCCAATTTGTTCCTTGGCAATAGACCAGGAAAGATGCCCAGTACCTGTGGGAGTAAAGGCAGCCAAGTAGCTGTTGTTTGAAACCACAAGCTTGTTCTCAGTAACACGGCAACCCACACTTGCTCATCTAATAAAAATCTCATTAACTCTCAGCTCTGACATTAAATTATCAATAGGTCTGAGCAGATTTATCTACAATAAAGGGTTTGAATTTTTTTCCATTTAAATTGAAATATTAAGACTTAGAACCATAGGAAGGGAAAAATAAAGAATTCAAATAATTACCTTAAAATGAGGGGGCAGGGAAAACCATTTCTTGAGTTTTGAACTAAAATCTAACAAATACTAGAGATATTTATATAACGTGATCTCATGGAGGATAGGAACCATGAGAATTTGCCATTTTGAATCTCTCAGTCTTCAGTCTTTTTAAGAACAATACAATCAAATTATTATATGTGAATTCAAATGGGCTAAATCACTGTCTTATATCAATTTTAAGAAAGATTTTACTTTTCTGCTACTGTTGTATTCATGCACCTTTTCTACATATTTATATCTATACTTGCAACATTAAACATTATATTCTCCCAAGAGAGAAAAAGCACAGTCCACTTTATTGAGTCATTAATCCCAGGTTTTGACTAGATACTCTCTTCAAAAAGACAGGATTTATATTAGTTTAAAGTAATTAATTACCGCAATGTCTGATAGAGGTGACCCTGGTTTCTCTTCTCAAACATAAATCCTGACTGTAGAAGGAATAATGAAAATCACAAAAGTCACTGCAAGCAAGAAACTTCTCTGGGTAAAATACTTTGCCCCACATGAACTTAGAAATGAAGCATGGAAAAATAATATGATTATGATAGAACACTGACTCAGTTGCCTTATAATCACTAAAGACATTTACCAGAGAACATTTAAGAAAAACATTTTTAATAAACCCCCCAAACCAACTAGAAATATTCATTACCCCACTAGATAAAAAATGTTTCACTTTTGGAACTTCTAATTTCTCTTGTTAAAGTCGGTAGAAGAGAACAGGAGAAAGCTGTACCACTTTCCCCTTTGAATGCTTCAGAGGTTGCAATAATGTTTGTGATTATGTGTTTTACTAATATTAGAAATACTGAGAGGAGGCATGGGATAACTCATTAGTATGACCAGATATCTAGGAGTTTTTATAGATGCACCTCTACTGGGAAGCAAAAGAATTCTTCTGTTAATTTTCAAAGCCCAATCAATAAGCCTGTCAACTCTGATGCAATCCATGAGGATATTTAAATTCAGAGCAGCTGCTTACACACTCCTAGTGGCTCTGGAAGAAAGCACAGTGATCCCACAGTTATTTCAACAACTGCTCACCGGTCACATTGCCAATAGCTCAACTGCCCGTGCACTTTGATTCTGTAATTCTATAACGTTTCTTAAAAGCAGTCTGTGGCCAAATTTTCCAGCTTTGGTACCATCAAAAATGTTTGAATTACCACTACACACTGAAAGTACCTACATATGCGCGAGAACTTAATATTTGGCACTGGGATTTTCTAGGAAGGTGCTCAGATTTTAAACCTATGCTGTTCAGCTGAAGTCCAGCATGGTGTTACACTTGGTTACATCAGCTGACAATCTAACTAGCTTCAGCAACACCTACACTTGTACTTAGAATTCTTATGCTGTAGTGATTGGGCCTTCATTATAAGTCAGGATTTGGTGTTTGCTAGTCTTAAAAAGGAAAGGAATCTGATGAGCCAGTGCTGGCTTTGCGATGAGAGTTCTGCTATCACTCACTGCTGATGATTTCATCAGGAAAGCAAATTCCTCAGAAATAGCTGTTCCATTCAATCTACCATTTTGGAACATTGCTGAAAATATTTTCATCAGCATTCTCTGTGGAAGCCTCATTTCTATCTGAACTCTGAACTTGCTCATGACAAAACCAAGGTCTGCTTTCTGTTCTTTTACAGGGGGAATTCAGTACAAATACATGGCAAAGGATGACAAATTGCACTTGCTAGCCAAAGCCCAGCATTCGAAGAGCAGGCTCAGACAGACCCCTGACTCTTAGCACCCACATAAATACAGCAAGAATACAAAGAGAGTCATCAACAAATCAAAAGGCTAAAATAGTTGCACATACTTTACAGTGTATGCACCTTAAACTGGTGGTTACTCTCAGACTACCTGAGAACAGGTACATTGGAGATTGCTGGAAAAGACATTACTCACAATTTTGTACTATTCATTCATATATGGGAATCTCAGGCTAGGATGGTTGCTTTGTGTCCTTACTTAGCACTTTGCCTTGGCCTTTATGGCTACTGCTTTTTTTTAAATGCAAATTCACACAAAACTGTGTCTGTGTTCATAGGTAAAAAATATAACAAATATATACATCCAAAAGACTCAATCAGATAAATCTGAGTAGTGATATGTTTCTTTCTCTTCCTCACATTATGCTAAGGGGAAGGGGAATTTAAGCAGCTTGTGATACTGGTAAAGTTTAGATTTAGACATAACATTCCTAATATTCTACTGAACAAGTTACTTTATTAACACCCATGGACACAAGTCATTGAGCAAATATATGCTGTAACACTTGAATGTATGACTTTATATTATTGGTGTCACTCCTCACTCAGTAGAAATCTTCCTACAATTTTGGCCTGCCTGATTCAGGCCTTCCTTGCACCCCTTAGAAATTTTTTTCAGTTCCCCCTAAAATGAAAGGCTTAGTATTAGATACAGACAATGATAACTGCAGTGAAAATTTTAGTTAGTCACCAACTACCTGACTCTCTCTCCAAAACAGCAGATCTCTATATTTTGAAAAACTATTTCTTACTTAAAAAGTGAGCTATTGTTTCACTGCAATAGTCATTGGACACAGGTTAGGGTGCAGGAATGTGGCACCTCTGGATGAGAAGGAATTTAGAAACCTAAAGAGATTTCTTCAGTTTTTCATAATGACCCAGTTTTTCTACAAAAGTAGAGCATACAGATTTAATACTAGTGAGAACTGAGCAACATGATCACCTTCAGCAAAGTGTTTGATCTTGATACAATACGTGTACATTTTGAAAGGAAAAGAAGTTTGCTTAAATATTCAAAGTGATTCATGTATAACTGTTGGAATTTAAGCTCTCAAGCAGGCATTGTCAGAAATAAGGCATCACAATGATATCCATTTCCAGGATTAACTCACTTTTTGTACTTGGTTCTTAAAGTGTTTTTTATATTGGTATATTTAGGCCCATTGTTTCCAATCTGCTTCAGGTTTGTTTCTGTTTTCCTGGGGAGAAAATCAGTGGACCTAGTACACAACTTGTTTACATAATTAAATAACATTTCTACATATTTTACGATGGAAAAAGAATCACAGAAATTGTAATAGCAGCAACGGACACCACAATATTACTTAACCTATCTTCTGGCCCCGAGGGAAAATTATCATCCCTAAAATTAGTCATAGAATCAAAGATTATCCTGAGTTGGAAGGGACCCATTAGCATCACCAAAGCTCAACTCCTGGCGCTGCACAGGAGAGCCCCAAGAATCACACTATGTGCCTATTCCTTGAGTCTGTTTTTAAACATACCTCCCAGGCTGAAATGCCATAACCTCACCAATTGCCCATCCAATATCAGTGTTAGACTACTTTTCTTACTTTTTCTAATGGCTTACTTAAGTCTGCTTGCTATCATTTAAGTCCATTTCTACTTGCCCTAACTGCAGCACATGGCAGGGAATTTAATTCTGTTTATTACACTGTTTGATGTACTCATCACTAAATTTGATGTTCCTGTTTTCTCACCATTCTGGATCCTGATATTTGATGTACATCCCTCCTGATCTGCAGAATTCTGTCCTAAAAATGGTTGGATACTCCTGTTTCAAGACTCTGTTTTTGATGATGCATCCACTCTAGTGTGTGTCACTCCAGCAGCATGACATATTGAGTCATATTTAGTTTGCAATCCTCTATAATGCTTAAATCCTCTCCTGCAATTCTGCTGTCCAGGCAGTCTTGTCCCTCTAAAGTTTGCATTCATTTCAAATGAACTGTTAGATAATTCCTCAAGAATCTGATAACCTGATCATGTCTTCCAGTGTGCTCACAGCCTTTTGAATAAATACGTTCTGCATAGGTAAAACATTATTCCTACATTGAAATCACTGATGAAATAATGAATAGTATGAGACTCGAGAAAGGTCTTTGAATTGTGTTTGATACACTTTTTTTGCCTTTTGACTTTAAAGCACTGATTTTCTATTCTAGAGTAGATTTTTCTTACTAGTTCTGCATTTCCTGATAGTCTCACCTACTCATATTTCCCCAGTTCTTAGATACAGTGAAGGAGCATAAAAATCTGTAAAAGTCAAATTATTTGACTCCTATTGCTTCTCCCTTATTCACTCTGTCAGAGAAGAAAATTAAATCAGTTTGACATGACTTGTTCCTGGTACATCCATGCTGGTTGTTACTCATCTCCTTATCATTTTCCAGGTGCCTACAAATTGCTTTTTTTGAGTATGTTCTGGTATTTTTTCAGGCTCTAAGTCACAGTGACATCTGTATAATATTTTGGCTGTTATTTTTTTGCTGTCTTAGCACGAGTAGCACCACAGCAGAGCTGGCCACCACTGCACTGGGCTCCCTCATTCACCACAGACCCAGGCTGGAAGTGATGATGGTCACGGGGCAGGTTGGTGTGAGAGGGAATGGTGCCTCCAAAAAGGGGCTGAGGGGAGAGGCTCTCAGGAGAGGTGAGGGTCAGGAACCAGGGACCAGACAGGGTGAGGCACAGCCCAGTGCAGGCACAGCTCAACTACAGAACAGGTGATCTTGGTAGATGTTGGTCCTGGTCTTGAAATATGGTCTTGAGGGAAGAACTTATCACATTTCCAGCCCTTTCGTGAGAGCCAGCAGACAGATTCTCAGGGTTACAGAATTCAGCACTGCAACAATTAATGTGGGATTAAGCAGATGAAGGAGCAGATCTGAAGAAAAGAATCAATTCTCTCTCTCACCTTTTCTCTGAGGCAGATAAACTTCTGCGCTAAGGAAGGAATTAGTATGCAGGCAAGCACAAACATTCTCTTAGACAGATTTTACTATTGCCTTCCTAGAAGCCACAATTACCATATTCATATTTATTAATGTTGTCAAGAACTACTTTACCTGCATTTTCCTTGCAGAAGACAAACATAAGAATTTAGCTTAGAGAGATGCTGCAGCAGAAGATTCTATCACAGATGCACAAACTTTACAGAAAACAAATGTCATCTTTCACTGACTCCTCCAACTTTTTTATTTCTTTAGCAAGTCTTTTGAAACTCCAAATCCAAATTACATAACACCCTCCAGTCTTTCCAAGTCCGCAAAAATGGAATGAACTTCACTTTATTATTTACCACAAAAATCTTGTTGTTACCCTCTGCCTTGAAGCAACTGGTCTCAAAACCAACAAAATATCTTACTACACAAAAAGTTCAGTCTTACTTATGGACTGCAGAGATCTTGTCATGCTATTTGCATTTTTATTAGTGCATTGTGTAATACAGGAATGAGGCAGAAATGTATATCTTCTCTGACTTATTTCCCTAACTGTGGTTGAGTGTCAAACAACAAATCTGGACTGTTCCAAACATCTGACAGTTCTGCTGAATCTCCGTTTGATGGTGCAACAGTCACTGTATGTCTCTAGCAATGAATGTAAAATTGGAATTTTAAATGTTATTCCAGACATCAAAAGACAACATTATGTCATCTGCTCCATCAAAGCTTTAAAAGCTCTGCTGGAGAAATTAAGGAATACATCCTATTTAATTTAATACCTCCTATGATCACACAGCTGTGTGATATGATACCACCAAAATAACTTCTCAGGCAACGAAAACACTCCACATGTTAGAACTCAGCAGTAATAAAGCTTAATCATTCAACTTGCTACATATGTTGAATATTACAGCAACACAGACCACAGCTATGCATAGAGTAAGAAAAGGAGGACATGTGACAAAAATGCAATTTGTAGTTTTCTAAACAGTTCTGATTGACTTCTTTTTTTGAAAAGTGAAAAAACTACATTTGACAGTAGACTTGTGTTCTATTTAATCCTAAATTTTCTCTGTAGTAAGATGCCCCTAGATCTTTTTTCAGATCATGCTTCAGGCTGCAACAAACCAGATTGCTATTACAAATCAGACAAATCATTTGGAGGGTACACTTTAATCTAGCTGCCATAATCTGTCCCCTTTCATCTTTCTCTGTCACATCAGGCACTAGCCACTAGTGCAGGTGGAATACAGGTCCTTGGCCTCAATGTACCATGAAAGATCCTTTGTTTAGGATTATCCCTCAAAACAGATCTGAGCAACCAGATAACATAACTGCATTCTTGTCACAGAACATATGCTTACCAACAGCTAGTGATGCCTCCCCTGCATCATCCTTCTGCATTTAGGAAGTGTGGTGCTAGATTTGTATTTAAATGAAACAAAGGTGTCAGGCAAGTATAAAGAATTGGTGTAAACAAAAAATAGATTGATGGTTGAGCACCAACTGAACAACCTGAAGGAGAATATTTTCCTTACATCAAGGTAATTACATGTTTATAAGCTATCAGGTATCAAGGCATAAGAAAGCTCTGTTTTACATCTTGAAAGGATGTGGTTATGTCTACTTATGTCAAATAGCATAGTATTTCCTAAAGTCTTTTTAATCACTATTTCAGGAGTTAAGAGTTAAAACCAAAAGTGGTTAAATTATGAAAATTCAGGCCAGGTGGTGAACAAAAACAAGGCAAGGAAAAATAAGAGTTTAAGAGGTCAGATATCTAACTCGGTGTTTTTAAAATATATTAATAGCAAAAGGTAGACGAGAAAAAACATTGGTCTTTTACTTAAAGAGGATGGTCATCTCACAAACAGGGACACAGAGCAGAGATATTCAATTCTTCACCTCAGTCATCAACACTGATGACAAGCTCAGGGGGTCCTCAAGCAGCAGGACCATGACTGCAAGAATGATAAACATATAGTCAACCCTGAACTTGTGGGATCTGCTGCTCTACCTGGATCACTGTGAGTCCATGGGGCCTGACTGGATTTGTCCCACGGTACTTAAAGACCTGGCTGAGTCATTGCAAGACCTCTCTCAATGATTTTTGAACAGTTTTGGGAATCTGCAAAGGTCCCTGTTGACTGCAAGCTGGTAAACATTGGCACAATTTTCAAGAAGGGCAATAAAGTTGAGCCTGGTAACTGCAGGCCTGCCAGTCTCACTTCAGTGCCTTGTAAAATCATGGAGAAGATTATTCTGGAAGGTATTGAAAAACACCTGAAAGATGACACAGTCATAGGTCAAAGTCAGCACACAGTGTGATTCTTGAGGCTATTCTGTGCAAGGCCAAAAGGTGGACCTGATGATCCTTGTGGGTCCCTTCTGACTTAGGATATTCCATAATTCTGTGATTCATCAGATAAAGTTCCATCCAGAACGGGAGCGTTGCCTAAGTACCTAATGTTCTGCAGATCTCTGTGTGTATCTGGATAAATGAGGACAGACATTTCTTGGAACTGATATGAAATATACACAGATTTAAACATGCTGGTATTTTTATATCTTCCTCTAAACCTGGGGAATGTGTTGCTCTGCTGCTGAAATACCTCTCCTCTGCTTTGCTTCTCTTTTCTCCTGTCTCATACTTTTGCCTCACCCAGGCTTACTGTGCACTTTGCTCTCTTTCTGCAAGAGGCACTGACTGACCAGAAGGCTGGGTGGACACAGGTACACTGAAGAAGATTCAGTTAAGTGTACAAAACTGTTTTCTATTGAATGAAAGAAGATGTATCTATAATCTGGATATGCAGTTATAATGGATTGTCTCAATATAGATTATGCATGTTATGCATAATGGATTATGCATAATATTAATTATACAGGACTATTTATTACATGATATATTATGAATAATATAGAGTATGCATGTTCTGCTTTGTTACTGAAGGCTGCATGTAGAACACTCAGCTAATGTTTTACAGCCAATTAAGCAACAAATCACTTGACAGTAGCTTTAAACGATGCATATATTCTCAATCCTAATTTCTTGGGAATAAATGTTATCTATCCAGATTTCTATTTAAAAACTTTAAAGATTTTGATTTTTTATTAATGGATAGTTCAATCTTTTTATATTTGTGACTGTGAGATATGTCAAACATGGCATATGACAAACTAATTGTTCACATTGCTACAGAAAACACACAGGAGTATATATTTAAAACCATTTCTCCTGTTCACTCCAGAAGCATTAAGTTTTATTTGAACACAGAATTAAGTAACCCATGTCCAACCACGGTAGTACAGAAGAGAATTTGTCCGAATAGGAAAAGGTCAGTATCAGTGCACAGTCAGGGTGTCAGCCCTTTACCAAAAACATAGTAAAACCATCCAACCATCACAACAAACACACCAATAAGCCTCTGGAAACATTTCTGCAAGACACAAGACTGAGGAAAACAAAACTGACCGTGCATATACTGCTCAATGTTGCCAATGTGAAGAAATACAGCCAGAAAGAATATAGGCACCTAGGAGTTAGTCACTGTTAACATCTAATGTACAGGATCACAATTAAAACAGTGGGGTTTGCAAGCTGTATTAGATGCCTAGGTCAACACAGGACACCCAATAGCAAGCCGGTGTCTCAGGGATTTTATACAGACATCATGCTGAGCAAATTGTCATCAGGATATAAGGAAATCTACAGGTTATAGGAAATACAGATTTTGCAACCACTCTAGCATATCCTAACGTTTAACAGCAGCGCTGGAAGGTTGTCTGCTTGTTTAACACTAAGTAAACACAGCTCAAGTATGGGATGCCAGGAAAACCTGGCTAGTATTCAGCCTACTCCCACCATACTCCCAACACTCAGCACTCTAAGAGCACATCACTGCCTATGGTTCCACAGAACCAGCAACTTCAGCATCACCTTCTGGAGTTGCAACTGCCAGTTTTGAGCTCAGCATCCCACGTGCACAGATCATTTTTTTCTCTAGAGGCACTTCACTTTAACAGAGTAATCTATATTGATGACTGTGTACCTTTTCTTTATTCTTTCACTTAGACCTGTGAGATCCTTCTGGAGCTGCCTGCCTTTAGTAGAGAATTTAACTACCCAAAGGAGCCAAAAGACTCATTAACTAGAAAGAAAGTTTTAGGCAGCATAACAGAAAAATGTTGATGCTTAGTAGTTAGGACACGTACTAGGCTAAGACCTGCTTTCTGTCTGGAATTTGTTTAAAGTCCTTTGGTATCTGGCTGAATGCAGCCTGTTTCAATTTCAACAGAATTTGTAATAAAAATGTAGTCCCATTATCAGTGCACCGAGCCATTTACTTACTCCCACACACAAGTCAGATGCATGGCAAATCAGTTTACAGAGATCATTTAATCACTCATGAGTGCACCTTGGGCAATATATCCTAATTCTCATAAATTATCTACAGTTTCTAATGTTTATTCAGAAGAGAAACATTTCAGAAGGTCAGAAAGGATCATTCATCAGAGGCTTAGAAATTGCTTCTCTGTCAGCTTTACATACAGTGAAGGTATACACAATAATTTTCAGATTTGCATCAGGTTTTATTATTTTTCTGATAATGGGCTTTTTTTTTTTCCACAGAAAGAAGAAATTCTCCTTTAAAGGATTTCTGATGTGGTATTTTCTTTCATGTTTAATCTAGTACCGAACATCATTTTATGCAATCATCCTAGGACTGTGAATAAGAATATTTTTTACTTATCCTGACTCTCAGAATTTGATTGCTTTTATACAGTTGCATTTTATTGCAATGTACATAATATGTCTTCCCCTAAACATGAGAAAGAAAAATAAGCCACATAAAATTTTGGACAGTCAGAAGGTATCACACAATTACCCTGAATTATAAAGAGAATCTAATTTTCAGCATTTCACTACAGAAAATTTAGAATGGTTCTATTTACAAGGATAGAGATGCTTCCATATGAATGAGAAAAGCGAGGTAGAGCTCTTTGCCTTGCCTCTCCACCCAGGTGTGCCAGGCAGGAAGGAAAGGCATGTTGTGTGTTGGGGAGCAGCCCCATGACTTGGGGCCCACTGGCACAGGGCACCCAGTCACTCCAGTGAAGGCAGATGAGGAGCAGCACTGCAGCCACAGGGAAACCCTTGAGATCCTGCCCTTCCACAACCTCCTCCTCCCACTTCCCTGCTACAGCTCTGCACAGCCCCAGCGAAAGCATGAAGCTCCCTGCCAGACAGAGGAGGAGGGGGAGAGCTAGAGGCTGTGGCTGCCCCAGCATGGTCTGCAGGAGAAAACTAGACTCTGCTACAGCTTACACCTTACAGAGGGCAAGGTCTGCCCAAAGGCTTCCTCCCTATAACTGATAGGCATAAATTTTAATGTCATGACTCAGTTATTGTGTCGCTCTCTAGAACTAAAAGATGCAACAATAATGATTGCAGTCCATTCAGTAGCCAAATTAAGACCTGTGGTGCTCTAAAAGGATGTTACAGACAAAGAGTCTTTGCCTTGGAACCTGTTTCAAATCTTCCCATCTCCCAGGAAACATTTCTGACCCGCTTAACACACACTAGTGCAGATGCAAGTCTTTCTAAAGTCAGAGTTATAGATATAGATAGGCTATAACTTACTATATCTCTACTTTCCTACAAATAGATTGAAAAATGACTGTGGTTAAAATCTACCTTGCTTAGTTTAAAAAAATTATTCTGAAACCCAAGATAAACATGAATGTGAATATTATAATATTATACATTAGTATTATAGTATATATTATATTATAGTATATATTAGTATTATAATGTCAGATTCCTGGCATTTCAGTGTGAGCACTAACTATTCAGGTTCCTGGCATTTCAGTGGCTGATAACTGAAAAAAAATTGGTGAAGTATGAACTCCTGACAATAAAAAGTATTTGGGAAAGAGACAATGAAGGTGAAAAAAATTGAAACAGGAACACCAAAACCAGGACAGAAGCCATTGTGTCTCTTCCCAACCACAGCACTAATAACTGTGAGGGCAGCCTGATTATCTACATAGCTCCATAATTCTGTGCCATGTGAAAAGTCTGTGAAAGCTCCAAGAAGCTGCCTGCTGTATGGATTGCTTGTCAGTGCTGACCAGCACTGCTGAGTGCATACCTGCAGGTGCTAGGGATATCAAATGACCTGAACCTAAGAACAATGGGCTCTAATCTGCAGATAAATTCCCTGCTAGCTTAAAAGGGGATTCAAGAGTCTCTCCAGCTCCAGACATTCACTAGTAAGAAACATTAAGGCAGAGAAATTAGGGAATATTCCTTGCAGTAAGCACAAGCTCACTGTAACCTTCTATCAGTCAGAAGACCCCGGGCAGCTTTAAACACCCCGCAGAAATAGACAGCTTTGTGGTAAAATGGGCATTTGCATTTGAAAAAAAACATACTTAAGCAGCTAGACCCCAGCATTTCAGTTTCTGGTTTATTCTTCTCCTCTTCAAATCACCCTAATAATACAGATACTATTTTCAAAGATAAAAAAAATTGAAAGTTACCCTGTAGAAAGAGCTTCCCCATATTTTCATATTCTTACTCCTGTCTCTAGACTCACATTCTTTATAACTTCTACTTCAGCTTGAACAGCTTTCCATAAAATTAATGACTGTATTCCAAGCCTTTAATCTTGTGGTTTTTTTGACTGATTAGAAACAAATAGAGCGTGAGCTACAAAAAAGTACTTTTCTTCTTCAGCTGACAGAAGGCAAGTTACTCTCAAACTCCCAAATATGAACCTGCTGGTTTATAAATAACTCCCACACAGTCAGTCAGTTATATCGAAGCCTCCCTAAAAGAGAACTGAGAGGAAGAGGTGTGTTTGGACAAAATTCCTGTCCTAGATCATTTAATCATTAAATTGAGCCAGGAATACAATTACTTGGCTACGCTGTATAGGAATACTTGGGCAATATCTTTTCTATCAGAAAATTGGACACAATTATCCCTCTTGAATTTTTTTAATCACAGAATTGCAGAATGGCTTGCATTGGGAGACCTTAAAGAAGATCATCTAGTTTCACCTCCCACACCCTTACCTGGGATGCCAACCAGTAGATCCGGTTGCTCAGGGCCTCATCCAACCTGGTCCTGAACACCTCCAGAAATGGGGCATCCCTTGGCATGGCCTCCAGTTCACCTAGATTGAAAATACTTTTATTATTTTAGTTGCACACTCCTGGTGCCTTAAACATCAAGCAAGCAGCATAACAGCTAGGAAGGTGTCAGGGACACACCTTGGTGCCCTTGGAGGGCGACATCACGTATCACCTGTGCTACACTGAGAACTGAGACTTGCATTAATTTAGCTTCCTGCTGGTTTAACAAAGGAAATGCAAGCACCAAGAATCTGCTGTGCAGCGATATTCCAAGACGTACATGCTATTTCATGCTAAGCACCAGGACCAGTGACCTTACCAGCCTGTAACTGTGCTTGGCAGGAGGGTGGCAGGCAGGGAAGATAATGACAAAGTCAAGAACAGCATGAATAGAGCTGGCTGAAGATGCTGGCAGAGACTGGCAGAAAATTTACTTGAATTTCTCTAAATGAAAAGCATGACTTAAATTGACACCTTTAACATGAGAAAGGAATGTGCTAAGGTGCACTGAGTCTTAGTGATTTTCACCTGAAATCCTGCTCAGTTTCTGCCACTGAATAACTCCAGTAATATATAGGGCAGGAGGGAGAGGGGCACCTCGAAAAGTGCAGATTCTCAGTTTGGATCCCCATGCCTACACAGCATCATTTCTAATCCTGCTCCCATACCAAAGTGTAATTACACACAGGAAGCACACAGTGGAAAATGCCCATACAATTATGACTGATGTGATTACACATTTAAAGATCAGTGTGCAGCTTCCAAGTTGCTTGGAAGAGCTGAAGGAAAAAGGAGAGCAGAGGAGCTTCCTTCCACAGGGCTCTGCTCAGGCCTCTTCACTGATGCAGCCAGAACTTACTCCTAAATGTGTAGGTCCATTTTAGAATTGAGGTCCAGGGTACATATCCAGCAAAGATCTTGAGGCTTCCCATTTCCTCACAGGAATTCCCTCTGTTTTGTAGAGTACCCACTGGAGTAAAAAAAAAACAAACACAAGAGGACACTGTCTCTTGGGCCATGTTTTACAAAATACTTTACACAGATGCAGGTAACTTCCCCTGACTGTGAAAATTGTCTAACCTTTCTGATATTAAAGATTTCTCTTAAAAAACACTTCAGCGAGTAAGAACCTATTTTCAAGTGGCAGAGCCAGTTTCCAGGGTGCCATGTTGTAATTTAAGAGTGCCAAGTACTAGCTTGAATTTTAAAGCATACTTTTAGCAGTTTAAACTACATTTTCCACAAGACTATTTCATGACAGATGCTCTGAGTTTGCTGTTACACAGTTGAAGAGCCATCCTTTTGAGAACATTTAAATATCACAATCAAATCACGACTGCCTGATATCATCACAGTTGCTGTACCATGTCTAGCAAAAACAGATTTTGGGATGTCATACAATTAGCAAAATAATCTTACAATAATACTGTTTCTGGAGAGCAGACATAAACATTCAGAGCCACTATCTACAGCTCCTCCAGCAAGCATAAGCAAGCCAATTTTACCCAAGACCTTTTGTTGTCGAGTAGATACAACATTTTCCAACCAACATTTTCTTAGCTGTGTTTAGTCCCTTTTCTGGCACATTTTAATTATAGTAATGTTTTTATCTTAAATTTTTCTTCATGCTTTTGTTTAGGTGCCAGAATTCAGCTTTTCTCCTACTTGCTCTGTATTTTCATTTAATTAAATCTTCCTTTGTTGTTACATACGTGTTTTCAACTTTTGTATTTTCATGGCACGTACTCCCTCTGGCTAGGATTACTGCAAAAGTTACTTCACCATATTTCTTTCCTAGCACTTACCATGAATTGTCTGTCCTTTTCCTATCTGCGTGCTTCCTTTTTTGAAATACAGGAATTACACTGAAAGTGCACTGAATAGATAATAAAAATTGACAACAGCAGTGATAATAATGATTTTATTTATTCTGGGGGGTTCTGAGTCTCATTGCCTTTCTGCATTAATATATAAACAATCACTTCCCATCAGGGAAACCTATGCAGAAATACAAAGCTGTTGCTAATTACAAGGGCCAAAACACAGTCCTAATGCTGGCAGAAGTGTCCAGAAGAAAAGAATACAGATGGAAGCGGATAGAAAGGACTTGTGACTGCCACTCCACTCTTTTCACTGGTGCAGTCTATTCCGCTCTTTAGCAGCCTCTCCTGTTAGCCTCCATGTCTCATTCCCTGTGTGCAACACTGGCATCACTCACACTTCCCTGGACATTGCCCATTCAGATTTCCCCTTCTCCCAGTGCCTCCCACATCAGGCAACATCCCAGAGGCAAGTCAGGAGTGATTAGGATCTGCACTCCAAGCATGAGGAGTTAAAGTGTACCTGAAAATACAGTGGAAAAGCTCCTATTATTCCTCAGTTCCCATAGCTGGGATACTGCTCAGGAAGCTGCCACAGGCTCCCCATCTCCTGAATTTTCTTTCTAGCGGCGCCCTCCTCCCCAATCTCCTGCTCTTTCTTTACACATGTGAATCCTCCAGCTCCAGTTGAGTGCACATGACCCCATAAAGCACATCTGAGCACAGATCTCACCGCTCTGTGCTGTTGCCAGGCTGTGAGGGGCCCATGGGAGAAGCAACTGTGAGCTTGGCCTGAGGGATTCACTGGGGTGATGCTGAGCATCTGCGTGCCAGCATCCAGCTGCTTCACCAGGCCTTCTCAGCAGAACACTGAAGGCAGCTCCAGACCTCCCAAGTGCTGCTCTGACAGGCCTGGCTGACAACCCCTCCCTCCCACTCAGAGAAGCACTTTCAACCAGCTTGGTGCTTGCTAGCATTTTTAGCAAGGATGCAGGGCATATTAATACAAGAGATGAGTTTTACTACACCACAAGCCTGTTAGGTGCAGGAGTCAGCATTTTGGACACACATCTAGAATATTTCCAGTGCAGTAATAAAAGATCTGTCTCTAGTTTTCCTACTGTTTTCAGCAAGTTTCTTTGCTGTAAAACTACAGCAACATCTTTTTTTTCAACAAATCAATATAAAGCATGAATGAAGAAAAGTAAGCAGTTCCTGGTGCCCTACACAAACTCAGTGACAAATACATGTGTGCACTTGTGCTCAGGGGAGTTTAGGTTTCCAATGTCTACCCATACCAAAGCTTCTTTGGTAAAAGATTCATGCCAATTTCTCTGTGTGTGACTGCTGTCAAGAACGAGAGCTGAATATAAGTGAGCAGGGTGTCTCTGTGGGGTCATGCTGGTAAAAGGAGACCCTCAGGGCAAAGAGTGATTCTCTGCTCACTGGCTGCAGATGAGGCTGAGTGGGATCCCTCCTGGCTGCTCTCCAGGGGCATGGTAATGCACCATCTGTGTCCTGTTATTGGTACTGCCATCTAATGCAGCCTCCTTCATTAGCTGGCAAAGTGAATCTCAGCTGAAGATCAGCTTCCCAAGGGCAGTGAAGGGAGGAGAGCAGCATTTATCCCAGGTTGTAAGGCAACAAAAATAACACATTGCCAAAGCTTTCTCACTTAGAAAACTAAACTAAGCTATTTTGAGAGTTTCAGTCAAAACTGACATTCTCTACCCATAATTGAATATGGGATTTGGGTTTACTGGTCTGCACAAAGTGCTTTGCTCCTCTCTGTCTGAGCAACAGCAGGCAGCAGCACTTAGACATGTTTGAGCAGTCACCTGGGAGAGCTGCTGGCCCTATCTGCCCTGTCAGCCCTGGTCCCTGGTCACGCAAGGTTGTGTGTAATGGACCGCGTGCCATACAACTGAAATATTTATCATAATCATATTTACAAGAGCCTTGGCTCCCAGGAGGGACTGAAGGCCTGAATACCATATCAGAAGGGAAATAATGTGTAGTGTAGTTTGTTGGGGATTTTTTTTTCAATTGCATTCAAAAAGTTTGGAGCCAGAGAAAAAAACTGGTTTGTTGGGGTCAGTGGGCACAAGAAATACTTGAACACGTCTGATGCGAGTCAGGAAAAAAAGTAACTGAGCAGAAGTAACTCTTATCAGCAGAAAGCCTCTCTGCTTGCAGCAGGCTCCACAAAGCCCTGTGCCACCTCTCCCTGCTGCCATACTGTTTGCTGTAACCCCATCCATCCCAGAGGTACAGCCACACTGGCAGCTGCAGCAGGGCAGAGCTATAAATGTGTAATGAATGCTTTTAAGGCTCCTCAGCAGGTGTGCAGCTTGCAAGTCCATGCTGTGATCTTATGTGGCTGGTAGGCTGTGGGAGTGAAAAAAGGGCTATGGAGTGTGGGAGTGGGGAGATGTAGGGAGCAGGGCCAGGCAGGAACACAGCTGGTGGCACAGCTGTGGCAGGACATCCCACAGCCTGAACTCCAAAAGCAGACAGATGAAAGTTCCTACTCCATCTGGAATTAAAGGCTACAGAAAAGGTGAAAAGGTAACTTTTTTGCAAGAGGCTTTGCTCATGTGCAGCACTGGAGACAGGTCAGGTCCTGGTCACAGGAGGCACCCTGGTGTCCATCCTACAATTGAGGAAAGGGATTGTACTTGTTGGCTTCATGAATCACTGTCTGTAAATGGCAGAGTGTTCTCATGTGTTTAGGTGGAAGGGAACTTCAGGTTTTGACTTCTTGGCTATAGCTTGTTGCCTCTCCCCCTAAAACACTTTAATACATGCTTTACTCAAACACAGAATCAGATGGTTCAACAGTGTCCTCTACTCATGTCTAGATACTTTCTACTTCTCAACTTTCCCCTCAAGTCTCAGTGTATGTCTGTCAATCCAATCACACTGGCAACAGTCCATTGGAACGAACAGTTTGGGGTTTTCTGTACTCACCCTGTTTGAGGTTTGTCCCCACACTTCTTGTCCATGAAAACACCCATGAGCTGGTGTTGTGGGCTGTAGTAGAGCACAACACTGTGTCACCTTCATGTAGCCTGTTGGATCTGCAACACACTAAGTGCTAATGTTCAGGCACTGAATTTTCTCCTAAACATGGGTAATAGAGGCTAATGGCAACACTACCAGAATCTGGGGCTTTGAGCATCTTTCAAGGCACACTGGGATGGTTGCTGAGCTTTGTTCAATGCCTATATGTAGCTCTTCAATGTATTGTACTAGAATTATCTGAAATGCAAGTTCCCATTTTCCTCAACAACCAAAGAGAATGTGTGAAGGACGGGGTGGGGGGGTGACAGTCTAATGTGGCAGAAGCTGAAGCCTTTACAAGACCTTTGCACAGCTAAAACTTTGTAAGGAAAGCAGTAACATCTGCAGAGGACAATACAGATCTGGGAGCTAAGAAACTGTATTTTCTGACCTCTGATTTGATCGTGACTCAGGGTTGAGAAGCCACATTTGCCTAACACAGAGGATCAAGTCTAACATCTTCCCACGGGACATTGGGAGCATCTCTTTAATGACTACCCTGCTACACTAGCTGTATGCTCTTATTTATTCCAAGTATGGCTGGACTTGAACACAAGTGAAATCTCTGGGAAATTCACATGCTTAGCACCTGAAAATCTTACTTTGTTTTACAGAGCTAGAGTTCAGGATTCTGGTGGCAAAATAGATCTGTCCTTCAGCTGCTAAGATTTTAAGTGAGGCCAGAACACCAACCCTTGCTTTTCCCCTTAAATATTCTTCTTTGTATTCCAGTGCAATCTAGGCCTCATACAAAAGCCACAAATATGTGTGTGCTTATTAGCTGCCAATTTTGCTAAAGATGAGTAAGACTCACTTTTTGCCCATCGAGCGTTTTATTGTGGCAACAGCTTTTTCATTTTTAAAAGGAATTACATATTTAAACTGATGAATACAGAGCCTTGCCAGCCATGACTGTAATACATCCTGCTGATAGTAAATCCTGCTCTGGCATGTGTGGGCAGAAGCTTGCTCAGAGCATTTTCCCAAACATTGTCAGGTCAGAAAAGGGACATTCAGCCTCTATTAAAGACTGAAATCTGTACAAAACTCCACAGGCTAGTCTTGTCCTTACTCTGTTTTCTCATCAGTGGCTAGACAGTGCAAGAGCCTGGGATGTCATTGCAGCCCTGTGGCATGGCCCCACAAACCTGACTTTTTTTGGCACAAACCTGATGGCAAAGGTGTGCAGAAAATGGCAGCTGGGAACCAGATCCAGTGGCATCCGGTGAAGAGGCTCTGAGACTGGACTGCAGGCTAACAGACTTCACTTCCTTCCCTTGTGGCAGTACTTTTGAGTGGTACAGTCTTGCTAGTTCAATTTAATCAAGCAACTTACGTTTTGCATCCATTCCCATTTCATATTTGTACTTTTACAGGTAGGTCAGACTGAGAGCAAGAATTTCATACAGACAAAAACCTCTCCCTACTCTTTCTCTTATGAGTGCTCTAACTGGTGCACAGGATTATTATTTTATTTTAAAAAAAAATCAGTGTGAGAAACTGTGAAAATGAATCACAGAGAGAAGAGTGTAAAGGATATTTGAGTTGCAAATCAGTAGAAAGTCTTTGTGAAACACTTAATGTGCACTTGCTATGCTGAGTCTTCAGCCATTAATACTATTTTTCTCCTCCTGTAATTGTTCTGATTTATTTGCACATAACCTCTTTTTCTAGTGATACTTCATGATCCAAACCCTTGAAAACTGGGAGTCATTATCAAAAGCCCTTGCTTTGGATAGGTTACAAATGCATGGCCACTTACCAAGAATACTTCTTCAGTGCAGCATTCCTACATTTTATTGATTCACATGCGGAATAGAAACTTCAAACAGAATGTCAATTTTGTTGCAGTGAAATTTAACAGCTTGATGCACTACCATCTGTTTAAGGGAAAATAAGAATCAAGCTGATGTTAGAGTTTAATGCTATAATAATTCTTTAAATTGTACAGCATTAGTGATGGCAGATTGATCCTTTGAGCAGACTGATCTCTTAGAGGTGCTATATGATAGTAAGAATGGGCAGAACAATTTGGCCTCAAGAAGGAAAGACAGGAAATTTGGTACATGTAAAGAAAGGAAGCCAGAAAGAGGATGCTTAACCACAAAGTCAGCAGAAGAGTCAAGGGGAAAATTAGCACATTGGCTTTCCTGCTGAAGGCAAGATATCAAGCAAGGACAGTAGCTGGTATACTGTGAAACCAAACTGCCAGGAGCTGTTGATACAATTGTACCACAGCTGCTGTTCAGCAAGCGATGTTGCCTTCCTCATTCTCCTTGTGCTTTTGACTAAAGCTCTCTGCATGTTTTCTGGGATGGGATGCTGTCTTGGTTTAAAAGA
>VZTZ01040321.1:0-27750 GCA_013400955.1 Drymodes brunneopygia
TGGAAGACTGAGAACATTTCAAAATTTAAAAAAGAAATCTAGGGGCAGAAAATCAGTATTTCTGTTTTCTGATTCCTAAAGTGCTAGCTCATATAGACAGCAAAATTGCTATGGGAGCAGAAACCCTGCCTGCATATAAAAGTAAATACCTTTGCAACCCTGTAAATGGATTTTTTAGAAATGGAGAAACAGTTAGTCAGAGCATACTTTCTTTAACAATTCCCAGTTTGATGCTTAGCTAGGCCATTTCACTCTATTTAAAGAGTCATGATTAAAATAATATCTAGAAAGGACTGAAGAGTAGAATCTTTCCTGAGGGAAATGCTATTTCAACATTGCTTTCAGCCAGAACTAACAAAAAAGTCCAAGTATCAAAATATTTTTCTGAATTGAGAGGCTCAGAAAAATCTCAGATTTATATTATAAGAATAAACCCCTCTGATTTAAAAATGTTTTAATCTCTAAATTAGTGTCTGCATGGGGCTGAATGGGAACTTCAGGTTTGGGCATTCAGCCCCTTTGATTGGGTCATTCTCTCAAGCCAGGACTCAATGATCCCTGTGGGTCCCTTCCAACTCAGGATATTCTGTGATTCTGCTTTAAGAGTTTCACCTTGCCTGGGGGGTTACTTTGAGGGTGCCAGGTCAGGGAGCAGCATCCCTGCAGCTTCCCCAAAACCTCCATGGAGTCTCACCTCCACCTTGTGCTGCCTCCTGCCCGCCCTCAGTCACTGGGAGCTGGACGTAGGCTGTGGTTCCAAATGTGTTTGGAAGCCAAAAGCAATAATAATCCTAAAATCCCATCACCCAGCCACGGCTCCCTCAGATGTGGGGTGCGTGGCCGTTGCCACCTAATCTATAAAACTAGGGTTAGACTTAGGCTTAGGCTTGGGTTTAGGTTTAGGCTTGGGCTTAGGCTTAGGTTTAGGGTTNTTTAAGAGTTTCACCTTGCCAGGGGGGTTACTTTGAGGGTGCCAGGTCAGGGAGCAGCATCCCTGCAGCTTCCCCAAAACCTCCATGGAGTCTCACCTCCACCTTGTGCTGCCTCCTGCCCGCCCTCAGTCATTGGGAGCTGGACGTAGGCTGTGGTTCCAAATGTGTTTGGAAGCCAAAAGCAATAATAGTCCTAAAATCCCATCACCCCAGCCACGGCTCCCTCAGCTGTGGGGTGCACGGCCGTCGCCACCTAATCTATAAAATTAGGGTTAGGGTTAGGCTTAGGCTTAGGCTTAGGCTTGGGTTTAGGTTTAGGCTTAGGTGTAGACTTAGGTTTAGGGTTAAGGTTAGGGTTAGGTGTGATGGGAAGAGACAGCTGTGGGAGTCTGCAGCCAGCTGTGGGAGTCTGCAGCCAGGCTGGGTCACAAGAGCCAGGCTCTATTCCCTCCAGTCCCATGTGCTGCTCTTTGAAAAGGCCAATTCTTTCGGTGACCAGAACCCATTTTTTAGCCTTCTTTATGTAGCAAGGGCTGTTAATTGGCCTGCATTCCTCTTTTACAGCATATACCATGGCTGTAACTCCATGTATGTAGTAGATAGGTTACTTGTCAATTTGTTGTAGTTATTGTTGTTGGAGTTACATGTATGAAATAGAGAAATTCTGCTCGGTTCTCTCTGTGGCACTGTGTTAATGTCCTTGTGGAGTGACAGAGTGGCGTCCTACATGTAACCCACTGCCCTGCTGGGACTCATGTTCAAGGTGTGAATGTACAGAATAGTCTGCTGTTGAACAGTGTCTGAAAAGAAGGGGTAGTGTGAAGCCAAGGTGTCTCCAGAGATCTCTGTGACACTGAGAGAAGAGAGGAATTTTTAAACTTTTTAATTTCGTTTTTAGAAAAGAACTAGAGCAGTAACTCTTTCTGTAACTATTGTAAAATTGTCCTCTATAGCGTTGGCCAAAATATGATTTCTACTCTGGAATAAATATTTGATTTTAACCTCAAATTTGAGATGTGGTTTGAATGTATTTTTGTTCCTGGAAACTGTATCAGCTTTGCCTGCAGCATTAGAGGAGAATAAAGAGAGCAGAATCATATTGTGCCATAGCTCTGCAGGGTGACAGTCTCCCTTGCACATAAAATATTCCTCTCTAACAATGATAGTTCCTTCTGACCTGCTTACCCAACGATGATGAAAAGCTGCAGAAACAATTGTATTTACAGATTCTTGGTTGCATTTTTTGTTGCTTACTAGGATTTTATGGACACTGGGAAAAATATTGATGAAGATAGGAGATGCTGCAGGATTGTGCTTTTCTCTCCCCCTTTGCAAAGAAAAATGTATGTTTTGTAGCATTTCATGTCATATTGCTTGTTTCCCTAGTCCATTTGTTTTTGCAGCAATGCAAACTGTTCAATTGTTACCTGCAAACCTGGAGAATGTGTTATTTCACATGGTCCTGTAAAGAAACTGTAAGGCTTATAGGTATAGCCTCTCACAATTCACTGTAATGGAAATAAACCTATAGTTTAGTATATTTATGTATGTCCAAACTTCTCCCAGCCTTTCAAGCACGGTTGAGTTAGTGCTGGCATTCTGCAGCTCTTTTTTCTTTGCACTAAATCAGTACTGGGAGAGAGACTTTTCCCAGAGAGGGTGGAAGCTGGGACTCTCAGGCCGGCACTTTGGCCTCAGGAATTAGGCAGGAGTACACTATAATAAGGCATTCTGGGCACAAATAAGGCTGCTGCTTTTGCTGTCACTTTAGCATGCAAATGTTTTCAAACTGGAGCCCAGAGGGATGCCCACATGCAGACATGAGGCAGAGAAACAAGGGGAGATGAAGCCCTGTTGAGCTCAGCAGGAATTCTGTCGTGGATTCTGTGGAAGGACCTCAGAGCTGGCCTGGGCCTTGTGCGGTCTTGGGTTTTTTCCTTCCTCAGCAGTGACACTGCTTTTGGAGGAAGATTACTATTTTTATGGGGATTTTAATAAAAGTCAAATAGTCACTTTCTGTATATTTTAAATTTCAAGGTCTTTGGGTTGATCTTTCTCTAGCATCCATCAAACAATGTTTTGATATAGTCACATAAAGCCATTCCTGCAAAAAGTCACTCTATGAGGGTTTTTCCCTCTGGTTCTCAAGTTACCTTAATGTTTGCTGCTGACAAGTGACTTTTTTAGCTTGATTTAAATGTATGTTTCTGTCCTTGCTGAATCATATAATTGTGACCATATTGCATTTAACCTAATCCATTCATTTATTTGAATTATTTCATTTTTATTCTAGTTCTTTTTGGTATGTGCTTCATAGTATTGAATGCATTTGAGAAAACTAGCACTTATTTTGATAGCTTTGGAGCTGAAATTTTCTGCCCTACAAGACCATTCTATAATTCCCCAAGGAAATGAGCCGTGCTAGTTCTGGGTAATTTGTTTTGTTCTGTGGAGGATTTTTTTCCCTATATTATAGTAGGTTCTGCAGATTCTGCTCAAACACTGTTTTATTCATATGATTGGCTTCAACAAAAATGTTTGTGATGGACAGTGACTGTGTATTTCTCAGCACAAATAACTACTGAAAAGCCTATGTAAGAGAAGCCATTTATACAAAGCAAAACCCAAACAAAAAAAATCACACCTATCAGATTTTAGCACTGAGTAGTTAATAGAACATAAAAGAAGGTGTCACACTCACTGTCACAAATATGAGATTCACATCTCACTTGAATTTGCCTTAGCTTCAGTTATTGATTGATATTTTTTTCTTTGACCTTTTTTTTTCTAAGAGCCAAGGAATCTCCTCCTCAAGACAAGGTAACGAATGAATTCAGAGCAGGATTCGCAGGGTGTTTTCCAGTCTGGATCTGAAAACGTCAAAGGACTCGGTGAGCTCTTTGGGCAATGTGTGACCATTGTCTCAGCTTCCTGCTGTGCACCTCAGTAAAAGTTGCTTCCATCTCCTTGATCACCTCCTCTTAGGATTGGAGCAGGGCAAACTACTTGAGTAGGGAATCAGTGACTCCCAAACATTCCATCTTTATGATGCTTCAGTATCACAAGAGCCCAGTGGTTTCTGACACAAAAACCAGTCTGATCAGTGCAACAGGAATAGGCAAAATCTGCTATGAAAAATATGAAAGAGCTGACCCGAAGAATAGTGTTAAGGGTAATTTCCCCAAGGTGACTTCCACCATGGCAAAAGACCAAAAAAGGGATTAAGAAGTAAGCCTGATCAGTTTTCATTTTTGTAAACAATATGCAATAAATTAATTTATTGTATTGATGGTACTCATAGTTTCTTGTACAGTCTTGCATAGATATTTTACACTATTCTTTGAAGGTCTCATAAAAAATTCAGCACACANGTTTATTCACCCATCAGTCTTAGATTCTGCCTGTGAATTTCACACGTTATGTGATTTTTTTCTCTCTCTCTTTTACTCTTCTGGAATGATTCTGAATCTTATGGAATTACTGATTTGAAGGGAAGTTGTCCTGGAGTGGGGAGGTCCTGTTACTGGAAGAAGTCCTTGAACAGTACGTCAGCATTAGTAGGTACCCGTGCTGACAGACAGTTCAGCAATTAGTTAGGAAACATAAGTTTGTGAAATGACAGCGCAAAATACACCGGGAAATTTAGTTCTCTCAAACCCTGTGGGCCCTGGAAGGTGGTTCTGCTGTAGCTAGAGTTGCAGTAATACCAACCTCCCCATTTTTGTCCCCTCCAACCAGCCAGGCACATTGTGCATGCACACTCATCCATGCTGCGAGTCAGTGCAGGTGCTCTGCAGCACTCAGACTTTCTCTGCCTGGGGGATGAAATGTTTGGCAAAGAGCACATTTTATGCCTCCATAATTGTGGCCATTCCTGGATTTTGGAGTGGCACATCAGCAAAACAGCAGTTTTGTGACTGGAGAAGTCACACCAGCCCCAGTTCATACCTGCAGACTGATGTGTTTACAGAAGCACTGCCCCTAGCATTTCTGTTGCAATTTCCACTTGACGTTTCTCAGATTCTAATATGAGGATCTCAGTTACATTATTCCAGATGCATATCTTATTTATATGCTGAAAATATGAGATTAGAGTCAGTCTTCAGAGGATTACTGATCATTCCTTTAGCTGAGGAAATGAGTTATACTGCTCTGCTCTCTTGCACTATGCATTTGTTTCTTGCTTCAGGTAGGTTTGGCTGCACCACTCTGTTATTTTAACAGCTTTTAACACTTTAAAAAAAATAGTTTTGCTTCAATATTTCATTATTCATAAAATGTTTAGAATGCCTTCCTCTTTGGATGAAGAGCCTAGTTGGATATAAAACATGACACTTTGCATTTTGTAGTGTTGTGATATTAATGCTCTGAATGCATTAAAATGTGGATCATTGGTAGAGTGCAAGCTTTACATCTTCTGTCATGCATTACCTTAAAACTGGGAATCATTCCTTTTTTTTTTAATGGCAAACCTGTTATGAGCTTATATAATAGTACATTTTTAGTCAGAGGTGCTTCAGATGACGCACCAGCTCAGAGGTAAGGGCTTGCTTTGGCTTAACCAATATTTTCCCAAAGCTTATATTAAAGCATTTACTTAAAGCTGTGGTCACACTAAGAAGCATAATTCCAGACTGCATGCAGGCTCTTGATAAGGAAACAGGGAAAATCTATATCAGTATGATTCAAAGAAGCACCTGAAGTTAATTATAAATTAACACAGAAGTCCAGCCGCCAAAGCACATTAATTATTACTGGAGGTTAAACAACCCTGGTGTGATCTTGCGTGTTGGTTGAGTTTATACCAGAGTCCTTTCATTGTGTGCATTTATATCTAAGATAACTGAAGGATGAATGACTTCCAGCCTAAGAGAGGACACTGGAGATGTCATTTCCATAGGAAGGTTCTACGTTTTTAGATGTACTTTATGTCATGGTGCCTTCTACAATGGGGGCAATTAGAAAACCCCATTAAAATAGGATGCAGGATTGATAAGTAAAACTGAATTTCACTGTTAAGATTTTTTTTCCATGCTGAGATAATGATGGAACCTAAAACTTTTTCATTGATTTAGTTTCAAAACTTAAACCTGCAGCTGTACTTCACTGTTTCTCTTTCCCTGCAACCAAAGGTGCAAAAGGACAGCCAGGCTCCAGTGAAGGTCAGGGACCTATATCATGAGACAGACCTTGGGCAGGCATTGCTAGTGATGCCATGGCACCCTCTCTGACATAATTTGGACAGCTCATAGATTAATAAGGATTGAATGCTCTTATTTACAGTTCTGTTTTTTTAAAAATAGTCATAATTTGTCCATAAATGATGCTGTTATCCACAAAGACCCAGCAGAAAGTTTAATGAATTGAAGCATTCTGCTTTAGAACACATCTGGTCAAGAAATAAGTATTTATTTGATAACTTTCCATCACCTGCATTTTCTATGGCATGCTTTCTTTCAATTTAAAAAGTTTCATTTTATACTCATGCTAAATTAATTATTCACAGAGAATAATTTAGCTGATTCATATGAGATTATTTTCTTGCTTATGAATCAGCAAGGAAGTTATAATTAGAGCCAGTTGAAAAAAATTTTAACAAATCAAAAGGTCATTTACTCTGTTCTCTACCACTGGTTGTCCATATGGTTTCAGTGCACCTATTGCAGTTTCTTAAAAACTACGATCATGCACATTCATGTAGAAATTGCAACTCCTCAGTTTACACCATATCTGCTGTATAGCTGGAAAAAGATTATTTTTGCAGCAGTTCTTTATATATTTGAAGGCTGTTATTGTATGTTCTCTAAACGTGTTTTCTGTAGGTGAAACAATGCCAGATCTTTAAGGTTTTCCCCACTGAATGTGGTCAAATGGTGTCCAGTCTTCATGCCATCAGCTTTTATCCCCAAGGAATCTACCTGAAAAATATTAACAAACAACAAATGATGGATTCCAATGACTGCAAAATGAAAGGAATTTGGGAATTTGATAATTTTCTCATCTTTGTGCCTCACAATAGTTACTTTCAGTGGTTTTTTTGGGAAAGCTTAACAAAAGTATGTCCCTTAAAACGAAATTTTCACATGAAAGAGGAAAGAAACCCTCAAATTATACATCTGCAGCAAAGTTGGGAGCTGTCTTCTTCAGTATGAAATCAAGCTGTATAAAAAGAAAAAGGCTCATACAGTAATAGCATAGGACTGCTGTAAATAGATTTAGAATATTCAATGGAAATTAGAAGCATGAATATATAAGAAAAAGCTGAATCTGAATGTGCTTACTTTTATGTCATCCTCGATCTCTCTTTGGCTCTCTCTTTATCATCCTTCTAATATCTGAATACAGTGAAACTTGTTTACTACCATGGCAAAATCAGCTGTGGAAGCACCAGAACACCCCTCAGAATGTCGTGGTGGAAGGGAGAAGCTTGGCCAGTGTGACAGCTCATTAACCTTCAGCTGCAAGGTGGGAGTTACTGCTGGAGGCTTTTTGGGGGGTTTGGAAGTGTCTGTATAAACAATGCCCTGAAATTGGTCATGGAATAAATGCTGTTCCCCTGTACCATTGACACTGGGCTACTTCCAATGTATACATGCAAAGTGCAGCTGCCACATTATTCTCTGCCAGGAAGTGGCTAGATGGCCCAAAATGTGTTCTTTCTGGGGCTAGTACTGAAAATGTATTTTTATCTATTTCTGTGGAACTAGTTATACATGTTTTTAAAAGCATGATAACTCTGCTCCTTGCTTTCATTTTTGTTTCCAACTGTTGCTTGCAGCTACAGTGAGTGTAAATCTGCCAAGTGCCCACCTGCTGCTCTTGTGGATCCTTTTCAACGTTATCACTGGCAGGTATCAAACTGCAAAAGTACTACAGGTAGGAAAAGGTCATCAACTGCAAAAGAAACTTACTTTATTTACAGCAGATGTGAAAAGTGATGGTTCTTGAAGTGTATGAAACTGAGTTACCTCCTATTTACACAAAACAGAGTGACTCCAGCCAAGTCAGTGGTGGCAGTCCAGAGTCACACCAAAAAGAGAGAATCCCTCAGCAGAGCATTCTTCCCTTCCTCAGTGCCAGGGGAGCCATCCTGAACAGAACTCACAACCGAAGCTAAGCTCATCAGTATTTCAAGCAGAAGATGTACTGGCATTGTCTGTCTTTCCATCCCAAGCTAAGATTAATTTGGCTGTGTGTCAATTGCTTCGCAAAAAATGCTCCAATTTGTGGGTTCTTGCATTTGAAAGCTAAGCAAAAAAATATCCTGAGGAGTGTTTCTAATCTTCCCAATGTGCCTCTAAATTTCTCTGTGTCTCTGATATCCTCAAGCAATATTTGTCTCATTGCTTTCTTTCTGAGGTTTTAGTCTGCATTTTAAGGTGCCTTATGATTATCTCAGCAGTACAGGTGTGGTTTTTTCTAAAATAAAATCAAAATAAGAGGTTTCTGAGGCACAGGATGACCTGCTTATGGTATAAAAATCCTACTGTATCAAGCTCTTGCTGGCTACTGTCTCTGTCCTCTCTATTCCTAAATCCTGTAAATTTTCCAACTCTTAAGTAGTGTTTATGGGAAGGATTATTTCAGTCAGATCGTTATCCATGTTTCTCTACCCAATAGCTAGCTTTGAGTGCCAGATGCATTGGTTTCATTCTCAATATGTTCCAAGTCTTCCTGCCTGCTTTTCAGGATGACTTGGTAGATGAAGTTTGTGTGCTTCAGTGATAATCCTGGAATTTGTTAGTGTTTTTTCTTTTTTTTTCCCTTAAATTGTATTTAGTTACTTTGTTGGCATTTTTCTTTAACTTTTTGAAAGCTGTCTATGAACAAATTAGGGGTAACAAATTTTGATCCAACTGGATTAGAAACCTTGGGCACAGCTTCAAGTACATCACATTGGAACTAATAAATCTATTTTTTTATTTCCTTCCACATATTGTCAAAAGATGCACAAAGAAGTTAATTGTTTAAAATTTAAATGACTATTTCATTAGTTTTTCAGTTTGAATAGATTTTTTTTTAACTTAAGAAAGGATTTAGCTTTTTATAAACAAAACCCTTGGATCTCAGTTTTCCAAGCTTGAACTAAATATGATTCAGTTTTAGGTAACATGGCATATTTAGTTATGCTTATGTTAGGGGAGTTATTAGCTTTTAAGAGTAGCATGCTGCTATTTTTATAATTAATTTGCAATTTGTATAATATTTGCTAATGTAGCATGCATTGTATGGCATATAAAAAGCATGTCTGGAAAAACTTAAGAGACCCTTATTGACAGACACACAGCTTGAACCTAAGCTGCCAAATGTACCTGCAGTATCTGCTCAGAATGAGCTGCTGCTTCTTTTCTGCTAATTCAGGACATCCTTTGTAATTAGACAGATAAATTTAATTCTTTTGCTCTACTACACACGTGATTAAAGCTGATGAGCAAGAAAAAATAGCACTTTCTTTGGCAAAAAGGCTTTTAAGGTAGTTAAGTGCTCAGGAATCTTAAGGGGCTTGGTGTGCTTTTCTTCTCTTTTTAAAGCATACTCTTTCACAGGAGGATGATTTAAAAGCTGTAGTGTTTACAAGCAGAGATCTAATAGGAGGTTTGGTGGCATTTAAGGCATTATCAGGATGTATTGTGTTCTCAGAAAGAATTGACTTGCGTGAGTCATAAAGACACATGCATTTCTTGAATCAAGGCAACTTTTCTTACACCATCCCAGCCCCATTACTTGCAGGGACCAGAGCATACAGTCACGTAATGGAAGCCAATCGCAGAGAGAAATAACTTCAGGAGTCCCAAAAAAATTCAGAATCTAGGAGAAACTGAGAAACCCCAAGTTGATACTTCTGTAAGCTGTTTACAAATTGATTAATATACAGCACCTTGGAAAAAAAGAGAGTCATTATATTTGACTAAACCACAGAGTTATGTGATCACGTTTGCTTGTCGCACACTTCTTTTGAATTGATTGTCTTAAAGTGATGTGAGTCTTGAGGGATGGAGACATTGGGTATAAGTCCTGAGTGAAGAAGGCTGCAAACTGAAAACATTTTATTTATCTGTTTTTAAAGCTAGCAGAGTCAAAGGATTAAAATTACTTGTGTGTGGCTGATGAGCAAAAAGGCAGGAAAGCAAAAGATGAAATCGCAGTGTCTTGGCCCCATGATTGTGGCATAAACTCCTTGACCAGACTGTGTCAAAGCAGATTAATCCAGTAGTTATCAGCCACAGCTGTAAGCAGGCTGTTGTATAAATTGTACATGGGACACTGCCAGCAGGACTCCAGATTGGGCCCTTCTGCGGGCAGGAATTCAGTCAGGCAAATTTTGATTTGAAAGCAGAGGGCAGGCTCAGCTGGTTCCCTCCACTTTCACACCAATTTAACAGATGGCCTCCTTTCCATTTCTCCCTCCACTTCCCTTCCACTTCTTCATTTCTCCAGCCTGCCCCTCTGTCAGGGTTTTGTTAACCAGCCAGGAGCTGAAATGGGCACCATGGATTTGACCCTCCTTGCACCACTTGGCTGAAGAGTGGTACCAACATTGTGCTGCATTTGGGTCTCACTACTGGGCAAATTAGTAAGAATCGGTGCAGATTTTAATTTTAAACAAGTTTCTTCTGTACAACAGACCACTAGATATTAATTATAAAAACATCTAATAATTTTTTGCTGAAAATGGATGATACCGACTTTTGCTTTCCTTTAAAAGATAAGATGTGTCATGGTTTCTGGGGTCATATTTTGCTATTTGTTTTGAAACAGAGTGGAGTTTGCCTCACAAATGAGATTCAAACACAGCCCATTATATTTTTGGGGTTTTTTTTGTGTTGTTTTTTTTTTGTTTGTTTGTTTGTTTTGGTTTTGGTTTTGATTTTTTTGGTTGTTTTTTTTTTCTTTCTTCCTCAGCATGTTCTCTAACTTGTGTTCACCTGTGCTGAGGGTTGTTCAAAGTGACAGTCAATTCTTAGGCTGTACTGGAAAACAATTTGCTACTTGTACAGGACTTGTGCACCCCTTTGCTCCAGGGATAAGAATTATTAGTTTATAAACCGTTTGCCCTTTGAGGTTCATTTCAGGGTACATTTAAGTTTCTCCAGCCCTCTGTGCTCTCTCTCGTTGCAGTGAGATGTAGAATGACTGACTCTAATGTGCTGGACAGATGAGATCTCAGCTCTGATGAGGAGGAACTCTAATTCACTTTACAAAATCCTGGAGCAGGTGACAGAGAATGTGGCTAGGAGTGAAAATTTAGGAAATGGGGAAAGCCTCTGATAATGCCTTATCTCTGTCTGCCCTTGCCTTGTGAATTTGTGTCAGGTGTTGGGTGCAATAGTAGAGTGAGCATTTTACATAAGTTTTGCATTCCCTGGAGAGGATTTCAAATCATAATTGGAGGCAGTCTGAATAACTATGAATCAGTAATGAGCAACATCAGACCAGAATCCAATCAGATTAATTCACATCCCAAGTGGGAGGGAGTGAGAAGCACTTTGCAGAACACCAGAGGGGCACTTGCTGCACCCCTTGTAGCTGCTGATGCTTGTTCCTCCACATCACGAAATCTTAGCAGAGCAGGCAATGAGAACACTGCTGGATCTCAAAATCCAAATCTGTCTTTGCCCTGAGAACAAAATTATTTTGTTTTTGCCTCTGATATTTAATTTGTCTCACTCCAGATGAAATTTGACCCACTGCAACAAAGGTTTATGCTTTTCCTACTGTTCTCTCACAATGTTGGAATCTGAATTGTGGTATAAATGATATTTTAAGTATTTGAGTGGTGCTCGTTTTACTAATAGAGGCGTGAGAATCCCTGCCTGTCGGATTTTAGTTGTTCTTCAGCTGCAGTGAACTGTGTGAGTAACAATTCTTTAACCAAATAATAGTTTAGGATTTTAAAAACACCAGTCCTATACACTTACGTACTCCATTCACTTCCCTTGAAAACAATCCCTTTTAAAACAGTAAGGCACTTCTTTTACCTCCAAAATGCTTTACAGGGTTGGGAGAAAAGTCAAATGTCAATGTTGAAATAAATTTAAAAGTTGTATGTTTTGTCTGCTTCTTTCTTGGATGCAGAAAACTTCTAGTTTTCTGTAGTATGGTTAGTTCCCAAAACATAAATAATGGGACAGATTAGCCTTGCTTAGTGTTAGATGTTCAGTCAGACCTTAATGGACAGTGCAGTTGCATAGAAATTGGTCTTTGAAGAGTTATCTCACAGCTGCTAGTAAGATGGCTTAAAAAATTCCAAAGTTTACTTGAAATTATTTGAATCTCTCTATAGCTCACGTAAATAAGATTCTGTTAGCTTATAAAATGAGATTTAAAATTTTTTTTTAACTTAAATCAGGTTGGTTCTTAGGCTGTGGCTCAGCACATCCTACCTGATCCAATTATAAGATCAAATAGTCAGAGGTAGGCTCTGCTTCTACTCTGAATACACAAATGTTACTGCCATTAATGAGAGCAAATCCCTGAATTGCTTTTAAGTACTCCAGAAAGCAAAAGCTACTTGCTGCAGTTGAGTACTTTGCCCAATTAGTGAATCCTCATCCTGAGGTAATGGCACTTACCTGACAGCACAAAGTCAATTAACAGCTCTCAAGATATCACAAGATAGCAGTAATTTCTGTCACCACAGGGACATTAGTACACTTCAGAACTGGGAGGGTCCTGAATGAATGTGGCTCTCAGTAAATGCCTACATTTTTATGCATTCAAAGGCAGTTTCATGTGGGTTGAGGCCACTGCAGTATTGTAGTTATACATTAATAACAAGTATTATGTTCCATTTGATGATGTCAGTGCAAATCCAGGAAGATTACACTGAGTTGATGAAAGAATCCTCTGTTGACTGAAGTTTATGGGAACTTGCTTTTCAAGCATTTAAATGAAGAGGTAGTGCTAGGTTCAGAGCCCCTAGATAACTGGAATCTGTTAATGTTAACAGAGTGGGATTACCAAACAAAGACAGAGAGGAGCAGGATAATTTTGGTGCAGGCAGCTGCAGACAGGACTCCCTTCCCCCTTTTCCCAGCACACGAAGAAATTGGTAACTGGTTACAGAATGGCCAAGGAAAATTATTTAGAAGAGAGAACCATGAAGGAGGGTGTCAAGGTCAGCAAGGAGATTGCTGACAATAGTGATGTCTAGTTTGGGAGAGGGAAGTGGCAGCTGACTGAAATAAGTGTGGAATACTCTTTAATCTGGATAAAACCTGTGGAAGTACAAAGTGCTGTGCAGGGCCCTGCTTCCAGCTGAGCTCACAGGCTGGCCCCTGTCTGCCTCTTCTGAGCCTGTAACTTGCTGGAGGCAGAAACAGCTGCTTCAAAATAGATGTGTAGATTTGAGGATCAAGAGTGGAAATTTCTTTAGGAACCACTGTGAGATCTTAATCCCCTTCCATGAGAATTTTAAGTCTGCCATGAGATAGCTGTAAGCAACAGGACACAAAACAGAAAGAAGAGAATAGTTCTCAATGTCACGGGGATCAGTTGTGAGGAACTCAATGGCCTGGTAATTTCTTTCCTCTTTTTCCTTCGGAGTGTGTGAGGTGTCCTTTCAGGCACTGTGCAAAAGCAACATTGCATTCTGGTACTTTCTGTTCAGAGTCTGAATCACACCAGGAGGCTTCTGATTAAGATACAGGTGGTTGTGTATGTGTAGTCAGACTGAAACAGAGAAAGTATAGAATATGTAGGATATTACAAGTTTTTCTTTGATTAAAGGGCATGCATGTCCACATTAATTAAAAAATTCAACCACCTCCACTTTTATTTTTCTCAGGTGTCATCTTTGCTTTCATTGCTAAGGACACAACAAATCAATCCTAATTAGAAGCCTAATTGAACAGTCCAAGGAGTAATCAATAGTAAACCAAATTCTCTTAATGATGATCTGTCAGTTTCCTTTTTAGGCAGCTGCCAAAGTCATATCTTTAATTGCTTCTTTTAAATGGATTTCTACAAAGATCTTCCAGCTGGATTTTAAATCAGCACCTAATGGAGTATCTGGGTCCATGAGAAATTAGTAGCCTTATTAGTAATTTGAAACTCAAATTACTAGGGTGTCATCTAGTAAATTAATGAAAATGGTTGGGTGGAAAAATATTATTTAAATATTTAAAAACCTCCAACACTCTCAGCTAAATCCCATATTCTCTCTGGGACAGCATTTCAGCAGGTATATATCAGCTGATTTATGCCAGGTAAGGATCTTACGCTTACAGGAGGAGGCAAATTTTGAGTTTTCCTTTTTNTTTTTTTGTTCTAAATAATTTACACTAGCAGGTGAAGAAAAGGGAGTATGAGAAATACTGTAGTAATCAAGAATTGGAGGAATGATGCTGGACTATCTCAACAGCAGTAGCAGCAAACAGTCAGTATAAAAANGTAACTTACAGATTAAATCCGTCTGCCAATTTTAAATCTGCAATTTAAACCAGCCTCCTTCATTTTCTAAGGCTCTTGTGAGCGATGTAAATAGCATGTCGATATCAGCTTTTATTCCCAAAATGTCCTAACACTGATCTTGAGATGATCCATAAGATGCTGCTCCTGTCCAAAGTGGGATTGAGATAACAAAGATCCTTTCTTGAGGTTTTTTTTGTGTGGGATTTTATTAATCTGATATTCCTATTCTTCAGTTAGAACCATGAAAGAGACCTATTTCTGACCAGATTTGTTTGTCGTGTGTTTTCCTAGAGGATTGTCAGTGAAAAGTTACACAGGTATATTCTTTGCAACCTTAACTGATTACATCTTTAATCTTTGCAAANGAAATTAATTGGAAAATTCCATAAGACTTTTAAATTTTCATGTGAAAATATAAGTTAACTTTTTAAAAACTAGCATTGAACTGATTTTTTTAAAAATTTCTTTGAAGTCAAACATGTGGCAGATCCTGGCATCTCTGTTAGAGATGGAAACAATAAATCAATGTGTTGTGAAGCAAAGAAACAGCAACAACACTCTCTTCCCCCTCAACCAAAAATCAAGTTCTAAACTTTGGACATGTTCATATATATATATATATATATCCACACCTGCATAGTATGTTTGCTGAAACAATTTTGGTTAAGTATTTTTAGCATTAAAAATACATCCTTAAGCCTAAAAAAAGAACTATTTTATGGGCAATCATAATATTTGAATTATTATATTTATAAAAAAGTACAGTCATTTGTTACTTTCTTATGTCCAACATTTTAAGAAGTGGCGGAGTGCTCTGTGTTTCTACTTACCCAGATCTGATTTCTGTTTCTGTTTGAATCATGATTCATTGCAATTTTCAGTGTTGTAGGAGAGGATTATTTCCTTACACTGCCAAGATCTTGTTCCTGTCCTCTATTATACGAATTCAGTCAAATAATCACATAAATTAAGTAACTATTTCATCAAGTAAATCAAAATAACATTTGAAAGAACAGGTGTCATCCATTAAAAAGGTACCAAAGAATTAATCTGGCTTTAAATTATGTAGGACCCTGCTGTTAGTAACTTACAGATTAAATCCGTCTGCCAATTTTAAATCTGCAATTTAAACCAGCCTCCTTCATTTTCTAAGGCTCTTGTGAGCGATGTAAATAGCATGTCGATATCAGCTTTTATTCCCAAAATGTCCTAACACTGATCTTGAGATGATCCATAAGATGCTGCTCCTGTCCAAAGTGGGATTGAGATAACAAAGATCCTTTCTTGAGGTTTTTTTTGTGTGGGATTTTATTAATCTGATATTCCTATTCTTCAGTTAGAACCATGAAAGAGACCTATTTCTGACCAGATTTGTTTGTCGTGTGTTTTCCTAGAGGATTGTCAGTGAAAAGTTACACAGGTATATTCTTTGTGACCTTAACTGATTACATTTTTAATCTTTGCAAAAATACAGTGAGTTTTATAAATTAACTTATCAAATACAAAATCGAAGCACAAAACAAAAAACAAATAGGATTCTTTAAAAATTAAGTCCTTCCTCGAGGGACAGGGAGAATGAAAGTCTGCAAAACTTTCAATATGCTTTGAGAAAATGGAAGAAAAGAGATTATTAAGTCACATATGTTGAGAGTAATGGAGATGTGCTTGACATCTGGAAAGAAAAAGTGGCAAATGCCCAAAATTCTGCTGCTGCATCAAGCAAAATCTCTGTGCAGGGAAAATGGAAGTTAAATTGGTCTAATTATTCACTTATATTCCTTAACTTTTGCTTGGTTTTGGTTTGTGATTAAATACTTGTCCAGTGTCCTGGACACTCCAAGTAAGAATTCTGATAGAAACATGTTTGATAAAGTAATGTGTGTTAGAGTTATGGCCAATTGAAACTTGCAATGTGCAATAATTAACTCCTCCTTTCCATTTCAATGTGGGTAAGGCAGATGTGATAGAACAGACAAAGGACCTGGAGCTTTTCATCTTGTCAGGATGGGAAAAAAATCCAGCAGCTGTCATGCATTTTGACTGCATGGTGGGTATTGATGAACGTAATGAACTTTAATTTTCTCAAATACAGGTGAATACAGACAGAAGATTTAGATTTTCAAGGAGACTTTAGGTAGATCCCTGCTACCTCACACCTCATGTCACACAAATGACACAGATTTGTTTTCATAAAAAAATATTGTCAGGAGTCCTAAGAGGGGCTGCAATATCTGCCCACATTACTGTGCTTCTGAATATAACTAAACCTTGAAATTCCTGCCTTCAGAAAGATTCCTGCTCTTGGGCCTGGAATTTGAAGCCATTCTAAGTATAGGTTATGGAGGATAGAAACTCAAATGGAAGTGTAAAAATTCTGTTATAAAAAAGAGTGTGGAAAGGTTGGGTTTTTTTTAAGTCTTGAACCTTTTGTTCAGGATTTGAGAACTGGGGTGATTTTATAAATCATTTGAGCATTTTAACAACCTGACTGAAGTAGAAAAAATGCTTTGTGAATCAGGGTATTGGCCAGGCACACCTGTGAGCTGTCAGTCTGTGACCACAAAATAGGAGCAGCAGAAGTTAGAGGTGCAAATCTTGGTCTCATCTTTCTCCCCTCTTCCCTTTTTAAGAGCATAATGTTGCACTAGCAGAATCTGACCTTGTTTTCCACCTTTAAAGCTTGATGCCAGTTAGATTTTTGTTTTATCAAGCAGAGAAGGAGGCAAGACAAGGATAGAGGTCTGAGAAATAGGTGATATTCTTTCCTAGGTTTAAATCTTTTCCCCCCCCTGCATATGTCTCTCAATGTAGAAAAGAATTTCAAAGCCAAGAATGCCGAGTGAGCTNCCAAGTAAAAAATGTAATTTTGGAAAATGACTTTGCATTCCTTTAATAGCCCTGTAGCTTATGTGCAGTTAAAAAAAAATCATGGAAACTATAATTATTCACTTATATACCTTAAGTTTTGCTTGGTTTTGGTTTGTGATNCGTAAAAATTCTGTTATTAAAAAGAGTGTAGAAAGGTTGTGGGTTTTTTAAATTCTTGAATGTTTTGTTCAGGATTTGAGAATTGGGGTAAGTTTATAAATCATT
This sequence comes from Drymodes brunneopygia, assembly GCA_013400955.1. Taxonomy (NCBI): domain Eukaryota; kingdom Metazoa; phylum Chordata; class Aves; order Passeriformes; family Petroicidae; genus Drymodes; species Drymodes brunneopygia. The sequence continues at coordinate 17,439 of VZTZ01040321.1, forward strand.
TGAGTGTTTTAACAACCTGACTGAAGTAAACAAAAGGCTTTGTGAATCAGGGTCTTGGCCAGGCACACCTGTGATCTGTCAGTGTGTGACCACAAAATATAAGCAGCAGAAGTTAGAGGTGCAAATCTGGGTCTCATCTTTCTCCCCTCTTCCCTTTTTAAGAGCATCATGTTGCACTATCAGAATCTGACCTTGTTTTCCATATTTAAAGCTTNAGAAATAAATCCCGCAGCTGTCATGCATTTTGACTGTATGGTGGATATTGATGAATGTAATGAACTTTAATTTTCTTAAATACAGGTAAATACAGACAGAAGATTTAGATTTNTGCTCTGTGTCAGGAAAGGAAATGGTGATGTCAACTCAGTTCTTATCACGGCACACAAGAAAATTCTTCCACTTCAGAGTTAACATTTTCCTGAGTGTGTGGAGCAGGAGACGGGAGGAAGGGACTGAGAGATGTGCAGGCCTTTGAACAGCCTGTGGAGCTGCATTGTGTTAGGATGTGGAATGCCTTTAGGAAACAAAGGAAGGACAGGAGACACAGCACTGGTTCAGGGAGGTTACTCTGGGGCAGAAACCAATACTGTGCTACAGAGAACTCCGTGGTCTGTTTGCACTCCCCAGCACCGGCGATGCTTTTCCCTGGCTCAGAGCTTCCCTCAGGAGTCCTGGCTGACACACCTGTGCATCTCCTGCCTGAGTGCTGATGTGGAGGGTGGGACATATGGTACAGATTAAGGACTTTGCTCGACTTTATTGCCTCTTGGAAGGACAGCTGAGACTCATTAGAGACTGGTGAGGACAGCAACTGGTGGTATCTCAACATTTTGCACCAAAGGAGCAGAGAGGAGAGATGTGCATTGTGCCCAAAGATAGGAAACTATCTACATTGCTGAAATCTTGCCTGCAGCAGCAATTCATTTTCTGAGGCACACACACTCAATAAACTATGCCTTCAGTTAGGCCTTCCAGCTGGAAACATTTAAATCATTTGGTATCAGATAACCATTCTCTTTCAGTCATTCTCCACACATGCCTTATATTCCTGTGATTTGTTTATTGTTCATTCTAATGTGTTATCCTGCACTGTAAATATATACATCTTGATTTGTCAAGTGTCTTGGCAGCTAATATGCTGCTATACCTGGGAGAGACATTTTCATAAACAAATATTTACAGCAAATATTATATTCTCCTATATCATGATATAAAAATTCTTTATTTGTTTAAATTCTGTTCAGAATACATCCACTGGGACAGCAGTTGTGATTAAAGAAATGCATCTGGAGAAATAAAGGCCTAAAATATACAAAGCTGAAAATAGTAAACACCTAGTAGCTATTGCAGTCTTGATAATAGACAGAAAAGTCACCAAGCAAGAGAAATTGTTTGTCCTTCCCTGTCCGTTTGTCTTGCTACTGTGTGTGCAGCTATGAAAATAAGGGTCTTTGTTTTCACTTGGGCTTTTAAGAGTCCTTCTGATATGTGAAAGCAAACTTTTTATGGCAACAGCTTTTGTAGCCTGTTATAACCCTGAGCTCTCATAAAGCAGTCTTTCTTCGTGGTTTTCTTTATGAAACTGATTGTCTCAGCATGTGTTTATTCTTCATGTATGGAAAAAGAGAAGTGTCTTGTAGTAAAGCAGAATCAGGTAACAGCATTAGGTAATGTCTGATCACCAACAAAGGACTTGTTGGACTTGCCCTTTTCTCACAATGAAGACCCAAGCTTGTCCATAGAGTTTCAAAACTTTTACAGACCACACACCCACCCACTGATGCTTTTCAGCTTTCTCCTCACCTTTGCTCTGTCCTCTGACATCCCTGAGCTTGGTGTATCTTTAAGACTGCAGTCCTACTGCCTTACTGAGGAGGCAGAATCCTAGGAAGGTCTTACCAGGGTTAACAAAAAACTGAGCAGTGATTTAAAGTCAGGTAAAAGCACCCCACTTATCCCCATTATCCCTTTTGCAGAGGAACTGCAGTACTGACTTTTTTCTTGTTGTCATGAATGCCGTGGAGGCCTTTCATTTTAAGGGTTTTTTTTGTGTTTATTTCATCTCTGCATTAACAAAGTGAAGCAGGTGGTTGTCTGTCATCTTCCTTTTTAATATATTTTTTACACTCATCTATGCCAGCTTCAGAGAGATAATTTTGAAGAAGCTTTGTCTTACAAAGCAAGTCCTTTCAAGTATAAATTGATTTTGAATATATTCAGGTGACATAGTCACAGATGGCACTTTCTCAGCGGGTTCCAGGCAGCTTTTAACTGTCAGTGAGGGGAGTGGAGTTTTTTAATGAATCTTGAGTAGTGAGAGCTAATGTATCTTTTGAAAACTAGGTGACTGAAATAGATTGTGCTTCTATGAGGTGATTTATTATTTTCCAGAGTTTTATATTTAAAAAAACCCCAAAAGCCCAAAACAGCAAAAAGACTCAAATCCCCTCAAAGGACAACTAATGCCCAAACCCAGATCTTTTCCCTAATGCTCCTTAATCATTGGTATTCCACTAAAGAAACATTGCTTGAATGAAATTTAAATAAGATCTTACCCCCAAAAAAATGTATTAAAGGTTAATTACTAATCTTCAGCCTCCTTTAATCTACAGTGTTTTTATTTACTTATGATGAAATTGATTATTTACTTAATGTGAAAAATTTTTGAGCCTAAAATCTTTTTTTCCAGCTGCATGAGCTGGCTTAATGAAAGACACTCTGTTTTTCTGCATCCATCACGCTTCATCAAAGTTATTTTTTTAGTTCAGTTAGTTGAGAGGTGCCTAGAGAGAATAATCAGTCCTAGCCAAAGAAAAGACTGGATCTGAAGATTTGTGATGCTGAATTTGGGAGGTATATTTAGGAATCCCCCAGAAGTGCTATGTAAATGAAGTCTCTCTACAGAGTGGTCATTTGCTAGGCAGGACAAATTTTAAACAGTACATTTTCGAGAATTTTTTTTTTTCAGAAATGACTGATTTTTCTAGTGTGTGATTGTTTATATTTAAAAAAACTATGACAGAACAGAGATTCCTATTTGAAACCATTAAGCACGTACCTTTGGAAATCAAAGCCTCTTAAAGGTATTTCAGATTACCCATCCAAAATCATGAATTGTTGCTGAAAAGAGCATGTTCTGTTACCATGTTTCGTTTCAGTTATTCAGCACTTACACAGTAATTCCCATGTACCCAGGGACTGCTCCTAGTATTTTCTGTTTCCACACAGTAGAAAGAGAGGGCAAAATTTCCTTTTCAACTAGAAATACCCTAAAGTAATACAAATAAAGATAACACTGAGAATACTAGATTGGAGAATTTAATGAACTCTACATTTTCAGAGCAGGCATTCAGTCACTTGCCACATAGTTCTAAGAGCTTCTGAGTTATCAGCAATTTAAATTTTGGCACATTTCTTTTGGTATCACATCACTGTCTTCATGTGCTAAAGTATTTCAGAATTTGGCTTAGTGTTCCTAAGTACAGAATTGTATTAAACTGCAGTGTTTGAAGCGCAGTTGACATTGAATTCATCAAGAGTTCTCTCTCCCACTTGTTATCAAATTTCAGTGATCACATTTAATTATTTAAATAGGCTAAATGATACAGGGCCTGAATAAAATTAGAATATTGATTAATGCTTAGTATTTTCTAATCTCTAGGTTTTCTGTAAATCAATATGACTCTTGAAGGAACCATATTTAATACCTGAGAAGTACCTTAGCTCACAGGGTTATATCTCTGCAGAGACAGGTTTACTTTTCATAATTCAGAATAACCTCAGTGGAATATGATATCAAATAGAATCTCATTCCTTATTTAAAGTATCTAAAGTTTTAAATACATCCATGAGCAGAGCAAAAGGCAATGTATACCACATGAAAGATTTCTTCAGACAGTTCTGTGTCAGCATTATACGAAACTCTCTTAACATACTCATGAGGTCTGAACACCCCAGTATTCTTACCTTGTGTTCCTGGTTTAATAACAGTATTCACTTTAAAACATAATTGTACTTTAACCTTTCTTCTTTATTATTAAATAGAGTTTGTTTCAAGCCTGGCTGTGAAAATAATAGTGTATGTGTATTTCTGGCATATCTTATTTGCATAGTAATAAAAGATTAGACAGAATTATTAGTTGCATATCTTAAGTGTGGTGGTTGGTGCTATACCTGAAGAGAGGAAAATGCCATTCTATTGTATTGCAAGGTGCTCTTAAGTGCCTTTTAAGTGTTAGTTTTCTCTCTTGAAATGTATCTAAATAAATGGGAAATGGAACCAGATGGGTGAAATCCTGAATGTAGTTACACAGAAAGTCAGGAAAGGACAGCCAGCTCTTTATCAGAGAGAACATTTTCCACAAGTATCAAATCTCAGACCTTCTGTTTCTTAACTGTAACCCTTAGTCTTCAAGGGAGATCTACACAGTGCTTTTAAAGCCCTGGAAGTAAAATCTGTAAGTGCTCCTTACTAAAAAAATCAGGGGAACAACAGAAGCATCTGTGCTATGGCCCACTAAAAACTACTGATCCCTCTCTGTAGCAAAGGTATAGTTAATTCTGTCCTTTGGTTTCATGGGCCTGTCACATCTTCCCTTTCTGACACAAAGGGCTGCTTTGAGCATTACCTATGCTCTTCTTACCTGGCTTTCCTGAGTAACCCAAGATATCAGTATAATTCCTCTGTTAGTCACATCAGTTCCCCTGACAGCTCACTCTTCACATGAAGAGGGAAGGGCTTTTTCATCCTTGGTCTATTTCCCCCCATTCTTCCCCCATTTCTCACTTCATGCCCTTAGCATTTATAAACTCTATAGAGCTTCTATAAGCTCTAGAGTTCAGGGATCCATTTTGGGTAGATATAACTCACAAAGGGTTTCTGTTGTAAGTGTTGGACATGCTTTTAAAAAAAAATCTGGATGTTATTCTTCAAATTGTCTTTTGATATTTGCACTGCCTGATGTTTGGTGTTATGTGGGATGGTAGTTCTTTATACTGGTTACTTTGGCTGTATGAGCTTTATTGCTTTATAGGAAAACATTGACTTTTTTCTAATGTTTAACATTTTCTATTAAGAATCTTTTTCTAAGCAAAGTTCATATTTATTCAGCAGCAGATTGTAAAGATAATTTCCTGTCAACTCTTCTTCCCACTGAACATGGTTTAGCTCTTCCTGTGTTTTAACTTTCAGAGGTCCACTTTGTTTCCAAAAGAGGTTAGATTTTGATTATTAGTGCACTCTTACTAGGCTGAAATAATACCGTAGCATTTCTGCCAGTCTGGACAATATGAGTGGAAGCAAACAATAAAATCCATGGTGTATATTTTAGTTAAGTGTGCATAAGGAAAACCAATTTTATAGTGGGTCATGCATACTCCCCTCCTTTATGGAATCCACCCAGTATCCAGCTCAGGAACTCAGTCACCATTTAGAGAACATCCTGCAGGTTGTCTTATGGGTCTTCCATCTCCGGTGTTCATCTCTTGAATATTGCATTGTGTTTACATGAGCTTAAAATTTTTTCCTTGCTCTAATTTAAAAATAAAATATCTGAGCTTCTGAAATGCTATCTCTGCTTTCTCAGTTTCCATTTATATGCAGAAGGCATACATGTGGTTAATATGCAGAGTATCTATACAGTACCAAGAAAGTTAGGAGCTGGTTCTAGTGAGGAGAGGATGAAGAGGTTTGATATAAAATCATCAGCAGAGCAGAACATTTATTGTGAGCATATTTTTAAAGAGTTTATTTCCGTGGATGCATGTCTTTAACTGTGGAGGTGAATTTTGGTTTGAATACAAAATAACTTTTGGGTTAAAATAATTGTATTTCCTAATGTTAATTGCTAAGCATTCATTAATTTCTCAGATATTAACCAAAATAATTTTCTGATTTGCAGCAGTCTTTCACCTATATCTGAACAGACTGCAGAGTATGCCAGAAAGACGTAGCAAGATTCCAGAGGAATAAGGAATGAAATGTATTCCAGATATAGGAAAATAGAGAAAAATACAACTAAAACATTTTCTGTTNCGTGGATGCATGTCTTTAACTGTGGAGGTGAATTTTGGTTTGAATACAAAATAACTTTTGGGTTAAAATAATTGTATTTCCTAATGTTAATTGCTAAGCATTCATTAATTTCTCAGATATTAACCAAAATAATTTTCTGATTTGCAGCAGTCTTTCACCTATATCTGAACAGACTGCAGAGTATGCCAGAAAGACGTAGCAAGATTCCAGAGGAATAAGAAATGAAATTTATTCCAGATATAGGAAAATAGAGAAAAATACAACTAAAACATTTTCTGTTCCACTCTATGATTTTATGAGAATTTTTATATCTTTTCTATTTACATGTCTATTTTTAAAGTGTATTAATGCTCAGGGAGAAAAGACAGTTCTTCGCCAAAGCTGGTAATATATTCAGACACTTTTGATTATTACGGCTTTTATCCCCACATAAAAGAAGCAAAAAAACCTTGAGCAAATAAATAGACATTTCAAATGCTAGTAAAAAGCCAAATCTACAGGGAAAGCTATGGAATTTGGTGGCCAATGAAGCTGCTGTCATTTTCTTTCTGATTCCTATCCTGCCTTTCAAAAACAAACTCAACCAAAAAAAATCCCCCATCCAAAACCAAAAACACAACCTCAAAACCTTTCCCTCATCCCCCCCAAAACCCCCAAAACCACAGCTCTGCACACAAAAACTGGGACAGGAATAGAGCAGAACCTTATGGAAGAGTGCAAGGCTAGCAGCTTGGTGCCCTAGAAGTCCCAATATTTAAACTTCTAAAAAAGAGTGGAGCTCAAACCGTGGCTGCAGACCCTCAAATCAAATTCTTGTCAAGTTCAGTTCCACATTTGAGTTTGTAGCTGTCAGATGTGTTCATCTCTACAAAAAGATCAAAATGAAACCTAGAATTGAATGTCCAGGATGTCTGTAAGGCTTCATCCAGATCAAATTCTGAAGTTTTTTTTCTCCTCTTATGATTTTCCAGATTTCTTAACCATTTATTGTACCTAGAATTGCCCCGAGAGAAAAGGAAATTTTGGTTTCTGCTTTAAATGATTTATTCAGTGGAATGTAAGTAAAATTTAACATTAAGTGCATTCTTAAGCCCTTGAAATGAAGCCTGCACTTATGTACTTTAACGAGTTAAAATGCTTTTCTAATGAAGAAATAAATACGTAATTAAGGCACAAGTAGTGATCTGGGATTGGACTTTGTTGACTGAAGAGCATTGCTACTACTGTGAGGAGCAGTAATAGCACTAGTAATTGTTGAATAATATATAGTGCTCTGGATGGCATAAATGCTCTAATTCCACTATTTAGATTTTTCTAAGGAGATGTAATCAGTTTTGGGGAGACTTTTTCTTTAATCTCTCCATCTGTTAAGGATCTTTTTCCTCTCCATCCCCCCCCTGTCCAGCCCCCTGGTATATTGATATCATTTCATGTGGCAGAACAGTCTTCCTTTTCTGAGGATGACATCCTTTTGTCTAATAAATGAAATATGTAGCTCCTATTAGAGTTTTTATTTTGCTGGTATTTCAGTAAGACACAGAATACAGAGCAGAACTTTAGCTATTCATGCAGACTTGAAGAAGATTTCCAATGCTCCTGCAATTGTTTTAGCATTTTAAATACTTTGTAGTCTACAGTATTTTACTTAGAATATGAAGGCTATATGAAAGTTAATAGAAAAGCAAGATTCACAATGAAAGGCAATATGGTTTAAAAGATAATTGTGAAGTACGAAAATGAGTTTCCATTTTAGATTCTGTGGGATTTGGTTTGATAGGACCTGATTATTTAATACATCAAAGGAAATCTTCTGTGTGGATCTTTCTTGCTTTGAATTGAAGGAGAAGTCAGCTGTCTTGGCTCTGACCTACACAAACCCTTACAGGCTCTTAGAAAGCCCCAGGGAGAGGATATTTTCTTGGGATCAGTGCAGTTTCTCTTCACCAATACTGTACAGACTGCAACAGAAGTTGAATTTATGACTGTAGTACGACACTGCCAAGCTGTTTGATCTGTGTTTGGGCCTTTTTCTACAGTTTTGCTGACCTTGAGAATCCACCAAAATACCACAGAACTGCATTTTGTTTCGTTTGTAATAACAGTAGCTGTTGAGATCTATTTGATTATTATATCAAGTTATGATAATTACCATATAAAAACAGCTAAATTGGGGTAGTTATGCAAAATATGTTATTTCCTCTTTGTAAGCCAGCTACTGGCAGTTTTAAATTGTATGTAGTTTTTTATGTGATAGGTCAGTGAAATATTGTGCTATGATTAGCAAGATACACATAGGCATCTGAAAGCAGTTTCAAAATAACTCTGTCTTTTATCTGAGAGTTCAATAATGTGAGTTAAAGGTTCTCTGAAGATATTCTTGTATGGTAAATGTGTTTTTGTATTACATACAGCAGGTGCAGGAGGACCTTTCATTGTGTTTCAAGTCAGGTTTTACTATCTGTTTCCTTTAGATAGCTCATTATCTGTTATTGGATTTAGTTCTATGGTGGTGGAAATCTTTATATCTGACTTTATTGTATTTTATTATGTTACATAAAATACTATTGAATATTTTGTATGTAAAGATTTCTGGCTACTTTCTTTAGTGTCAGAATAAATTACAGCATTGGAAAGATCAGTGATGCTGTTAGAAGACATTTTCTTTGAATTATCATTAAAATTAATTTTAAGAGCTCTTTCTTGAGACGAGGTTTTGAGAACAGAAGATGTTCTGGAAAAAAAAGTCATGCCAGCATGAAGGCTTTAGTTACTTGAACCTAAAACCACAAGAAAAATCATTAGAGGTTTACTTTTCCAATAACCAAGAACATTGTTTTGTTCAGATTATTTCACCTGAAAGATGAAAAAACCCAAAAGCCTACAAATCCATTCAAGTAACTTTTGAACTGTTCCAAAACTGGCCATTTAATTCAATTTTCAGTAGAAATGACAGCTGGAAATATCCTTGGAAAAAGAATGCATTGAATATTTGATTCTGATCTCATTGTAGATGAGATTCTGTTTGCCACTACCCAGAATGGCAGAGTATTTAACTTTACTGCACTGCCAGCTTAACAGCGAGTTCCAGCAAATGCTCAGCCTTTTCCTTTGCTGGGTGACTGGTGCTCCTTGATCTGAGTGACCGGAGAATTCCATTTGGAACTCCTTGTAACAAATAGTTGTGGTTCCTTTAAGCTGTGTGTCAGGACAGAGTATTTTGACCATGCTTGATAAGTATCTTGCCTAGAATTTAAAAGTAAATCTCCAGTCATTTTTGGGAATAAAAGCAACAGATTTTTCAGTAACCTAAATTTTTGAGGTCCCTATTCCCTCAGATGGTTCTGAATATCTCCATGCCTGGTTACAGGGGTTGGCTTCCCTTTGCCCTTATTTTTTTGGACTGACAACCATTGCTTCTGTTGGAGCAGTTGGCAGTGGAAGTGTTGATCAATTTACCTCAAGTGGAGTAACAAATAGAGAGATAAACAGGATGAACATGAGGATTTGTTTAGACCCTGGAGAACACACACAAAATCCTGGAAGGCTGAAAAGTCATGGTATTTAACCAATTAACAGCATGGCAAATTAAACACTTTACTATTAAATCTACAGCAAGTCCTTTCATTGAAAGAATTGAAGAGCAGGCATATAATTTAGCTGAAACTATCTTTCTGCAAGATCTGGGAACAAATGTCTGGAATGTTTAAAAGTTGTTCATTTTTTAAAAATGTTTCCCTTTCTACTAAGTATTGGCTTTATTTATACTTGAAAAGAGTAGGATCAAAACCAATCTGTATCAGTGGCTGCACACACAGTCTTTACTCAGAAGAGGCTATCATGTAAATATACAAGACAAACTGAAGCTGAGAAAAAGGGAGAATCACTATTTCTGTTTTAGAAAATGAACACAAATGGGAAATAATCAGCACTTTAGATTATTAGGGCTCAGTAATATTACTGGAACCATCTAGGTGAGCTGCTTGTGATGAATATCAAGGGTTAACTGTCCTGTCCAGTACACTTTTCAGAGTCACTCTAGACACCTGGAGAGCCTGGGGTGTAACTGAGATCTGTTACCTGCCCCAGTGCTTCCCTGAACTGTGAAACCACCCAGCTGTTGACCATTCCTGCTGTCCATAAAGCAGAGCACAGCACGGAGATGTTCGGGGCTCCAGCAGCATGAAAACCCAGCAAAGAATTGCTGGGAGAGAGCGAATGGCTGAGGCTTTTGTTGTGGCTGTAGAAAATCCCCCTGAGGCTTGGGAAGAGCCCCAGGGC
>VZTZ01040326.1:0-321042 GCA_013400955.1 Drymodes brunneopygia
TGGAAGAGTTTTTGTTATGAATACCATAATAATGAGCTATAATAACCCATGAAGAACTGTCAGTGAGCCTTCCCTGGCATCTATTTGTAATCTTGCTTTTTTTCATAGACAAGTATGGAATGTTAATGCTATTTTCTACTGTCTGAGAACCACCTACACCTATCCTTATCCTCAGACATTCATCAGAAATCCACTGTCAGCTGTAAATAACAACAAAATTGAATTGTAGGCATTTTGTATTTAGTCCTGTCTTGTCTGAAAGACATTAACACCCATCTGTACTTAATGTAATATTTTCAAATGTCACTATCTCTTCCTCTACCCATGCATCATGATTGCTGTAGGCAACAATCAGTTAAGGATAGAGTTCAACTGTTCCTAAAGATGTAGCACTATTGTATTAGGTATGCAGATATTTTCTACAACAATTCATATTCCTTCTTCTCTAATTGTCTACTCTTTTTGGCCACTGTTTGCCATCCACATATACACTCCTAACAGTGATTTGCTGATCTCTAATTTGTTTTCTGATTAATCTGAGTTTCCTGACTGCTGGCATGTGAACAAGCACCCCCATCATCTAGTTTGCCTCAGCACACACTACACATACATTTAGTGCTATATGTGTGAATAGCTTATTCCAAGGAAATAAATTTTTCCTATTCATAATTTCTGCAATAAGGGAAGTAGTTGTGTTGGTTGGCTAAAGATGCAATTACACTTTGCTCAGCATTGTCCTTTACCATGTCAAAGCTGAGTGAATTTGCTCAGCATGTCCTCATCTACTGTTGCATTAGGAGAACTCCTGGGAAAATGCATGAAAGGCCTAGAGTCCTGGGGTTGTAAAAATTTTTTGTCAAGGAAAACAAGGTGCAAAACCAGAAAAGCAAGCTCTTTTTTTCTTTTTCCTTTATTTGAAGAAGACTTATCACTTCCTGTCTTTTTCTTTTTCTTTTTCTTTTTCTTTTTCTCTTTTTCTTTTTCTTTTTCTTTTTCTTTTTCTTTTTTTCTTTTTCTTTTTCTTTTTCTTTTTCTTTTTCTTTTTCTTTTTCTTTTTTCTTTGTCTCTATCCCACAGGTTAAAGAAAACTGGGTTAGAACTGCTGGTCTTACCTAGTTTGATTTCTTGTCAGGAAGAGAGTGCTATTTACTGCATGAGCAAAAACCCAGTGATGGATTAATTTTTAGTGTTATTTGAATTGCTCCCTGGATTGCAGGAAAAAAATCGAATCTGTGGACATGTTTTGTGAATGTTAAGCAAGCTGTGACCTTAGTTTATGAATTCCTGATTTGCAATTCAGCCAGAGAAGTATTCATGCATTCACCTCCTATTTAAATTACATGCTTTAGGTTAATTAAATCAGGACTAGATCTATAAACACCCAAGATACGCAGTTCTTTATGCAGCTGTACTCTTTATGCATTTAAACCAACTCTTCCAGCAAGCCTGTGGCAGTTACTGTCAGATAATATAGGAAATAATACACGATAACCACTGGGGACAGAATAAGATGTAAGAAGCACTGCAGCATTTATGAGTAACTGTTTCAAGTGGTTCGTGTCAGCATAGCTCTGGTTAAGTTGAAAATCAGATTACTGGAAAACTGACTTGAGAAAAAGAGGTGAGCTAGGGATTTCCACCGGCAAGAAAGATAGTGGAATTAGCTTGGCTGCAAAGGATGCAGTCTACTTATATTCTATCTTATTTTGCTCAAATGGTATCCAATCACCTAACATACATTAGGACGATTATATATTAGTGAATAAAGTAATAAAATAATAGTCCTTTGCGAAGGTAATGCTCCTTTAGCACTGAATTCATATACAGGCTGAGTTTCCCAGAAACTTTGAAACTTTTTTCTGATCTTAGGCAAAATTTTCACAGTGATAGAATATCTGAAGGTGGAGAGGACCCACAAAAGTCCAAAGGCCGGCTCCTGGCCCTGCACAGGACTACCCCAAGAGTCCAACCATGAAAAAGAAAAGAAAAAGACTCAATAGGCAGACTTTTGCTGCTGAGTGTTCAGTCCTTCCAAAGATTTCAGGCCAAAGTTTTTTTGAGAACAGGATGGACCTAGTTCTGATACCTGGGGAAGGAATTGCCACATGGGACAAAATTTGAGAAGATTTCATTTCAAATGAACATGGTGACACCTGCAATCTCCTCACTGGTACATGACAGAAAAGTGCTCACAGCATGTCCCTACCCTTTATGAAATTTTAAACAATGAGCTAACAATTTATGTCATATGTCTGGCAGTGTTTAAACAAACATAAGAAATGAATCTATGTTTTTCTTATGTGCAAGTAATTCCCTTAGAGACCCAAAAGCTCTCTGCAGACTAACCGTATGTGGGTATTGACCACTAATAGGTTATTTGAGGGCTAGTTAGGCTTTCTGTGGATACAATTTTTTGCCATGTCTTGGCAAAATAATTGTATGAGGAAAATGAAGTGCTGAATCCTAGGTGGGTGCAAAGAAATGTGAAGTGTGTGACAAGCAGAATGTTGTAAATTCAACATTTATGTTTTTTTAATATACCATAAATTAAAGAGCAAAAGAATGTCATCTTATGCTTGATTTCTGTAGAACATCTGTGCAGTTATGGCAAGGTCTGAGAAAGGAACATGATCATCTGAATTAAGGCTTAGTGTTGGACTTTGGCACTGACTAAAATTTCATTTCAGCTATCACCACTGACAGCTGCTATTAAATAAAACAATTTATATCCAGTTGCCATCTGTGAGCTGCTAGCAGCTTTTCTCTCAGCTGAAGCACTGTATTGGACAGTGTGGCATTCCCATTTTATTGTAAAATAAAGGAATCTATATAAGGTCTCATTGAAGGTGCTCCTCCACCTGTCTGGATTGAGGAGTTTGATCTTGTGACTGATTTCAGAGCATGCTGCCCAGGTAGCAGGTGACACGGCAGGAACCATTGCTTTCTTTTCAAATATGTGCCCCCTTGCTAAGCAAGTGCTCCCTGGTTACAATGCCTATGCAGAGTTCTGCCTCTCCTGGCTCACTTTCCATTTCTCCCTGTAAAAAGGATCAGTATTTTTCTTCTCCAAAGATTGTACCTTTTTTCTTTTCCTTTTTTTTTTTTTTGTTGTTGTTGCTACTGTTGTGACATTGCTCATACGAGCAAAAGATGAAAAAATGTGTAAAAAAAAGAAAAAAAAGGTCTGTTTTTTAGCTACATGTTATGACTGTTCACCTAGGAGATAAATAGCACGGGATTCCTATTTCAACCATCACTTATGTCAGGCAGTCTTTGACTAGCGTACACAAATGGTCTGTAAACCAGGCTGGGAACTGCATTCTCCTCACTTTAATCTGAACGCTCAAACTACTAAACTGTGAAGTCACACTTGCTAATATTCTATCTTGGCTGCCAATTCATCGTTAATATTCTTTTCCCAGAGGTTACACTCACTAAGCAATTTGTAAACAACAGCAAATCAGATAAAAAGGCAAAAGCTGCCTTCCAGAGTAATAACAACAAACAATAAAAAAGACCCAGACTTGCCAATACTATCTAGATAAGATCACTTTCAAAGTGAGAATTTTCACCATACAATGAGTTTTTTTATGGAGGTATTCTGTGAGGAGCATAATTACTATCCAAGTAACTGTAGATAAGCTGATACCTGTGATACATCAAAGGGAATCAAAACTTCAGCCTCACTGAAATATTATTACATTCAGTATTGCACTGTAGTCTATGGAAAAAAAATATTTGCTAACCTTACATTAACTACATTAACTGTATGTTGACTGTAGAAAATATATTAATACTGTTGGAGTGGTGAAGTGCTTTCTCTTAACTTTTGATCTAAACACCTCACAAAGGTCTATATTTAAGACACTGTGCCAACATAAGACAAGCAATAGTGCAATAGTTGCTGACCATTGAAAGCCAAAGGTAAATAGAATCTGTAAAGAGTAAGAGATGAATACACAGGGAAATACATTTACATCACAGAATCTGTGGTATAACAGCTGGTACTGAGAGGAAACTGGAACTGATCTCTGGAAAAATGTCTGTATCTGCTCTGAATTCTTAGAAGAAGCCAAGTATTCTGCTAGGAATAATATTTCGTTTTATTCTGGTTCACACAGGCCAAAACTCTAGCTAACTGTAAATTCCTTTTCAGAGTAGGTTTAAGCAAGATATTGCAGTGCAAATCAGCAGGGAACACACTTGGGCTCAGTCTTATCTGCTCCTTTCACAGGAATATAGGGAGGAAAACAGAGAGAAACAGACGAGAAGAGAGACAGGGAGGGGATGGAGCCATTGCCCAGGGCAGACAAGCTTCTTGTGTGGGGAATTGAATAAAAACATGAGTGTGAATCCAACTTCCTCAATCCCCAAAAACTCTGTTCCCCTCCCTCACCAGCGGCCAGCCTGACCTTCCAGGAGCCTGGCATGGGCAAAGTAGGTGTCCAGCCTATGACCATTGGTTGCTGCCCTGTTGCTTTAGGGAACTCCTTACATCACCTCTGCTGAGCCATTGCTTCCTGCTTGTAAGCAATCACCATCAGAGTTGGAAGAGTGTCCCCACCTAGCTGACCCAGGAAAACCTTGTCCTGATGGCTTGGTGCCACCAGAAAGCCCCCCACACCTTTTTCTTTTCTCCATGGGCCATACCAAGTCCTGATGGTATATGAATGCCTCTCAAGTGCTGCCAAAATAACATTAAATTGCGTCTTCTAGAAATTATGTCCCTGCTTTTCTCCCCTTCGTCCCTGGAAATGTGACTTTCAAAATGTGAGGAAAAGCTGTATGGCTCTGTTAGGGCTGAAATCTGGCGCTTTTTAGAAGTTGTCTAATCATACTAGATGCCAGTTCTTGTTCAATTTAAACTGCAATCCAGATTTCATTATATGCCACATCTCCAAATTAGATATTGTCTTACATTTCTTAGGGGTAAAATAAAGATGTTTTCAGAATAAAACTGTCAAAGAATTTTAGCTTTATTAGCAGTAACAAAAATGAAAAGCAAGCTGTCTTGAGTGTATGTAAGACATAAAACTTGCTGAATGCAGATAAAAGACAGTTTTTGTGCAATGACAGCCCTAGATCAAGAAACTGAAACAGATAAGTAAGCGATAAACATACAGAAAACATCAGGTTCCTTGGAATTAAGAAAACATTAATTTTATCTTGCATAAACAAGCAGAACTGAAGAAACTAAAATATTAAAGAAAGACAGGTAACTACTGAAAATCATGTAATATAATGTATTTTGTGTAGATTTACTTTGTAGTATCCAATTTCTCTTTACAAAGTGGTACCTCAGTTTGCATCAAATTCTATCACCAAATAAGAATACTTGGAATAGGTTCATGCTCTTTTGATTCATACACAGGCAAAAACTTAATTTAAGTAGAGCTCAGGTTGGAAAAATAGCTAAATAGTTTTAGTTGTAATATGTTTAAATATATTTACAGACTATTGTAATTAACTCATCTGAAATCAGAAATAAAAAAATGAGAGAATGTATTATTGGATAAGTGAACCTAGAAATTATAAGGTATAAAAACATGTATTTGGGGGAGCTAGGAATTGTAATAATCCCTCTTAGAACCTTTCCAAATCCTCACCTGGTTTAAAGGCTGCAGTCCTGTTCACTAAGTACCTCAGAGGTTGCCTTCAATTTTTCTTTATTCATCACTGATGAAATTACCTTCTTCGGAAGAAACCTTCACTTTTCTCACAGTGACATTGTGCAAAACCTACAAGACTGCATTTGGGTAACTTTAATGCTTGTTGATCAAATTAATTTACACTATACTGATTTTTAAATCTCATACAGTTTTATTGCCCACTCCTTGATGGCCTTGCTGTAAGAGAAGGCAAGGAATATTGGTAGGGATGATGATGATGAGAAAAGATGGGGTTTGTAGCCTCAACTTGTTTTGTGAACTCATTCTCCCAGTTTGCAAAGGTTTTAACTCTGTGTTCAAAGCAGGAAGGATGAGAACTGTCAATTGCAATGGAAAGCAGAAGTGTGTTTATACCCTGTGGTGTGGTGCCAGGGGAAAGGACTGCATCAAGTCTGCTTTAAATAAGCTTGCTTGGGTGCAGGAGTGCTGCAGCCATGGGAGCAGTGCAGGACAACTGCTGTGCTATTTCCTTGTAACCTCTGGCCTGGGAGGATAGCCTTGGGTGCTGCCAGTGATCTTCCCAGCAGCATTCCCACAGCACCATCTGAAGTTGGCTGAGAATCCAGAGGAGCGTTCACATTGTTGTATTGCAGTGGGATGATAGCTGGTACCCCTTGAAAGTAATTTACCTGGCAGAAAGGATTGCTGAGAGACATGCTGGTTTTTTTTCCTTTCAGTTTCCTGTGGGCATGGTGCTCAGGAACTTAATGTAGGCCTTTCAAAGTGTTATCTTCTGTCAATGCTTCTTCTTACCTTCAGTACTTCTCATTCCATTGTCATCCCAAAGCCCACTGAAATCCATTGCAGGCTTCCACTGGTCTGTATGGGTTTGGGACTATATTCTAGCATATAATTTATTTTCAGATGCACTAGAAATGGTCAAACATGAGCATAAGTTCTGCCATGTCTCAAGCTGAACCACTTTTCATTCAAATAAAGTGTTTTGAAAGTGTTTGGAAAGTGGATAAATGACAAAATTAAAAAAACCAAACTGGATGCATTTGGCATTCTCAACGAATTTCGCACAGCTAATGGCAATTCTGAGAATGTTGTGCTTTTATCTTGTACCCTCATGAGTTATTTGGGCCAGTGACAGTCCCCCATTCCAGCTTTTGAGCAACGTGATTAAGCCAAATGTGTATCTCATTACTTAAGTCTTTGCAATAATTGGTTCATTGTGAGCTACAAAGTTTGTAGTGTTGGATCCCCAGCTGTCACAGCTCAGCATCTGTAGGTAATATTTGTTAAAAATGACAGCCTTATGACAACTTTTAAGGTAGTAGCTATGAGAAAGCCATTACTGTTTTCAAGTGAACCAGTAAGATCACTATTGCTACTTACAGGTCACAGGCCCTACACTAATTTTGGAAGTGAGGAACAATACTTTTAGGGTTAAAAATGCTTCAGACAGGTATATGGGTCAGAGGCTGATCTACTTTTGATTCAGAAGGAAGCACTGAAGAACACTTTAACTTTCAATGTGGCACAGGAAAATACGCTCAGTGCAAAGGTAGATTTATCAAAGTGAGGGAAGGCAGTGGTTGTCGAGAGATAAATTCATTGTTTCTGAAGATCCTGACTCCCCCTCTGAATATGTGACTCTCGTGAAATTCTAACTGAGTGGGGTTTTGGACTGTGGAAAGCAGGGGACCAGCCAAATGATGAATAGCAGTAACAGATCAATTTTTAACAATGAAGTACCATAAATATTCTTAATTTTTGGCTGTAGAAAACTGTCTGTGCTTAAGGTGGCTGTCTAGAAAATGGAGAATTTTAAAGAAAATTATTGTCCCATGATCAAGGAGGGCTGTCAAAACCACTTGGCAAAAAACTACACAAAGTAATTAGTGCCAGAGATATTTATGTGTTATTCCTAAAGAGAGAAAAAAAGTCATGCTGAGTATATTTGGGAGTCTAGCACAAGTTGCCACAAAAGTTTTGTGGGGCAGAAGGGATGGGATGTAAAGAGCTCACAAACTGGGCTCTGAACTTGTATTTCCCTGTCATTAAGAACAGAATAAATGTGCCTCTCATTTTTGGTTGATCAGATCCACTCTAAAACAAAGCTCTTTTAAAGAATTTTAAGAGTTCTTTTTTCTATTGTGGCCAATCATCTCCATTCCCCTCAAACTTCACCACCTCAAGGGCTATACTTGTTGGGATTTATCGTCACACATACTTTCCTAGAAAGCCATCTAATAAACAGAGGCAAAGAAGCAACTACAGATCACAATTTCTTTTACTGCCTTATCTACAACTTTCTACGTGCTGAATCAGAATTTCTCCCAAGATTCCTACCTGTTTGTTTCTGATTTTTTTGTAACCGACTACCTTCTTCCTTCTGGCTTTGCCCTCTAGCTTAAGAAATGGCTGAAATTAACGTGAGGTGTCTAGCCAGGCTCATGGTAATGATTGAACAGTAGGATGAGCTGCAAGTACTCTGAAAGGAGCAGCAGGGTGAGCCAGTTTCTTAGTGGCAGGAGCATGATGTCAGGGTTTAGACCCATCTCAAGGTGATGCCAGCAGCTCCCAGCATGTTTTGGACATGGAGCAGCAAGGTGAGAAGGGACACTTCAGTTTCCTTCTTTGCCGTTTAGCTCCCTGTCTCCTTTGTTTTTGCTGGAAAAAGAAATCACAAAAGGAACGGCAGAGGTGATAGCTATGGCCTTATCCCTGTTGTCTCCTTTGCCTAAGGAGGGAGACTTGCAGACAACAAATTTCGTTCCAAGGTGTTTTTCCTCCTGTAAAAATCAGAGAGGAGGAGAGGCAAAATACCCGCACCGCTTGATTTTCTCACCCGACTTGTAAATACCGATTTAATGTTTGCTTACTTGAACAGTTCGTCACGAAAAAGCCATCGCCTGACCACCAGGCTGAAGCGGCAGCGGCCGTGAGCGCTGCGGGCCGGAGGTGCCGCTGGGTCCTCCCCGCGGAGGGCGGCACGACGCGGGCAGAGCCGGCCCGGGCGGGCAGCCCCGCGGGGCTCCCGGCCCCCAGCTGCCATTCCAGACGCCGGCTGCCATTCCAGCCCCGCAGGTGCCATTCCAGCCCTGCAGTTCCCATTCCAGACCCAACAGGTGGCAATCGCCGCCCGGTCCCGCTCCCCCGCCTCCACCGAGCACCTGCACAGAGGGCTCTGCCTGCCGGAATCCTCCACACCCAGCAAAGCCGGCGCTTGAAGTGCAGCTTCCTCTGCACAAGCTGCCGCCTTTCAGGTTTCAGAAAATTTCCACAACCTGACATCGTTCTCTGCTCCATGCCAGCAATCTGAAGTAGAAGTAAGCAGCTGTAAACCATGGGGAAAGCCATGATGTTGTCTCAGAGACATTTACCTGGGGTTACACCGAAGTCCTCAGGCCTTTCTAGGTTTTAGTCTGATGCAGGATTTGCCCATCTTGCTCTGTTTTCATTTCTCTATTTGTTCCTGAGGTATGAAAAAACAAATAATCTCAGAAAATGAAAGAGTGTGCGTGTGTGGAGAACAGTGCTGTTAGTGAAGCTAAGAGTTCATGCATTGCCATGGAAACAGTCACATCCTAGCAACAGCTTATTGATAGCAAGATGACATGGAAAGACAAGAGCTGATGCCTTTGACTCATGGGAAAACAAGCTATCCTGCATTTGTACTTCTCTACCTTCTTTTCTTTTCCAAAAGTGTATAATGGTTTAACATAAAATCCCCAATGGACATTTCTTTTCGTAATTGTTTGTGCTTTTGTGTTGAAACATTACTTGCTAAGAAAAGTTCATACAGTTGAATTGTTTTAGTTGGCTGACAAGAAAAAAATTAAAAAATTAAAATACAGCAAGGAAACAGAAAGGCATTAAACTATCTTTCCTTTAGGAATGTAGCAAGCTGTTTTTTGATTAACTGAAAATATGTAGAAGGTAAAATCTATTTTTTCTGTCCATCTCTGCATTTCCCAGAACATTTGCTACAGCTGAAATCATTAAGATGTCATTTGGTGGGATGCAGGGTGGAATCATTTGTGGTACAGTCTGCATTCCTCGTGATGTCCAGGGACACTTGTGCTGGGAAGTAGTGACAGTCTTTATCTGTGTGCCTTTGGGTTTGGGTGGGCAGAGCAGTTCTCAGGTGCATTTGCTGAGGAGGTGCATTTCCTTTGTTTTCCTGATTGGCTGTGGTACAAGAAGCTTCACCCCAGTGAAGACAGAGTACCACAGCAGTCACTGAGTGTGAAAGGAGATATCTTTGAGAGCAAGGATCAGACTGCTGTTAGCACTATTATTATTGCTGTTAAGTACAATAGCATTGTGGAGTCCCAGCTGTAAAGCAGGATTTAAATGTGACTTGTTCCACACAGGTGCAGGAGGTGTTTTTACATAGGAACTTACAATTAGTTTGTTGGCCAAAGTGATTGTTCATTGCTAAGTTATTCATTGCTCAGAAGAAACCCAACCATTCTTTTATTAATTTTGTGTGGGTGTGTGGGTGTGTGTGTGGTGGGTATATGGTTTTTGGAAATGTTTCTGTTAAAGTAGGCATTCCAATAACCATCTTGAAAAGTCAAGAAATGTAAGATGTTGATTTATATATAGCATTACTGAAGTGTAAACATTTGTTTAAGAGCTTTGCTGAACTGAATCTACATAAAGGACTCCCTGAATATTATGTTTATTGTGAGAATAACAGTGAATCATAACATTTTCACAGCTAATAAAAACCACTTTTCACAAATGTGACCCTTTACCTGTACATGAATTAAAAATGGAGCTAATGAAATATCCCAAGAGAAATCAGTGATGTTTACAAACCCTGAGTTTATAAACTCTGCTTATTTACTTACCTTTCTTGACTTTTTTAAAAAATAGACTTTTGTGCACTTTTTGTTCCTTCAGCAATATTTTCTCCTTAGAAAATCACCAAGGACTGCTTGGGTGATCAACAAGCCAGGCTGATGTTTTGATACTACTGCTGCATTAGGTTTACAATAAATGAGAAAACTAGTGCTGTGGAGCCATTGTGGGAGCAGTTAGACATGTGTGAAGGAGAGGAAGAATACAACAATTCCAGCAATATAACTGGGGATTTTCATGCCTGCTGCTTAGATGCAGGATTTCTCAAGAGAGAGAGAGAAGCAGCATCTAGAAAAGGATGCTGATAATTAAAGCAGGGCACAGACAGACCCTATACTGTGGTCATTGTTTTCACCCTAATGCAAACAGCACTTAGGCTAACTTGATACCTTCTGTTCTGATATGGAGTTCTTTCAGTGCCAGCTATGTTGCTGCATTTCCAGAGCAAGATGTAAGTGAATTACAAGGCAGAAGACTCTGATCAGCTCCTTACTTGCTTTGCAATAGTAAGTCATAAATCAGAAGTGATCCTGAGAACAGGAAGTAGACTTGCCAGGCTCTTCTCAATTGGCACTGACTTTTGCATGGTCTCTCAAGGGCCCCTAGATATCATTTCAGCTCCAGGTTTGAGAAAGGTGGGAAAAACAGAAGTGGGAATTTCCCTAAGGGACAGTGCTGGAACCTCCTGCATTTCCTTGCTTGCAAAACAGTGCTCACTATGAATGGTGGACCAGGCTCTGCCATGATTTTTACTGACTGATTCTTGTGTTTGAAATTCTTTTTCCCATTCCGTGTTCTTTGATTAATTCTTCCTAGAGTTAGGAGCAAGAAAGGCCATGGTAAAGGCCTGTCAAGGTTAAGGGCAGGTGTGCATGTGTTTGTGTGAATCTTTGTAGCAGCATCTCAGGTAGCTTAGATGAAAACACATTTTCCCTCCACTTTGGAGTCTTTACAGATTTGAAAATATTTAAGTTGTGGAAAGGGGCAGACAGGTGGGGAATAGCTGTAAATTTTGCTTCTCTCTCTTTAAAAAAGAATGAGGAAACAGTTCTGCATGTCGAGGCTCATGATTTCTCCCTCTTTACTGAAGAATAATATGAAGAAGTTCAATTCAGGCTTTTCGAGAAATATGATCAACAGCATTGACTTTATTGCAGGGGCTGGGGGAATATTAACTTTTTGGATAGAAGTAATTTTTGATTTCTAACAATTCACATTAATTCAGGGCCTGTGGTACATGGCTAATGCTTCTGCTCTCCTGATTTCTCTTGATTGACTTCTTTGGACTGATTTGGGAAAATGTCCTTTTCTTTTCTTTCAGTTAAAGGTGTGTTACCTGTTAAGAGAAGATTGATTAGTCATCATTAGCACTGGGAATGCCTTTATTTTTATCACTTGAAGCAAATATGTCTACAGCTACAGTCATAATTATGTGCATTACTGAGACACTTTTTTCCTATTCTTTCATTATATTTTGACAGAAAAGAAATGTCAAGGGAGTAGCACTTGCTTTTTTGCTCTGAAACATTTACATTTGTTGTAGATATTTGTCTCCTCTTTGTCACGCTATCCTTTCAAATCTTCCTTTTGCTGCCTTTTAGTTAGTGTCTTGCCACTGTTTTATGAATTAATGTCAAGGTTTTATACAAAAGTTTAATGAAGAACAGCTGCAGATTGTCTTCTCTGAAGCTGTAAACCATCTTTGTTCAGTTGCAGAGGCATGAAACCCACTGAAGCTTTAATGATTTATAGCAACTGCAAAGCTGGTCAGTTTCTCTAAGATTTCACCCCTGGTATACATTTTTTCAGTCAGATACCAGTGGTGTCTATCCTGTGTGACATAAGTAAAAGCCATTAGTAAGAGTTACACATGACTTCAGGATTAGTGTGAGTGTTTTAAGTCTGTTTTTCTGGTGTTTACTCTGATATGTATCAAAGAACTGGGAAGAGAAGATAAAAACTGGGAATGCCAAAAAGTAATTCTGAATTTTTGCAATATAAGAGGTAACATTTCTGCCTGTTTGGCTTATTTTTGGTGTAACAGCCAAGGACCAATCCCATCTGCAAGCATTTGCAAATGTCAGAGATACAAAGCAAAATTTAGTGTGGGTTTGTACCAATTTTTTAATTAAGGTAGAGTTTGTCCCATCATCAGCAATCATTTCCATATTCAAAGATGTGTTTCTAAGAGGAAAGCTCACTGTTACAAAGCATCCCAAGCTATTTAAAAGAACCCAGTTGTAAGGGGATATAGGATAAACTGTCACTGGACTTATGACAGTAAACAACATCTAAGTTGCTGTCAGTGAATCCCAATTGTAAGAATTAAGTCATGTGTGACACTGTTTCATCTAAGCTGTACTGAGAAGCTGATGAGAAGAACGCCATGTACCATGCCATTTCCTTGAGGTGTTACGGTACTTGTAATTGAGAAATACTCTGAGGGAATGACATGCCATCCCTAAGTGATGCTGGTGCTTTGGATGTCACATTTCCCATAAAGTTACTACTGAACAAATAATCCCATAGGGATGTTAGAAGATATTGTATTGCTTTGAAGAATTGTCATATCAGGGACAAATTTCAGAATCTGGCTTGTTTGTCATCCTTATAGGTGCTGCTGTCCCTTTTAGAAGCAAGCAGGCATTCTTCTGAGATTTCTACATGCATAACCATGCCTTTTTTCCCTAATATAGGCTTGTGATTCAGGTTGACCACTGAAATGCTGCTGGTTGTTCTTTTCTATCTTCTTTCTAGCATACAATTTGGAATAACACTTCAGAAAGGTACTATAGATAGCCTGCCATCCCCAGTCCTACAGGGCTTAAGATCATGATATCTGCAATAAATAAAAAAATTCAGAGAACCCCAAGTGAATGAAAACATGCCACACACTCTATTAACAGTTTCTTCGCTCCCTTAAGTTGAATTCTTTCACATTTTCTTAGGCTCTTTCCATTTGAGCTGGAAAAATAGCTGTTAATGACAGGCTATTTTAATAAGGCTCTTTTTCTCTTTGCAGCATGCCTTCAAAAATGGCAATTTGCTTAGCTTTACTAACTGCTGAATATTTAGGTTTAATCTAGGGCCCACCACTGAAATCAGCTCAAGCAAGTTCATTTGGCTCAGCCAAGACTGAGCATTTACTTCATGGTGCATGAAGTGCAGACCATTTCTCTGCAGCATGTACTTTTGAAAATTGCATCTCATGAATGAAAATTCCAGGCGAGGTTCTTGGCAGTGGAATAGGGCAGAGAGAACCCTATTGAACTGAGAGGACAGCATGATTAAAAAGGGGTATGGGTAGAAACTGAAGATAGTTTTCTCTCCTGCTGGTTTTTTTTCCTTACTATTTGTTTTATAGAAGAAATCTAACTAACATTTAATGACACACATTAAATGACACCCATTACAGGGTTTCTGAAACTTTATTTTTCCTGCTTTCCCTCTTTCCCCTGGTATTACCACCTCAGCCAAGCAAGGCTCAGTGTTATCCAAAAGTTATTTTCCCCAACCTCACTGTTTCCTACCTTCTTTCAAGGGGGGTGCATTAGGTCTGTGAGCAACTTCAGAGGAGCTGTAAGACGGAAGAGGCAACAAGAAGGCTCAAGTACATGGAGAAAGCTTATACCTAGAAAAGAAGATACAAAAAAGACTGTGGCGTGTAAAGGACTGGCTATACAGAAGTCCTGGCATCAGAAAAGAGGGCAGTGTTGAAGAGGGTAGGGAAGACCTTTTGCATGGCAATGCGGCACATGGAAATGTGGGATAACAGAATGGAAAATGAGCTGTTTTGGACGAAAGTGAAGAGGGGAAGGAACCTCTTGGATGAGACAGAAGCAGAGGACAGGGGTCAGATGGCACACAGGGAGCTGAAGGAATAAAATGAAGGAAAGCAGTGAGCCTCTGCTTATGCAACACTTGCACAACTTTCAGAAGCTGCAGAAGTGGGATATTCTAGGCCTGGGACACAAATGACATCTGATGCCTCCAGATGGCATGAAGGCTAACTGATTATAATCAAGTTTCCAAATAATTCTTTTGAACACTGGGTTTTCAGTCCACTTACCTCAAGTATTCAAAGATGTGTGTGTCTAAATTTCTTTTCTACAACCACATTTTGCTGTTGAAAGTCAGTTGCTTTTCACCTTAACAGGAAGAGAGCATGCAAGGAATGGGAAAACACAGGAAGTCAATCAGCATAAAAGTTTGAGCAAATGCTCAGTGAACAGACATTTGTATGCTTGGTGAGCAGACATTTTGCTTGTGGTTCTTGAGTAAAGCCTTTTTCATGCTTGTCATGACTAGTGAAAAAATAGAATGAAAACTTGGATTTGTTTTTTAATGTCTTTGGGTTATCTCAGAAAGTGTGATGGATTGATTCATTGGTATTTCATGCCTGGCTGCTTAGAATACCAGTGATATATGTTTAAACTTAAGTAGATGAGAAATAGATTCAGCCTTTTCTATGATAAGTTATTGTAATACTTTTATTTTAAGTTGCCTTTTAGGCTTTTGTAGAATTGAAGTCTGAGATTTCTCCTATGAGTCAACTCTCATTTTGATAAATCATTTAAATAAATGAGGTGATTATCAGTTTTTAGTGTGAAGAAGAACATTCAAGTGTTGTAGAATGTGAATAGAATGAAAATAGAAATGAAGGCTTGTGTTAAGTTTACTTCAATGTGAATTTCTGAGTTATTTTGGGTCAGGGATCAGAATTTAATGTGTAACTGAAGTATACTCTTGCACTTTGCACAGACTCATAAAGCAAGAGATCACTGTCCTTGTTGTATGTACAATGCAAATGCAGTTGAAGATCTTGTTTTCCTCTTGGACTTTGCTAAGTATGCACTTGAGGCCAAGGGAAGTAAAACAGATGTTAATGAAACCACTTGCAGAGACTAAGTCTTGATCTAACCCTCACAGTCTCAAAACTGTATTTTTCCTGTACATGTATTTATGAATGTTCGGGGAAGGGAGAATGTATTCCTGTTACAGCTTATATAACTTGAGGGAATGATTTTTCAACCACAGTAACTTAATATTTTCCATATATTGTTCAATCTCCAACCCTGAAAAAGGGTTAATGCAACCAAATAAGTTAAAGCTGATTTTTCCCGAGATGTAAAAGCAAAAGTGATGCAAATTAGATTCCACATATTATCTTTATTCTTTAAGAATATGTACTCTTTAAAATATGAAGGAAAGATGCAGGCTTCAATATACAGTATTAAGGTTGGGGAGAGCATCTTTCTTAGTTCAGATATGTAAGCTCAAATTCAGTCTTTTCCTCTGTAATAATGAGTCTTTTGATTTGTGGTTTAGGTTTGGTTCATTGTGGTAAGGGATCAAAGTGTGAAATATGGATTCCCATCCTCACAGGAATTTCGTCCTCACAGCTTCTCCACATCTAGTCCATCATTCTGCAGCTATTAAATAGTGAGATTAATTCAAGGCAGAAAACATTGCCGTCCTGCAAAAGGAAACTTAGGGGTTTAATTCTTCTTAGATAAAGGAGAAACAAACCCACAAACTATAAAGCATAATGCATAATACAGAAACTTACAAAAATTTTATAGAGTTTGTAGAAAGCTCTATGTCAAATTTTACATGTTTTTCATTTCTGGGGGCACCTTATGTTCCAGATGAGCAAAGGTTTTTTTTGTCTACAAAATCTTCATGTCAACCTCATCTGTCCTGAGTCCTGTGAATTTGGTACTGGGGATTTCTGTTTATTTGAATTTTAGCTTGTACTTTACACAGTCGGCCAGAGATGGTGCTGAGTGCTTGGATATTGCAGAGTGAAATGCAGTGGCAACTTGAGCAGAAGTGATTTGGGACATTAATCATAGCAAAACTCATCTGCCATGAGCTGTGACTTTGAGTGAATTTAAAATTAGAGAAAAGCACCCCGCTTGTAATAGTTAGCAAAACAGCAGCAAATAAAATGATTTTAGAAAATGAGAAAGTGGTTGGGAAGATGTAATACAGGAAAGAAGATTTATCTTTTTCTGGTGTATTTACTGATATTTTATTGCTCAGTTAAATAAAGGTAATCGTCTGGAGGTGAATTCGTCTAGCTTTATCAGATAGGTAGTAGAAATGGAAATAAGCTTGATTTACTAGTAGCACCTATGGGTTGCAGCTAATTTCTGGCTGTCTTTTCTTATTTGCTCTCTTATTTCACCTCTGTCCTTTATTTCAGTATGAAAATCTATGCAATAGTGAGGCACTTAGACCACATGAAGAGTTACGCTGTAAGTGAAAGTCAAACACTGGAACCGGGTTCTTTGTGGTGGGTTCTTATCCAAAAACAACCCTATTGTAGTCAGTGCCAAGGTTCACTGGGATAAGGATCTCTAAGAGTTTGAGATGAGACTAGAGAATTAGCCAGCTTTGCCATGTATACTGGTTTTCCAGCTCCTTCTTAGCTGAGACTTTTTTCTCTAATAATAATTTTTCTGATTTATTTAAGTATAACCAGCATGTCAATATAAAGAACAAACAAAACTGGTTGAAAAGTCCTGTTCACACTGTTTTTTTCGGTTTTTATTCTGTGTTTGCTGCTGCTAGCAGCTGGGTCATGCCCTTCTGGGATGCTGGCCTTGTGGAAGCATGCTCCTACATCAAGTACTCAGGTACTTTGACTCTTGGGCCATGAGGGCAGTTTTCCCTAACCAAAGGATCTGGACTGCTATTGAGTCACAGAATCAAACAGGACTTTCAGGAAATGTTGGGTATTGCTGCACTCAGAAATAAAGGCAATTTTTTCTCACTCTCACCTCCAGGGTATGTAGTTAAAATTGTGGAAGGTTTTCTGCTATTCATGGAAGGCATTAAAAAGTGGAATGGGTTTATGGGAGTAGGATTTCTTAGGAGGTCACTAGCTGTGGAAGTGATGGTCCTATCAGCAGAAACTGTATTGACCTCAGCTGTCAACAGTTGATACAGCAACAAACACGGGCTTCTCTCCCATTCTAACAAGGATTTTTGTGAATTGGTCCTACTTAGCACTCTTTCTTTTGTGCTGGGGATATTCCAAAACTGATGTTTGTACATGTTCTTGGGAACAGAAAACAGAAACGTTGATTCAGGAAATATTAAGTGGTACAATATACTCTTTATGAACTCGGTGAGCAGATGGTACTTTCATTCATACATGATCTTGAGTTTATTGCAGGAGCAAGCAACAAGAAAAAATGGAAATTTCGCTCCCTCCCACTCAATTACCTATCTATTCTTAACTGCTGGTGAAGAATTGACCAATATTCATAAACAGGTTAGTAAAAATAAGCAACACAAAAGCAGAAAAAAAGTTTTTAACCTTTTAGTTAATGAAGAGTGGTGTTTCTTTTACTTAAAGTGGGCTTTGTCAGTAAAAATCTTTGAGAATAGTTTTCCTAGGCAGGGTTCATATAATGGAAATGAAACTACACTTTCTATCCATGAATATTTTGACTGAGGGAAAGCCTATTCCACATTCATGTTGCTTTTGAGAAAATGACAATTTTAAAACGTTGTGGAGCATTAAAAAGGACTAAAAAGCTTTGTGGAGCCTTAAAATCTTTCTTCCACCAACCCCTTGCTGATACATATTACTTGTTAAAAATACAGAAACTGAATTAAAATAAGACCTATTCTAACCCAAAGATTTGCATCAAGGGGACCTTAAATTGGGACATATTAGATCTGCTTAGTGTCTAGAAGAACAGAGATTAGTATGCATTTCAGTGCTGAACCATTTACTTCACCTAGTAAAATGAATCATCATTGGACAGATCAGTGGAAAACATGATAATGAAGTGCCTGATTTGATCATGCTCTTTCTGTCATGTATTTTGTCCTGCACACCATGTACACAAAAAAGAACAAGTTAGGATGGGGTAGTTATGACTTAGAGGGTCATGTTTTGTGGGTACAACATGGAAAGCTCTTTGGTGCTAATGACTAATCCAAATAATTTTCTGCTTTGCCAGACAAATTTAGAAACCTTTTAAATCCAAGTTTGCATTCCTTGACAGGCATAGTACTGGGCACCAGATACATAGTACATGAATCACTCATGTTATTTTGACATGTGTGAGACAGATTAGGATATGGAGGGAAAATTTCTATGAATTAATATATTTGGTGCTCCATTGCATTCAAATAATAGTTGGAAAGACCTTCCAGCTGTCTTAGAGTATGAATTAAAAGCCTACTCTGAGAACTTCTGGAGTAGGTGACCCCCATAAATTCACTATTTTCAATGTCCAAGAGAAGTTAGAATATACCAAAGACAAAGTAATAGTGGACTGTGTCACCTGTCTCTCTGATTTTTAAAGATTTCATTACTTTACAGAAATTTTGTACTGAGCTGGCAGGCAAACCTTCTATTTTTTTTGTTGATAGCTATGTCACTTGTCAAATCTTCCCTGATGAGTGTTTTCCCCACTGCTTATCCTGTTGATTGTGTCTTTGACCTTCTTTCAGTGCAGAATATCATCTCTGACACTTGGGACACTTTCCTGTGTAGCTGTCATCAGCCTTACTAACTTGCCTGCTTTTTTAAATCTGAAAATATATCCTTTTCACTTGACTAAATTTGTGTATGGGAAGGAAAGCATGTGGATTAGATTCCTAGGTAGAATCTTGAGCTCAGCTGGCACCACTGCCCTCCTTCATGCCCAAGGTGTATTTTGGCTGTGCATTTTCTTACCCATCTCTAGCCCATTTCAGTGCAAGGTAAATTGTTTGGAAGGCACCAGCAAGGACTCATGGTTGACTAAAGTCTTTCTTTTTCTCCACATGGTCCAAGGAGAACTGACAGAACCCTGACATGCCCTTACATGTAAGAGCCCATTGTATAGCTACAGGAGTCATCCTGGTAACACAGATTTTTCCAAAAGGCTATGAAGGGCATGTGGGAGGATAAACTTATATTGCCATGCTGAGTACAGATGAAATACAGATGCACAAGGCTACAGAGTTTTGTATTACTGGGAAAAGCATTCAGGACTGAGATGCATAGGACAAATTGTCTCATGGCTTTTCCTTTATTTGCTAAGTACAGTTCCAACTCACATAATCAGGGGGTGCTTAAGGCCTACATTCCATAAAGGATCAGCCAGTTTATGGGAAGATGTTTAAGGAAGCAGCTCAGGCTGCCAGTGCCCAGTGTTATCAGGTGTGATGAGTAGCTGCCCCTGCTCACGCTTGCAGCTTTTGCTGACCAGCTGCGACCAAGGGCAGAGCCAACACACACCTACCCCATGCCAGAGCACAACATGAGCAGGGAAGCTCCAGTAATCATGCTGTAGTTGCAGATCCTTGTTTACCACAGGACACTATGTGTGTGTGCCTGAGAGCACTTGTAAGACATCTGAATTTGTTCATTTCCAGAGTGCTCGTGCATTTAGTATCATATGCACAGAAATTAAGTGAAGTTATTTTTTAATGGAAGCTGGTTTAGACATGTAAATAAAATTTGAATTTAAATTTACACTCCATTTAAATTGCTGCTTCTGCTTTAAATTTTGTTTGGTAAACCCACTTAGGTAGCTGTATGTAATAAAAATATTATTAAACTCCTTTGTTATGCAATTTCAGGACCTGAAGTCAAAGTGATATTGGCCTCCACAGCTGTGGATCAATATTCTGCCTCCAAAACAAAACAGTAATAATTCATCATGTGGCTTGAAGAGTATTTGTGCAGTGAGAGTTGTTTTCACAGCTTTTGCATAAGCAGACCTTTTGAACAAAAGTGTATGAAAAGCAGTGTTTCAATCTGGAGGAGAAATAATAACATCTTGTGCAAAGCAGTATGATTTAAAAACTGATTAGCCGCACAGAAGCTGAAAGGAAAAGTAGGTTCTGCATTTATATATACTTTTTTAAAAAATAATTCTGAGTGGAATTAAAATCCAGTTAGCTGCAAAATAAAAAAATATAACAGAAAAAACATACTATTATCTTTTGCCCATGAGCCAGTTCCTAGAAAACTCACTGAACTCTCTCTTGTGTTATATTGTGAAATGAAGAGATTAAAACAAGAAATGCAAGGGAAGGCAGTCATTAGAGATGAACTAGATAAGTATCTGTTCCTGTGTTTTCCGTTAGAGATGCTGACTTTATCACCTCTCCCTTCTCAGCACCCTCTTCTACCCTTAGAATACAAACCATGTTTTGTGCAAGATTGTGCATAACTTAAAATTATCATGTTAAATACAGAACAGTGTTCTTGTGTTTATAATTAAAGTTCTCTGCTTCTCATTAATTTCTGAAAAAGAGCATCTGCATTCAACGACCTTTTTCTTTTTCAACAATAACAGCTGGTAGAAAAAAGGATGCTATTTCTTTTCACAGACTTTGTCACACTTCTAATATTTAAACTTTTTTGGAAATTAGTTTTATCTTTCTTTGGTGCTCTGTATAATAGACCTAACACTTTTCTGGTTGAATATTCAAAACCAATCTGAACCTTTTCCTTTTCTGTCTTGGAGAAATACATTTGTTTATTAGCATACCCAACTTTTTGAGACTGGAATCTTGAGAAAGAAAGTTTGGAACTGTCATGGACTCAATGTGATTTTTAGAGTGAGGAGGGCAAGATAAGCAAGGATACACACTGTCTATGCTCTATGGTAAACTTTAAGCCTTGTATGTTGGCAGTGCAATTACATTCAGTTGACTTCAATTTCTCAAAAGCCGTTTCATATCTGGGTTATGGTTAATTTTAATTGTTTTTTAACTGTCTGGAGCCCTTCTAGCATTACCTGAGCTTGACACCACTGGCACCCCATGCAAGTCATGGTGCCATCCGTGGAGGATGTGATGTCTGACATACGAGCAATGTCTCATATAAAACCTCCTGGGATGTAACTTCCCTTACAGTCCTGCCAGCAAGAACACCTGAATTCCCATGGCACAAATACACCCTATGGATCCCTCTGCTTGGAGCTTATTCATATATCACACTCACCTGTGTGAATCAAGCTGCATGGGTTCCTGTCCCTCTGGGTGAAGGTGCAGCTGGAGAAGGTGCAGGATATCTAGCTGCAGTTGCTATGGAAGAACATACACCTGAATTTTACTTCCTTGTCTAACTTTCAGTACTATGTTCAAAAATAGAGCTACTTAAAATTTAAGGCAATAAATGAAACTAAAAGTTTAGATAGAAGGGATTGTTTTTATGTGGTATAGTAGGAGAGGAAGTAGCAGCATGCCCTATTATCTGTACCAAGTAATTTGAGGTGAAAGTCAGCAAATGGAATACCTCAGGGCTCTATTAAAGCTCTTGGATAAATGTTATGAAATCTCTTATGTCCTGAAAGTGGGGAAGAATCCACCATGGATTTTTTGTTAGACTTTTGACTTGTGCATGTGGGTGGCATGGATTTCTTTGGCACAGTGAAAGGAGAAATCCTAATGATTTAATGGGCTAACCTGTTCTACGGTAAGCCTGTGCTTAGAGCTGGTGGAGGAGAAGTGGAATTACCAGGCATCAGATATAAAGAGCATCCTGATGCAGTTTGCATGCATAAGCCCAGTTGCCAGGAGTATTTCTCAGCACGTAGTACAGGGATCGCTGCAGGCAGAAGGAAATTGCATGTACGATTTAATCACAGTTTACGTTACTGGGAAGATGAATGAACTCTCATATTTCGTGAAATGTTTTTTTCTTCAAGTCTTCAGCTTCACTGGAATCAGTATGGTTTGTTATATGAATTTAATTAACATGGAAATCTAAACATAACACTTGAGTTAGGAAATAATTATTAGGAGCAACTCTACATCATCACTTATGCATGAGTGTCCCGAAAGGAGGAGCAGAGGGGCTCTGAATCTCAAGTGGCTGTAATTGCTCCATCTACTTTGATATGAACTTTCTGCAAGTACTCACTTTCTGGAATTTTAAGTAGTCTTGTCTTAAAAATGAACATACCTAAGAGCATAATAGTAAAAATCTGCAAAAATTCCTAGTGGTCATAGACTATCTTATTCTGGAAGAACACATTAGGACTCAGACTAACATTTTCTTTGAGATTTTCCGCAGTTCTGTCCCTCAAACGTCTCTCAGCAAATCAATAATTTTCTTTAAAGAAAATAAGTCTCAAACAGCAAGTGTCTCTCTAGAGAGCCTATTAGATGAGTGAAAAAGTCTTTCCAAAGTGTGGCAATCCTGGTTTTATTAGGCTTTCAATTTTTATGCTTTCGGAGTTTTCCACTTTGGATCTACATGGTACTGAGGTAGACAGCTTGATGCAAATTATAAGATGAAATTTGCAGAATATGATAAGCATACATTGCACATCTGCTGATGAAAGCTTTCTGCAAACACCATTAAACACTCCAGCATGTACTGCTCAGCAGAAAGGAGTGTTAAGTTTCCATCCCTGCTTCCCAGTTACTGGGATAGAACAGCAAGACTATACAAAAGTAGGCAATACCACTGTATTAATCTCCATTCTTGCCAAGTGGGTTTGCTTGTTAGAGAGATTTGTGCTCTCACTATGGCTATTAAAAGGAAGGCCATAACCACTCGCAGTTACAGAAGTGCTAGGATTTTTTTGCAGGAAAGACCAGAATTCTGTGTCCAGTGTCTGCTCTGAATTTCAAAGTAAAGAGTTCTCAGCTGCATAGCTGAAGTTTTGTGCTTTCAGTTGCATGGTTTATCCATGGAATAACATCAGTAAGCTGTATGGGTATACAGGTTGTGCTTGCAGTCTTTCTCTGATTGATGAAAAGAGCTTAGGACTGCTTGGAGTCTGATTAATTTGTTTATGGACTTCACTGGAAGCCGTGCTCACAGGACCGGTATAGAACTTAGGATGTAAATCATTTATGGATCTGTTGGGCCAAGAGGAAGTGGGTAAATGTAGGACTCTCACAGCTGTTCTCTATATGTAAAGCTTGATTAAAACACTAATGCACACAAAAAAATAGATCCACAGAACTAATATCATGCCTCTCAAGGTAAGCTGCTTAATTCAATTAACACTTATTTTGATGGATCTGAAGGGCCAAAACATTTTCAGAAGTTTCACTAGGTGAATTATTCCCCAAATTCAGTTTATAAATTTTTCTCAATATATCATTCCCAAACAACCTATTTTGATCCTTGATATTCATCATCTATGCTGTGCCACTTGTAATTATTAGTTAGAGTCATAAAGTTTATTTTCCTTACTTGGCTTGTTCAAAGACAAACCTAACATGCCGACATCGTAAAGCTTGCTTTTCTTTAGTACTCTGTAAGCTTTCCTTCATAGTCATTATTTGGGAAGTCACTGATTTTTCTTAAAAATGTTTATCTATAAAGTTAACAAAAAATCAACTTATGCCATACATACAACTCAACAACAGTTCATTTGTCCAGTTTACAGACATAGGCAAACATTAATCCCCCTACTCCACTGTTTATTATGTCTTTATTTGCAACATCACTCTGTAGTGTAGCATTCTGAAAACACTTTTAAAACTTTCCTTTCAGCAATTCTTGAACATGAAATCAGATGAAAAGCCTTTCAGAGTAAACAGAAAAGGAACAAAAAAATGTGACTAATCAGAAGGATTGAAATGGCCCTTTATTAAAAAGCAGTACAGAACAGGTACTTTAATTGTCAATTGTAAATGGACATGCTGACTGTCAAATTATATATATTACATGGGTAGGGACAAAAGGGATGCAGAAAACATTAAGAGGAACTGCGAAAAACTGTTGCTGTAAACTTTCTAAATTATGTTGTGGGAGATACGATGTTGCATCCCAGCATAATATTAATTCAAGACCCTCTTTAACACCTCAGAATTTCCCTATTTTAGTACCCCACCTTCATCTAGAGGGATCCCTTAAAAAAAACAGGTCACAATCTGATTTTAAGACATAGAACATCCTGCCTCTGAGTTTCTTAGAGCTTGGAAATACTAGCAATATAAGCGGTCAGTGCAGTCTGTACTAAAAATGTTAATATGATCTTTGGGTGTCTAAATAGGTAAGCAGTGAGGTGGTTTTTATGCTGGTACTGGAATACTGAGTATAACCCTACTATCATCACTATAAAAGGACTCGGAAAATCTAGAGGGAAAGCAGGAAAAAAAAAAAGCCATGTATTTCTGGGATCCAGGGGAAATGCCTCTGACAGTGGAGAGTTCTCAGTCTGCTAAAGGCAGTGAACTGTGATTCCTTCTTTGGGGTGTGTAAATATTTTCACTAAAAAAGATATGAGGGTCTAAAATGCTACTTACTGTGGCCTAGAAAGGCACACTGTGGCAAATCATGGCT
This sequence comes from Drymodes brunneopygia, assembly GCA_013400955.1. NCBI lineage: Eukaryota > Metazoa > Chordata > Aves > Passeriformes > Petroicidae > Drymodes > Drymodes brunneopygia. The sequence continues at coordinate 24,754 of VZTZ01040326.1, forward strand.
GGAGTCTGCAACTTGAAAAACTCAGACCAGACCTTGAGCAGAATGAGAAATCCATTTTTGATTGTGACAATGTTCAGCTCATAAAGCAAATGAGTGAGGGGAGCACTAAAGACATGTTGGTATTCAATACATTTTCCGAGGAAAGCTGATGGACAACTGGACAACAACTTTAGACACATGAATTAAAAAAAGTAAAAGGAAAATGACTGTAAGAAATTTAGGATATGTGCTTCCTGGATCATACTTACTTTGAAATATAGATTCTCAGACCCTAAGCTGCTTACAGAAATGTCCTTTGCTGCAAACTGATTTATTGTTCATTATTATTTGGTCAGTCTTGTTTCTTTATCAACATAAATGTTATTATGAGCAATAAACAGATCCCATAAAGTGTTTTTGCATTGTGAGGCATCAATCTGAACTTTACAAAACTCAAGAGAAAAAATTGTTATCAGCAAAGAAGTAGATTTTTCTGTTTCCTTCGTAGGGAAGTCAGTTTGTTAATAACAGAAGCCCATTTAACAATGATGAAAGAACGTTAAGTAGCTGAAAAACTGCTGCAGGTCAGAGTTTTAGCTAGAGCCGTATGGCAGTTAACAATAAATCAGTTATTACTTTCGCCTCTGGTAGTTTTACACAAAGCAATAACTTGGACCAAATTAAAAGTCATTCAGGTGTCCATGAGTAGAAAAGATGCAGCCACTCTTATTTGTCATTTTTGCCCTGCAGACACCTCAAATGTTTCCAGTAAGGACTGCACAGAGTGAGGTAACTGCCCTGAAGTTCCTGGGGCTAAGGTGGCTGTAAAGGGGAAGTGCTCATACACTTCCATGGATATAGGTAGGAGAGAGCATCTCCCCACACTACTGACTGTCCTCTCCATAGCCACTGGCTTCACTGACAGCAGGTTTTATACCAAGCATTCTCCAAAATCTTAGTGCTGAAGACCAAGTGTGGATCACCATGGGCTTAGTTTTCTAAGTGGAATTAACTGTCTGGCAGGCAGGATGCGAAATGCTACACCAAATTGTTTTGTTCCATTTTTGCCCTGGTGCTGAGAGGTCTGGCCAGATCTGTGACAGTAATCCTAGAAGCTGGAGCAATTGATAGGAGTATTCTACAGTTTCATGCACCCATTAGATTCCAAACAAGAGAACTGGTTTTGTTTTTTGGGTGTTTTTTTACTATACAGATTAGACATTGTTTAAGTGTCTTGCAAATATCACAAAGTAGAGTAGCAACTGGTCTTCTTTCAGTAAGATGACAAAGAATAAAACTTTGCCAGTGCTTTTCTTAGTTTGCAGCAAAGAACTTGGGTCCCTAATGTCAACAACTTACGGAATGGAAGGAAGTCACTTAATCACTTTCCATTGTGTCTATTTATTATGAAGCATGTAGAAAGCATCTGTGAGTCTTCTCATCATTGCCTTTGAAATTACCTGTTGTAAAGTAAGCTGCACAATTAGTTCTTAAGATGATAAAGTGCTCAAGAACTCATATTATTCCTGGAAAATGTGTCTTAAGAGTCTTCAGTCTTCCAGAAGGTTTTCTCCTTTTTACTTTATTAGAAGGTCAATTAGCATTTATCAACTGTGTCTAGTCATGGCTCTTCTACTTAATGTCTAATGGCCGTCACTACGTCACCTTAATGAAAGTACATGGGTAGAAGACACCAAATGTAGTACAATGCAAGTACCATTATATGGTATTATTATGTAAATAAGTAGTGCTTAGTGCCTTTCAAATGCACTTCAAAAGAAGTTGGAGGAAAAGCTGATAGACTTGAGAAGAAATTACAGTAATATGAGGCAGGAGTTTGAAATGCAGTGCTCTCGATATACGCATATGTCAGTGTCTCGCAAATGCACTGTCAGGTTGTCTAGGTGATGTTCTAGAGAAAAAGAACAGGAAGGTAAGAGTGCTGTATCTCAAGTAAGTGTGATTATTTTGAGGAGATTACTCTCTGATTCTAAGAGGATGTTCAGAGAAAACTTATTGAAGAATTTCACTGTGAAAGCTCTCCACAAAGTATTTCTGCGCAAACTGCAAGGGACAGAATGCCTCTAAGCACCATTTTGTAGGGCATTTTGTCCCCAAAGTGAAAGTTAGCTGAATGTAGTATCATATTTCAAACTATACCCAGAAGAATGTAATTAATTGAGGATAGTGTTTTGACAGCATATGTTTGAATATTCAGCAATTATTTTTACCCAGACCCACTGAAGAGCAGATGTGAAAAATCAATTCTATTCTAGTAACACACAGCCGCTACTACCCAGCTACTTCCTCTCAGTACCTGAGAGCTGAACTAATCTTGTGCTAGCTGTATGCATTTTGCAGTGTTTGACAGGAAAGTGTTGAGACTCTGAAGCTGAGAAGGGTCAAGGTGAACCGCAGCATCAGTTCATGTAGTTATAAATTCCAAGAAACCATTTCTAGAAGGAGAACAGAATTGGATATGTGTTTTACTGGTTTTCCATAAGGTAAGATAACCCATGATAACTATTACTGCCTCAGCAACCACCTTTCAGGGAATCATAGGATTGTTTGGTTTGGAAGGGACCTTAAACATTATCTAATTCCAGCTCCCCTGCCCATGGACAGGGACACCTTTCACTAGACCAGGTTACTCAGAGCCCCATCCAACCTGGCCTGAAACACTTTCAGGGATGGAGAATCCACAACTTCTCTGGGCAACCTGTTCCAGTGCCTCACCACCCTCATTGTGGAAAAATTCCTTCCTTGGATCTAATTTAAATCTAGGGGTAAAATCATTACCTCTTGTCTTGTCACCACATGTCCTGGTAAAAAGGCTCTCTCCATCTTTCTTCTAAGCTCCTTTTCTGAGTCAGTTACAGTAAGGTGCCTGCAGAGCCTTCTCTTCTCCAGGCTGAACAATCACACCTCTCTCAGCTTTTCTTCATTAGGGCAGGTATTTCAGCCCCCTGATCATTTTTGTGGCACTTGTCTGGACTCTCTCTAAGAGGTTCATGTCTTTCTTGTGGTGGGTGTCAGTCAATCCTAATAATATGGGCAATTAAAATTATTACCCTTTTATAAAATTATACATTTGTCATTATAATTTCAAACATTTTGAAAAAATGTTGATGTTAATTATAGTAATAGGCAGGTAATTCCTGGAATGCCAAATGTCTCTATAGTCATCCTTCCTCTCTCTGTCCACAGATTTTAAGCAATAAATAATAGAGTACATAATATTTTATAGATTTATTTTTTGCAGTGTTCCATGGTCCTTAGGCTAGTGTTCTGAAAAACACAACACCAAAATATAGGCATGCAAAAGCTGTGCTGACACTCTGAGTAAGTAACAGCAGCAAATGAAATACTGCTTATGACTCAGAAGGATTCCTTTTCTAATATTCATATTTAAGTATCATACATCAATATTCTATCTATTAATAAAAAATGCCTTGTATTAACATTAAAATCTTGCTGAAATTATTTTTACAATGTCATTTATATTACTGGAAGTGGTATTTCCTATATGCCACCATTTTAGTGCTGAATTTGCCCATTTTGATAATTCTGTATGCTTGTTGATTAAGATCTGAAGTTTTATTTAAAAAAGACTTGGCCTTTGCTTCAGCAAAAGGGTTTCTTTGAGAAAGAAGGAGATTTTTTATTAATGCTATCTAATTTATTTAACCTACATGGCATATGTCCTCAGTGCTTTCTTATAAATAGAGACTTTTTGTAAAAGATTTTTTTTGCATTGTCTTTGAAGGACAGGAAGTTGACAGTATTTGTGACAAATTAACAAGACTAAATCCTATTTTTTTTTCTTCCAGTTAAAAGCAAATTCAACAAAATATCTTCTGGTTTTACTTCCATCTTTAAATGGAATTCCCATTCCCACTGTAAGTCTTCCTGCTGGGTAATGGTGCAAAGCTTGATAATAAAATGGAAGAATCATGATAGTAATGAAAACTCTGAAATCTCTGAGCTGCTCATTTATCATGAGAATTGTGTTACATCCTAACACAATTCCTCAACAGGTCAGAGTTCACCTTTCAGACGAGAAAACAAAACCAGGTGTGGAGGAGAGCTGAATTCAGAGTCTAAATCTATAATACCTTTCTCTGAGACTCTGCTGTCAGGTTCAGTGCAAATGAAAAGGGCTGACAGGAGTTAGAGAGAGCTCTGCCAAATGTAAATGTGGCATTACAATAGCCAAGGAAGCTCTTGAATGGTGTTTGAATATCACTCTAATTTTGGGACAAGGCAGTGAAAAGCATTTGAATTCATCCCAAGTAAAATGGGTGCACACCTGTGTATTTATTTTATGAGGGCAGACTGGAACATCTTAATCATTTTATTTTGCTCAAAATGGTCTGTATACAAAAGTTATGCAGACAAATAGTCTGCCTGTCTGTTCTGGAAATTGTGCCCAGCTGGCACCCCTCCAAGTTGAGGCCACTGTCTGAACAGAGTAGCCAGTCTATTGAAAGGACTTCCAAATGGTATTTTCTCATGTTCTTCTGTCTTGCTCTTGGTGATTTCTCACTGTAACAAAAAACTAAATAACAATGGAATTGAGAGAACAAAGGAGGCCCTGCAATGACCAAATACTTCCTCTAGACTCTACCTTTCTCCGCAAGTGCCTCCATTCCTGCTGGCACTAGTGATATTCAGCCTCAGTTCCCTCGTTCCTGAAAGGAGGACAATGTAAAGAACAAGTTGCTGGGAAAATTTCCCCCCAAGAGTGCTGGTGGCCCTCTGATCTCGCTGTTGGGGTAGGTGGTACTGCTTTAAATTATACCATCTGTGTTCTTTCCTCATTTGAGTTTTCTTAGGGCCCTTTGAGCGTGCTTGCTGGGGCTGTCTCTGTGGTGAGACTGTGAGGTGGGGCACACTGCCTGTGCCACACTCTGCTGTCTTGAGGCAGATACAAATGCCCCAAGAGCTCAGCAGGCTACACTGTAGATACCCAGAAGTCTTTACTAGTCCACAAGTGGTCACTGAACCTCTCTTCCTGCTTCCCAGCACTTCCCAGGACCCCTCCTGACCCTGCTATATGCCCCAGCCAGAAACTGTTTGAGTGGGGCAGGCACTCAGTGTACCATCGTATGTAGTGTGATGGTAGAACTCCAGTAATCAGGCAATTGGTTCTGTCCAGTGATTAGCACCAAAAACATCTCAAAACAGGCTCTTTATAGGAGACAACCGTTTGAACTGAGACTCTAAGCTTCAGATTTTGTGTACTGCACAGTCTTTTTCTTCAGGACATTTAGGGATATACGGGCAGCAGCAATGAGGCTCAAGCAGTAGCTGCCCTGTGATCCAGCTGTCCAACTGCATCACCCCACTGCTCCAACCTGGCTGTGCCAAGTAACACTGCTTTGTATTTTCTGTCCATCTTTCAGCTTAGGGCATGGATTCATTTTTTTTTGAAAGGCAGCCAAGAGGTCTGCAACACTTCAGGCAAGCAGTGTCCAACGTAACATAACAAAATGTCCTCCTCCACCTTCTCACCATGACCAAAAGCCCCAGAATTTAAGATGGTTCTCATAACTGCAGAAACATTGTCTAAGGAGTTCTGACCACATAAAAAAGGCCATCTTGAGAAAGAATTTTTTCACTTTTCTAGCACTTGGGCTAGATTCTGGGTACAGCTTGACACGTTGACTTTAAGCACTTCCAGATTTATTTTAGCAAGTGTTTTTGCCAGTGACAATGCTGTCTTCTGTGCAGATTTGCTATGGGCAATAAAATGCACAGCAATATCTGAAAACAAAGTGAGATTCATAACTGCTGCCAGAGCAGCAATTCTACAGCAACTCATGTCTTTTTCGTTGGCATTTTTGCTGTCTCTGGACATGTGCATCAGAAGCAATTTAATGGCTATGGCATCTGTAGCATGACTGTGAATGGGAAATATTCACCTTTCTATCCATTATGCTTTCTTTCTCATTAGCTAATCATGGCATAAAGCCATTCCTATTACAGGAGACTTTAGAAAGATGGAATTTCAGTCTTTCAAGTTTCAAAATTTGAGAGATGTGATTGACTGTCGAGAAATAATTTTCCAACTCATTTCAATTGGCCTTGAGGAGAGAAAAAAAGGAGCAAAAAGAAAATCTGCATAATTCTAGCTATCTCCTGTAGAAATGTCTTCTATCCTTCTATTTTCGTGCTTCTTTTTTCTAAATAAATGTTTTAAACTTTTGGAAACACAGTGACTTGAAATCACTTGGCCAGGGAATAGTCTGCAAGCTCTTTTCATGACTCTGGGCAGTAAAATCTGAGTGTGCCTTGTGGCTTGAAATTGGTGGACTTTGCAAGTAACTGCAAAGATTTCTGTGACTGAAAATATATTGAGATTGTTTTTCCTCTGTGTTTCCACCCCATGGGAAGACACAGATTAGTTGAAATTTTAACCTTTTGAGACCAGATTTTCTGTTTCAGTGCATTTGTCATTTAGCAATGTATAGAAAGCTTTTGAAATGATGGAAATGTTTCTTCTGAGATGGTGGTAAAACCAGAATCTCTATCTCTGAAATAATTTATTTTTTAAGTTAAAATGTTCACACTTGAAGTAAAAAAGTGAAATTAAAAAAATAGAAAAAGAAAGAACCTGTTCTGTTCTTTTTGATCTTTGATTAAAACTAGACATTTTGCTCCTCAGTTTTATCTTTAATCTCCCTACTGGAAATGGAATGATTTCTGAAGCTATTTTGTGTGGCATTAGGTGTTGTGAAAATCCAATTTCTTTTGTGAGATAATCATGAATACCACTGCAGTTGCACTTTCAAATGCCAAAGAATTAAATTATGGGGAAAGATGAAACATTTTGCTGTATATACTATATTCTGGAGTTTAGTGAATGTGTTAATGAGTTCAAAAAGATAATGTAGGTTTTTTCTAAAGCTGTGAAGTGAAATCCTACTTTGAGTAGCTATTGTTTTAGGCTACATGTCCCTTGAAGAGGTGCTGAAAGACAATATAAATCACAAGTTTTCTTCTTTAGTGAAGAATACTCTTAATCCCAGTTTTTACTGACCTCTCTTTATGTTCAGAAAAGAGCATAACAAAAAACAGTGAGGTTTTTTTCCTCCTTTGAGTGAAGTGTCTACTTTAGTCCCAGTTTCTCCAAGCATTTCTTTATGCAGGGTGGCTCCTTATCTCATCAGGAATCCTGCAGAAATAGTGCAATTTCTGGGAACTCGGTTGGATTCTAAAGAGTAGGAGTTTGGTGTAGCTCCTGTACCCCACACTGGATTTACGGCCATGCACAGTAGCCCTGATTTAAAGCAGTATAAAACATTGAATGACTCTTCCCAGTGTGAAGACAAATGGTGCTGAATAGCTCATGTCCATGTCCTCTAAACTGTTGTCTCCCAAACTGGGTGATCATATCAAAATGTGCTTTGGGAAGTTGGCCTCAGCCAGTGCTTCTGCCCAAGCAGGTCTCAGAATCCTGTGGGTGAGTATTTAGCTAAAGATGAAATTTAGCTATAGCTAAAAGCATATAAGGGTCTAGCAATTTTACAGCAGGGATAGTGGCATTCAATTGCCCTGGAATATTCTCTGGTATGGGCTCAGGTGCTGATTTTGGTGTGGGGCATGGGGATCTGCCCTAAAGCATATGGTAGATGGTGGTACCTCTGCCTTTGGGTGGAAACTCACACAAGTGCTTTTCAGATCTTGTGAATAGCACTTACATGACTGCCGATGGCAGGGCTGGCAGAGATGTTGTTTTATTTCATTTGCAGTAAAAGTGTATGTGCTGTTCTGCACAGCTGAGAATGAAATACTGGCTCAAGGCTACATGTGGTCAAATCATCCTCCTACGTACAGCCCACCTGGCCAGCACATGATGAATGCCCACGCTGACCTGCTCTTACCTCCAGCCTCAAACAACTGCTACACTGGCCCCTGTGTGATAGGATACACGTTTCTGCACAAATCCACTTGAGACTTTGATACAGAGTGTTGATTTACCTGCAGGGAGAAGGGAGAAGTGGTTAGAGTGTACTTTGATGAGTGTGCAGCCAGAGGCCTTTTGGATGCAGTCTGACCTGGGAGTGTGTATGTCATGCCTCATTCATGAACTAGCCGGAGATGTTAAGCTGCTTCTTTCTGCCTCTAGTTTAGGCTGGCCACTTCTTTTTTTTACATCTCTTTTACTTCTTCTAAATCTCTTCTTTACTGTCTTACCCAGCATTTTGTGGCAATTCTCTCACGATATCTTCTTTTATTTAAGACTGATCATTTTTGTTTTATGAGCCTTTCATTGGCCCCAGATAAATAACTTGGCTGGCATTTACTCTTTCTGTCATTCTGACGTTCATGGCATGTTTATTTTTGCTGAAGGCTGCTCATTTAAGCGATCACGGACTAATCATGTGGAACTCAAGGGCCCAGGGAAGACTGGAGGAACAATGACAGGCTAAAGAACCTTACTAACCCACCCAGTGGAAATGGACAACTCAGCTGCTCCCTAAGACCATCCAAGGAGTGGGAGAAAAGTTGACTCTGGATGAAACCCGCTGAGGTCTGTTGGTGAGAAAGGACAAAACTGGGGAAAGAGAGGGAGGAAGGTGGATGGAGGAGGAACAAAAGTGGAAAAAAATACGGAAAAGGATAAGAAAGAGTTAACTGAGTAAAGATCAGGCAGCTTGTATGACACAGCCCTGAACTTGATGGATTCAGTCTGTTCTTTTTTACATGAATCTGATTTCTGACTGCCTTCTTTGTGGCTGTGCTCTCTGCTCCCAAAGTGTATGTGTGAATGCTGGCAAACCTTAGCCCACACAAGCTGGTGAATGTAAGAGGTCTGTGCCCAGCAGCAGGAATCAACCTTGAACCTCAGGGGCGTGTGAATGTGGGTGACAACAACTGGAGCATGTCAGGAGCACTGGGGGCTGCTCCTGGAGAGACTGACTAGGCCAGAAGTAGCAGTGACCCATGTATTGTGTATGCTACATGGCATTAGCAGACAGATTCCAGTCCTGATGAGCAGGAGAGAACGAACAGGGCTGGGCCACCTGTGCTCTTCTTGTTCACCTGAGGGCTGTGCCAGACTGTGCCCTCTCTTGTGTCTCCCTGTGTGGCTGGATGGGTGGGCACTGTGAGTGCACACGTGCAGCTATCAGGAGTGGGTGCTCAGCCTCTCTTCTGCCTGCTCTCAGGGAGAGGGAACAGCAGCAGCCTCACATCCATGGGGCTGGGACAGGAGGACAGCCCCTGGCTCCCACTGCCCATCAGGTTCAGCTACCTCTAACACAGATGAAGTTTTCCTCTTGCCAAACCCATGAGCACTGTGAAGTTTTATGGATTCCTTGCCACCTCAGTAAGTTAATCTCTGTCAGTCATCACTCCTAACCCACTTTTACCTGCCACTCTCTGTGCAGGGGTCTCAGTGATCTGTGACTTTCTTACTGCCCTGCTGAGGTGTCTAATCATGCCTTTCAAAAAGTTATCTGCTTAATTTTCGGCCTGTTTTGTCTTACCACTCATCTTTTTCATTTTTTCTTATAAGAAAATTGCTGCTGCTAAGCATGCAAGTAAATGAATACATTTATTAAGAAAAAGAAAGAAGCAAGCCTCTACTGAGGCACCTGGGATAAATTCCGTATCTACAACCTTTTCCTGGAATAATATTGTTATTATATTTTTATTTATTTGCCTATTAGGATTTTTTTTTTAAATTTGTTTCAAATTCTCATACAAGTTACTTAGTATCCTGGAGGTACTGTTGTACTTTTGAACTGAATACTGCAATATGAAGAAAGAATGCTGTAAGTCTTACTTGCAGAGCATTATTCAACTTTTGAGCAGCTGGGCTCCTTCCCAGCTACTCAAAAGCCAAATTCTGGCACCCCATGAGCAGTAATGTGCACATATCACAAATAAATTTAATATATTGCCTTTGGTAGAGCAGCAAGGTCTGAAATGTAAAGTTAACATCTGACAAGAATATCTATTGTCTTTAATAAAAGATGAACCCTACATACACATCAGCCTTCGTGAATGGATTTTTTCACAGATATAGCATGGCATAAAAATGAAAAACATGTGAGTTGTGACTGAGTGAAAAAAAGGTGTTTTGGATGTGTTCAGGACAAACTTGCCTGCGATAAGAACTTTTTTCATGCTTGACCATTTAACCTAGATTCCATATATTCACAGGGAAATGTGAGATTATTCGGTGCATTGATGGAAAGATGTGGGAGTCAGATGAATGAAGTAAAGCATGTCAGGCTTCTGTGTAAAATTCTCAGTCAGATATCAAAAAAATTTATTTTTTTGCGTGGAAGCTAAATTGCAGCATTTTGGTCAAGTGATTAGTTCCAGTGACTGGAGAAAAGTAGTTTCACCAATTTGGATTGTAAAGTCCTGAAGGGAATGAACAGAAGGACTTGAAACCCTGCTGGATCTGCGGGAGAATAAATAATTGCAAGACTCTAGGGCAGCGCACCAGGAATGTAATTGAATGCATCAACTTATCTCAGAAAGGATGATGAGAGTCCTTAAGAAAATAATGCCTTTTGGATACACCTGTCAGAATTTCTAGAACAGTAAGATTGTCCCTGGCTGTGATTTGCTCTTTATGGATAAAGGCATATGTATACATTCTGCTGACTCTTTAAAGAGGTTTCAACATTTCTGCCTTTATATTTTATAAAATTCACCATGAATGAAGCTTATAAAGTCAGAATCAAAAGCAATTAGATAAGATGCTCCAATTCAGCATGTTCATAAACCAGCTCATTGTGCTTTGATGTTGATACTGTGGCCCACACTTTTTTACCTCTTCTGCTTAGACTAATGGATGCATTTTGTTTATTATTTGAGGGTGGTTAGTAACTAATATTTATGTTCCCTGAAAGACTTTTCCATATGTAATCATATGAAATAATTTAATTGGAAAAATAAACAGGACAAAAAAGAGATGGAAGAGAAAGGTTGAAAATGAGAAAGGCAGGCAAAGGAGGGATTAGATGAAGCACAAACTAAGTGGAGACGGAAAACTAAAACTGAAGAAAAGAAAGAAATGACGAAAGTCAAGATCAGATTCCTTAGTAAGAGAAAAAGAAAAAAGTGGTCCTAGCAGAGTCAATGAAATAGATTCAGAGAGTCCAGGAAAGCACCTTGAGGAAGGTCAGAAAAGATATGTAAAGGGACAGAAAACCTAAAAAAACACATTTTAAACAACTTTTATGTGAAAGCTGTAAATGTAAGATTTTGCATAAATTCATCTGAAAGACTTCTAAAACAAAAAGGCCTGTTCTGATAACCTTGATAATCTCTGAGTTCCTGTTTTAATAATTCTATGAAAAAAAAAGAGAAAAATATCTTAATTTAAAATGGTCATAATAGAAGCTCCCATAAAAGTCTTGGCAGCTTTTTTCCAGAGGTTTATTATTCTTATTTTTAAATCTCTTTCAGTCCCCAATGATCAACTTCATCTCAACACCCTATCAAGCAGGATGAAGAGCCCTCTGTCACGTTTCTGTCCTTATGAGGTACTTAAGCATAGATGAAGTAATTTCTGTGGTAATAAAATGTTCCAAGGTTTCTGAGTCGTGTTATAAGGCATGTTTTAGGACCTATTTCATTACTCCCTTCTTGTGTCCACTTTTATCCTGCCTGTTTTTTAATGCCTTTCTTCAAATGGACAGGGTAGTCTAGTAGCAGGCAGAGATGACAACCTCTTGGGTTTTTTGTTGAGCTTATACACCTAAAGACAGCATTACCCTTCTGGGAAAGGATTTAGGTGTAGACCAAATGCTGCTGAAGACAGGGTCTCTAGGATTTGGATTACAAGCTTGAGGCAAGTGAGGCTGTTGACCAAGCAAATTGAGGGAGAGGCAGTTCATGTTCATTTTCATGTGCACCTGTATACAGTGCTGCCTTCCCCATCTTTACCTAGATGATGAAGTAGCAATGCTTGTCATAACAGTATGGCATTGGGATTTTATCTGTGAATTAGATGCCTTTTCACTTGCCTGTTCCTTTTTGTTGGTATCAGGCTGATGAGTAATCTACAGCACAGTACGGCATTGACATTGTTCTCTAGGTCAACAAACTTTGGACTTCAGAGTTGATTAGTCAAATTAGTTTGACCATTACTTTCTTTTTTGCCCCCATAAGCTGTTGCAAATCTGTAACAGTAACTGTCCTTCAATGTATTTAGCTGGTCTGGTTTCAGCCATTCCATTAATTTTTGTCAGAATTGTCTGATATTAATCTGAAAGATATAAAATTGAGCCACCTTAGCCTAGGTAGCTCCTGAAATGGATGCCACATTTGTCACATATCTCCAGTGCTCTGGATTCTCCAGAAGGCTTGGAAACCTCTGAAGGTCCTTGTTCCTGGCTCAGAAATCTCACTGACTGCTCTGCAAAATTCTTTATATGGGGTCTCATGCCCTGTCTTAGACATCATTGCTTTTGTATCCTACTAAGCTATTATTAAATTACTGTCTTTGTCTTCTAGTATTTGTGTCAAATATTTCTGCCTTTCATTTAAATGCCAGTTCCATGATTTCTATTTGTGTAGCTATTAACATAACTGAATTTCATTCTCCCAAATAGAAATGTCTTTTGTTTTCTTTAGCTTCATTTGCCTGAGATTTTGTCTTTTCAGCTTTTTTTTGTGTGTGAGTTCACTACAGCTGTGAGACTTCAATAGTTCTAATTTTAATTCCCAGTTAAGTAGATTAAGCAAAGTGTTACCTTTTAAATTCTGCATTCATTCATGTCCTGTTAACCACCACTATCCTCTCCATGCCAAAATAAATCCTTCACTCAAGTATGATTTTGCTGCAAAGATGTGAATTGTACTTGGTAGCAAGAGTATTTTTATAACTCCCTTGTCTTGCATTCCTTTTATATGGAATCCAGAGCTGATGTTTCAGCTGCATTTCATAGAAAATGAACGATGGAAAATTGCTCAGGTTTGTGAGCTAAACAGCAAAACCCCCAATGAAAACAAAACTATGGAGTAATCATCCTTTCACACAACGAAATCATAGGGCAAATTTCAGGACAGAATAAGAAGAAGGAACAGGGAAATTTTTGTACAGAAACCTTGCTGCTGGAACTAAACAAACATGTCCTGAGAGGTGAACAAAGTTCTTGGGCTCACATAACAGTGAGCTTAGGTGTGTGTGTTGCCCCTGCGTGAATATAGGTGTTATTCTTGTCTACCCTCCCTCAAAAACACTGTGGTGCCAGCCTCAGTGAAATGTGTGTTTCGAGGCTGGCATGGGAAGGGTTGAGGCAAGGGGGACAATCTGCACTCTGCTCATTATTGCCAGTTTGCTCCTCATCTGCAGGAGGGAAAAGTTGCTTTGTGTGTTGCTTTTGGCTACAAGAAGGGTTGAAGGCAAGTCACTTGGAGCACAAAAAGTGCTCATTTGCACTCAGCAGGGTAGGGGTATGCTCTTACTGACAAAAGCAAGGCAAACCTGAGGCAATTCTTAACTTCTGCTGTGAGTTATACAAAATGAAATGCATGAGAGACTTGGAGGTTTTCTTCTATTTCTTTCCAATATTGGCATCAGAGTCTGTTAATGTCCTTAGCTATTTGTTTTAAAGGTAAAACTTATTGGTGCTTCTATTAATTTTCTATTTATTCTATATGTGGTTTTGACCAAAAAAATCCCTCAAGACCAACCCACAAATCAAGAGGTAGATTATAAATGTAAGGTTCTTGCTACTTGATATTGATTATCTACAGAGTAATATTCCCACTAGTGAATCTCACAGGCAATTACAGAATGTAATTCTAGGTATAGATGAAGGTCCACTCTGCAGGAAATATGAGATGGGCTTTATCTCCTCCCTCAAATTCCAGAGCAACTGTTCAGTGGAAGACTGACCAGACTTTCATGTCTGCGCAGTAATTTTCACCTACACAAGTTGGGGTCTCAGGTCTCCCAGAAACAGAAACAACACTGATGTTAACTATTTTTTTCTTGGCTGGTTTGTCTAAAAAGTGAGATCAAGAGAGTACAGTAAGCAAGTTTCATCCCTGGATGGATATGCAGCAAGTAACTTATAAGAGCACAGCACTCCAAGTACTCCTGGACATTAAAATGCTGACAGAATAGATAGGATGACACTGTAGGTCATCCAGCTTTGATAAATAAGCAGAACATCCTTAAATGATGATAGCTGTTGGCCAGACCAAGGTAGTCAGTTGAGGTCTGACTGCCAGAAGTTCAGCAATCTATCACTTGATGAGAAGGCCTTGGTCACCAGATGAAGCTGATTAGGCAATCTTTGATAAGCTTATAACAGAGTCACCTCCTTTAGTAAACTCATCATCTGGAACAGCAGGATGAGAACAGCAGATCTGATGCAGAGGCTGCAATTAACTTTTACCAGGTGAAGTGTCTTCAGAGTGGGTGGAAAAGAGAAAGGCAGGACCGTCAGAGGTGTTTTCAGCTTCTGTTTCAATATTAAGTCTTTACTGTCTCTCTTAAAAAAAGAATAGCTTTTCATAAAATCTATGCAAAATATATTGCATGATGTACTTTACCTCCTGTCTCTGAGGGGATAACCTATGAATTTATAACCCCTTGAGGTTCAAGATATGGATTACCAAGTATCAGTGCTGGACCCTTATGACCCCTGGAGCTTTGGAGATTTGGCAGGAAGATCACCTCACCTGTGCAAGGTCAGGTTATAAAGCTGTGGTTATGAAGTCTGACTCCTCTAAATAAAAAACATAAGAATTTCAGCCTCTCCTTGCCTATGGTCTAACTCCCACCGCTGTCTTCTGTCTCATTAGCTAAGTAGGATCAAAAAGGATCATTGCAATTTAGGCTCATTTCAGACTTCATTCTGAAAATGTATTTGCTTTTTAATTTAAAAGAGTGCTTGGTTTTGGTTCCCTTTCTCACAGTCAGGTGGCTATAAAGATAAGGCATCTTTCAGCTGGAAACCAGGAGGCCTTTCCCTGAAATGAGGATGGTTGCAGTAGTTTAAATTCCTTTGTGGAAACGGAATTGTTTTAGCCTGGATTCTATTTCATATTAACATCCCTGAGAGCAATATTAAAGTTTAGTTTATATTACTCCAAGAATAGACCTTGTGACTATCCTTGAATAAAACACTCTGCTGAAAACATACCAGTAACTTGGCAGGCTTGGATGAGCAAAGCCAAAAATACAGCAGCAGCTGTCCCATTGATCAGCATGCACTTATTCAAAACTGTGCAGATCAGATATTTTTGTACAGAAACAGCCATTTCCCAATTCATTCACAATTACACGGGGGAATTGGGTAAACTTTGAAATGTGTGCTTAAAAATAAACCCTCTTGTCCCCAGAGTGCAGCATTCCTGATAAGTAATTAATTGAAGATGAAGTTCTACGCCTTGAAAATATGACAAGTTTGCAGGAACCAACCATTACACTTATCCTGGGTTGCTTCCCTGTTTGTGTCATTTGCTTAAACAATCACTGCTTTGAATTCAGATCATGTTATGTGTTCTGGGATCAGCATCTTTTCTAACCTAATTATGCAATTACCTTCTTCACTGCCACACAAGGAAAAATAAGTTACATTTTTGAGCAGAGGCTTAGAGCAAGATTTGCAAGATCTCAGGACTGAAATATGGTCCTGTTATTACCAATATACTTTGCATTAATTTTCCTTTGCTTTTCTTTGCACAGGGATTTTTGTCAGTCACTGGGCATCTTGTTCCTTCTGCTTACTGATCACACCTGCTTCTTGCATATAACTCCTTTTTGAACATCTATTTCAAAAACATTCTTTATCTATCCAAAAAAACTGTTTTCTTAGATATTAGTCCATAGTGTTTATTGCTTTGTCAATTGTTTCTGCTCCGTCTTTATTTCTATTGAAAAACCATCTTGGCCCATGCTTGAAAGAGCAGGGCAGGATGGCCAACTACAGTATTTTCTCTTTCATTTATTTGGTCAGAATTTTCTCTTAAGCATTTCTGTCTGCCCTATAAGTATCAATTTTTACAAGAAAAGTACAAGCTCTGTGATGATGAAGACATGAACATGTGTTCAGTGGCCTCCAATAGATGACCAGGAAAGTACTTTACCACGGGTGCTAAAGGAACAGCCCATCTCCCATTAGTAATGCCTGTGGGCTCAGGCTTGTGCACTTCTCCAAGTTTCTTCTTTTTTTGAAGTCTCTGATAAAAACACAGAAGACAATCTATGATTTTGATAATTCTGCTGCTTTTTTTTTCAGACAACTATCCCTTAACCCAAAATGCTTTTGCATGAGTCTGTAAATCTATCTCTACCAACAGAACCCACAGCTGGTTAGTAAAAATGAGGGACAGATCTCATTGAAGTCAGCAGGGCTGTGGTATTCAGCATCTCAATTCCTATGAACAAATGACTATAAACACCCTAGTGTTACATCCAAACACTCCTCAGGCTTTACTTAATCTTTTTTGTTTCAAAACATTAAGTCTGTTCCCAGCTCAGCTAAATCAAAACCTTTAAGCTACTGCTTTTAGAACCCTCAAGCACCTGAAGGATAAAGAGCTTTTAGTTCTGGTAACTCAAGGGTGATGATCAACTCCTTCAAAGACTGTGCGACAGTGCAGAAAATGTCTGTATTCTGTCAATTCCAAAATTATCTGCTTGTCTGGAAAATAAAAAACAACCTCCAAATGTATTAAGAAATGAACAAAATACTTTGGGTAAAACAGGATAAATTATGGATTCAGAGTATAGTAGGGTCGAGTGTTTACTCAGGGGGGCTGTCCTGGTGTCTGAAACCTTAAAGCTGATGTTACAATTTATGTCCAATGTTGGTGCAATATATGCATTGCAATAATATATGAAATAAAAATACATGCAGCATTATAAAATAAATATTCCACTTTGCTGTTAGTAAGCAGGTAAGCTATAAAGAATCTATTCATAATAGTTTCTGGGATCTATATACATTTCTTAGCTTTTAACCTGTGTTTTCTTACAAAGGATTTTGAAGAATGAGGCATGTATGTACCACAACAGAAGATGGCCATAAAGAAAGGGGCAATTTGAGTAAATGGCAGAAAAGGTTTCTGTGCAATCAGAAGACCTGGTCTCCTTATTTATATGAAGTACTTGTTTTATGTTGACTTAACTTTTTCAGTCTTTCCAGATTAATTGGTGTTAGCAGGTTGCTCATAAAAGGCATTATTCAAAACTAACTTTATTTTCCCTCTGCAAACCTCCTTCTGTCTTATCCTGAATTGCCCCACTATGCTGTCATTGACTTGGAGATATTTCTTTCTTTGCATTGCTCATTTATCTCTTCTTAAGTCCATTTCCTTTTGTTTGTTACCACTGGTTTGGGTTTTTTGGTATTGTTTCTCCATAATTTCTGCCTTACTTCATTTGTTTCACTTTCTTCAGCTGATGATTTCAGTGACCAGTCCTGGAATCAAGCAGTCAAAACTTCTTGTACTATCTACCTAGGAATTTATTTTCTATTAGTTTGAAATTTCTTGAATAACTCTAAATGAATTCACAGATGACTCCCAGCTCCCTGGTTTACACCAAATGCATTTCTTTGATGTGTCCTTCATTCCTAGTTTAACCAAGTCTTCTACAACAGTATTGTGTAGAGCCTGTATGGTGCAATATGTTGTGTGGAGCATGGCAGCAGGACCAGGAAACATTAAAGTTCTTAGGGATTGTTTGAAACTGTTCCAGCTGCACGTGGCCAGTTCAGGACTAGAGAAAGGTAGCACATGCATTTCTGCCTCTGCACAGCAAATGTGTGCACTGGCATATTCTTCAGGCTTGCTGCAGAGGTACAGATCAGCTGTGTGTTCATAGACAATGGGTCTGCTTGCTCTGAGTGTGCATGGAAGTGTTCTCTTGTACGTGTGTTTGAAGACTGTGGTGTCTTCATATGTCTCCATCTGCATGGGCTCAAGAATCTGTGCTAGACTCCAAAGGCAGCTATCTAAAAAATAAAAATGGTGCCCATTTCCTTCAGAGTGCTGTAAAAGTTGAAATATCTCCTAGGAAGCAGAAGCCAAGGTAAAGTATCTTCCTCTGGAAAATTTGAACCCAATTTCTTTTGGATTCAAGACAGCAGGGTATCTGTTGCCATGGATGAGAAGAGAATCTGTTTTTCCTTTGTAAGTCTTCTGGGAACATAACATCGTTTAGGACAGAGGGAACAAGGTGAAGGAAGACTGACTGCATCACACACACCTCTGGGAGAGGAGATTTCTGGGTGTTAGTCCCTGCTCTTATTAAAATGTCTATCTTTCTGTCCTTTTTCTGAGAAGGGAAATTACCTTTCCCTAACTTTTGAGGATCAAAAGTGTTGGCTTTTGTTTATGCTTTGGTTTTTTCTGTTATGGTTAACTACATAGGAGTATTCAATCCACTGTATTATCCACAGCACCCAGAGGGATAGATAAATTGTTATTACTTGAATCCTGTCAGCGAGCGCTTTTGACACAGTGGTTGTCATAATCTAGCAAATAGACCAGACAGGAGCCCTGCAGAATTCAGCTTGTGCACAACAAATGCAGAAGACAGTTCTGAGCAACAATAGTTTGAGGCTTGCATGTGCTTTGTAGGGTACCCTTGCCCACAGTCCTCTGTATGTAGACTGCAGATCCGTGGGACTGTGGACAATTTTTTCCTGTCCCACTTTCTGTGGAAATGAAGGTACAAGAGGGAGAATTATTATGCAGTGAGATTTTGCCCGGTTGTGGGATGAGGGGGAGTCAGACATGCATCCAGGCTCGTAAAGCTGGAAGTACCCGACAGTCAGAGCTGTAAATAAAGGGGGAAGCAGAGGGCTATAGCTGTGACATGCTGCATTCAGTTAAAAAAAAACCTTAATTTTTAATAAAATGTAAATCCCAACAAATATTTTTTGTACTCAACTTCCCACTAGTACATACCTATGTTTCTCTGCTCACTGTTAAGCTTGTGCTTGGTGACTTGCTGTCATCCCTCTCTGTCTCTGTGAGAAGTGGAAACTTAAACAAGAGCAGCTTAGTCCTTGTGTTCTCTTACCCTCAGCAGCCCAGAATCTTTGCTGTCATTCACACCACCTCACTCTTGACTTTGTCAGGATAAACATACAAACTGCACATTGAACACAGTTTTGGGGGAAGGAGAAATGGTAAACAAAAAAAAAAAATCAAACTGAGCTGTTCTTATTATGTCACTAGAAAAAGTTTATGGGGAAAAAAGGCAAAAGTATGTGCATAAAAGGTTTGTTTCCAAGATCCACTCATACTGACAAGTTTTTTTGAGCCTTAGAGAAAGAGCAGTCTAGAGTGTCTTGAGTTGCAGCTGTAATCACAGCTATGAATAACTATTTGAAAATCAGTTCTAGGAAAATCTCACATATTTGGAAAGAAAGAAAGAAAAAGGCTCTTTTGCACTTCTATAGTGCATGGGAGTAAAACTGAAATATGAACGAGCAAGCAATTTACAACACTTCATCACGTCAATTTGAAAGTGTCTGAGTACAGGGGGATGCTGTGTCACCCAAAAGAAAATCTGCTTCTGCAAACAAGACAAATCAATGAAATGCCATACTGAAGATAAGTAAAAAGAGCATTCTCACAAAGATCTCCAAGTGTCTGAGGGAGATGGATGCTTGTAATGTGTGATTCTGCACTAAGAACAATGAAAAAAATCAAGGGGCATAAAGGAAGCAAGCAGATATTCTGCAGTACCAAGGAGAAGGGATGAAGGATGTTTAGAATATGGCTTCTAGTAGAGTCAGAAAAGAGCTCCTGGCACTGGTACATATCAATATTGAAGGGAGAGCTTCAGAGGGTATCTTAAAGATCACAGGTCTTTTCAGAGATAAAGAAAGGGTGGTGTTTTGAGACATGTAATTTGATTCACTGAGAAACACATCCCTTTGAAGTTTCCTCCTCTTAATAAGTAGTATTTATTCATAAATAGCATTGGGACTGTGAATTTCTGGTGCCTCTTAACTATTCATAAAGGAGGGGAAAAAGGGGGAATATGTGCATGATATTGATTTCTGTAAAAAAGACACTTTGACAGGTGTGAGGACTGACACACACATGCTTATATTTGGAGTGTTGTCTTTAAGTAAAATGATGAAGTAGGATACTCATGCAGTTGTAAACAGGATGAGGTTCCTATCTGATGAACAATGCAATGTGTATGGATTCATTTCCTATAAACACTTTTCATAGCTGCTTCATCTGCGTTGCTTATATATTAATCAGATTTTATATAAAGACTAGGCTTCAGGTGCTATCTGTTCTCCTCTAAAGAGATTTCAGTTAAGAGATCTGGACCTGAAAAAAAAAAAAAGGAAATTGAAAACCAGATGGAGTTTTTTATCATAGCTGCAATCACAAGAGAAATGCATTTCTCCTGTATTAACTAGTCAGCTTAACCTGCTATTCAAGATGGCAGCATACAGAAGGCCTATATATGCCACCTTCTTTTTCAGTAACAGATACCTGTCTTCTGGGTAGTCAGCAATGAAGAAAAACCCAGATTCTTGGAGGTTTGTATTTGAAGGACAAGAGGCAGTAGATACAACTTTGGATATGGGATTTTTTGTCTCCCCTTTGCCCAAGGATAGGATGCTCGATCCTTAGGTCTTTTCAACATGCAACTGTAGAATATCTTGTGCAACCTGCTTTTATTGGACCACCTGCTTTTATTATACCCATTATGAGTAGAAGATCGGATTGAATAAGTGAAGGAGATCCACTAACAATCTGCATAGCTCTGTAATTGCTTATAAAGAGTTAACTATGAGAAAGCTACCATAATTTACCTGAATAAAGTGATGGAACTCTTTTTTAAAAATATTCTCTAACATCTGTAAAAATGTCCTGTTTATTAATGTACTAAAGCTTTTCTTTGTAAATAGCAAGTAATTAATTTTATTATAGTTTAATTTTCTGTTGTAACAGAAAAGTCAGTGACAGTTCCTTGGAATAGGGAAAAGTAATTAAAACATTTGTTTTTCTGGTTAAAGAATCTGAAAGTCACGAAATGACTGACAAATGACTGCTGTCTAGCTCTGCACTGCTGTACTGAGAGTGGTAAATAACAAGAATATGAGGACAAGTGCCTGCAGGACACTGGAAGGGTATCAGTGCTTGATACAGAAACCGTGTCTTAAAAGGTTTTGTTTTTTTTTAATGTGTGTTCAGTCATTTTCTGAACTTATGTAAAAATTTAGCATTCAGTTTCCTTGAGTGAGAATTTACAGCTTATTTCAAAGAGCATCACCTCTCTGTATGTTTGGACACAGTATCTGAAACTTCACTAAATGGCATCTGGTTTTGGTACTGTTTTCTTTTCAGTGACTATTTACCTTTCCCATGATGTGGTTTTGCAGTTCTCTCTTTTATCTAGCTTATCAGCCATCTTTGTTCCAGGCTATTCTTTGTATAAATATCCATATGTGAGTGTGTGATGTCTTGGGAAAGATGGTGACCACAGCTGTGGGCTGGTATTGATGTCTACTCAACAATGACAACAAAAGATTGATTTGAGTAGGCTGAATTCCCAGAACTTGGTAACTGCCAATAGATTTGTATTTATTTTTTGAAACCTGGCAGGAGGTATTCTCCAGCCCATGAGCCTCCTAATCTTATTGTATTGTGAGAGTTGCTCTGTGTTAGTACAATCTACCATCTCTGAGGAACAACTAAATACTTCATATGCTGGTTTCACAGTGGTGGTCTTTGTTCTACAGCACCAAACAGGCTTCCCCATAAACTAAACAAATGTTTGTTTATCATGAATTAAGGAATCAGACAGAAAACTTAATACATTGACTGGGAAAAATAATCAAAGGTAAACAAAATGAAGCTTTGCTCTATGCTTGCAGATAAGAATCCTTTCTGTCATTTTTAGTGTCTCTGTCAGTGTTTGTCTTATTTTCCTGTCCTTTAATCTGTCTTTTCTCCTTTTTTATTCTGCCCCCTTGGTAAAGCTTTCCAGGTCTCTCCTTTCCTGTGTTGTACCTTAACTTGCATGTCCCACTACTCATGCAATGGGTAGGATTTACATCTCAACTAAATCTTGAATCTCTTAATGTCACCCCAGTACTGTGTCATTTGTCACAGCAGAGACATTTTTTTCTAAACATTATTCTTTTGTAGCAGACTTGCTTAGGGACTGGGACTCCAGTTTAGATTTTCCTCTTTCTATCCCTGCATGATGAATGCAAGCAGCTTGTCTTGGTTTAAAAGACAGGTGTCTGCTAGGGAAGGCAGGAGCCTTTTTTGGAATGGAAAAACTGCAACCCCTCTCTTTCTGAATTATTATAAATTTAAAATTAAGAGGCTCTTAGGTAAAGATATGGGAATAGGAATAACAGTTCTTTACTAATATCTAAAATAAAGCTAACAAATANNCACTAGAGAGATCTCCGCCCCCGCCCTCCGCCCTCCGCCCTGCTGAGGAGAAAGGCTTTGGCTGTGTGCTTTGTTCTCTTAAGTACTCAGTGATTAACAGCTCATGGGAGAAAAATTCCTGAAGATAAAGAAAAAGAAGGAAAGCCTTCCCAAAAAAAAAAAAACAAGATCCAAACTCCGACACAGCTAAAACATACTAATGAGTGTTGTAGGCAAAGGGCATGCCAAATTTCTGATCCATTACAGCTTTTGATAAACATTTCTGCTTATACTGCAGCAAGCTGAAATGTGAAGCAGTATGACTCCTGAAACAAACAGGTTTCTGAAAGGCTTTTTCGTGAAGAAAAATATAACAACTCCATAACCATAGAGCACATAGCAATTCTTTGCCTGTAGATTATGATTTTTATTTTCCAGGATTGGACACATAATTAAAAAGCATATCCTTTGGCAGATAATGATGAAATCTAAACTAGTTTATTTTGTGGTTTTTTTTTTGTTTGGTTGGTTGTTTTGGTTTTTTGTGTTTTTTTTAGTCATTGAGCAAAAAAACCCTGTAATGATCTTTAAGAGCAAAGGAAAGATAATTTCTTTTCCTGGCTCAAGCTCAACAACGAAGTGCCACAGGACAAGATGGATGAGGGGAGCAGTAAGGAGATACATAGGTGTTTATTTCTAGGTCACTTACCTGAATCTGATGCAGGTCAATACCACCTGAAATTTCTTGCAAATTGATAGCTGTTTAGCTAAACATGAAATTACTTGGCATTGCCTCTACTACACTGTAATTTTTCTATCTTCCTTAGTTTTTGAAGTTGGAATTGCAGGCATTGCAAAAATGAAAGCAACTGTGGGTATAAGTTTTCTGCAGATGCCAATGTTTTATCACAGAAACAATTCTCTCAGCAAGTATTATCTGCAAGACTGAGCCTGCAGCCAAGTCCTAACATCCCTGCAGAGATGGGGATTTTTAAATTTCTTGGGTAAAAAACTCCTAACCACAGGGTGAGACACCATTTGATGTGAAATATTTTTTTGAAAAGTGGATAGGTAAGATCCTTAGCAGCTGCAAGTCTGTTCTCCACGTAGGTGCTGTCTGGACCCTCCTAGAGAGACAAACCCCTGACACAAAGCTCTGTCCCCCTGTTTTCATAGCACAAAGCCTAGCTTTTCTCAGAGTCCTCTTTCCAAAATGTTTTCAGGACTTCAAGGTATCCTGGTGTTCTTTCTCTGGGCAGGGTTTCCTTGAAACCCTATTTACATTCATCAAAGGCTTACCAAATTGGTTGTGTCTGGAATGAAGTTTTACTGCACTGGAAAATTTCTGGCCAGCTGTTCTCCCAACAACCTCTGTTTCTGAAGCTGCCTGTATGAAACTTTATTCTCTCTGAAACTGAAGAACCCAAATGATGGATGAATACAAAATGGTGGAACTAATATGGTGCATGCTGATCTTCTTGGCTCAAACACTAGTCCTTGACATATCACATCCTCTAGCCATCATCTGATAACTGCCTATTTTTGCTGGCCGTTTCAATTGTGAGCTCTTTCAGGCATAGATGTCTGCTGCATTTATCACACTTGGCACTTTTTAAATCTTTAATAATTGCCCTTGTTACTTCCAAGGAATTCTTGTGACTAAAAGGAGAGAAGATTTTGCTCTAGCTTTGTGCTCCTTCTCTGGGAGCACTCCGTGCCTTTCATGCAGGCACATCCTATTTATGCAGCCCTTAGGTAGATTAGATTACAGGAGAGGTAAGAGAACATCTATAACAAATGGTTAATATGCAACATTCTCCTGATCTGATACAGAAGAACATTTTCTTTAAGGCCTTATTCAGGTACAATTTAGATTTGTTGAAGTCCCCAGAATTACTGTTTACATTCCAGAGTAGACACAATTTCCTCACATCTATGTGATGTAGTTCTTTCAAAATTAAAAATCACAGGAGATTATCAGTTTAGAAATGTTCTGCTCTGGTAGTGAAAAAAAGTGTATCTAAAGATCCAGAACTGACATCTTTTACCTCATTGACATCTTTTACAGCAGTCCAACCATGAGAATTTTATTAGGTTTGCCTGTAATTTACCAAGTGTTTGTCCTTCCACAGGGCAGGCTATGCAGGCAAACTCTAGCTTTGTGCTCATTTCTCAATTCATAGGTAATGTGTAGTACTGAATTGCAATTGACTTCTCAGAGGGGATTTAGGATGAATTAAATGTTTTTGGTGGAGGGGTAACAGGGATAAAGGGCTATCAAAGGTGATTTTGTGCGTGCACTGAGAAAAATAACTTTCACTCTGCATCTTGTTTTAATTTCTTCAATACCAGAAAAGCTCAAAACTGTTTTACTTAGTACAGACACAGCAGAAATCTTACTTATGAAAGAAGACTGTAATAAATCATAAATCTCTGCATTAAAGAAGTGGTTTATACTTTGAGGAATGTGTAGGAACTTCCAAAGCTGGGTGGAGTTTTGCGTATCAGGGTCGTAGATGTGAGAGGAACTGCCTGTAATGGGGACCATCATGGGGCACATAGGCTTGTGTCATGCAGTTTATCTTAACCAAGATAGTTTCAGATCCCTGGAGTCAAGCATAGTTGAATCTGATGAAATATCAAATATTCACTTGTCACTTCTACTCTGGAGTGACTTACATGATTTTGTTAAAGGGCAGAACAATAAGAATCACATTGCTGGGAAAAGAAAGTGAAGAGTCAGAAGAGGGCAAACTGAGTGTTCACCTTTTATTTTTTCTTGAAAGTGTGAACTCTGCATATTTTTCTAAATGTTTATGTGTGTCTTAAGCCAACACCAGAATATTGTCCTGTAGAGTGTTTGATTCATATAACATAGGACATAAACATAGGACAGAAATCTAATAACTTGTTCTCTTCCACCCTTTGTAGGTAATGCAACATAATTTTTTGAATTTGGTATAAACTTCAACCTGCATATATGTTTAAACACTTGCTGGAAACACTAAACTTTGACCTTTTTATGGTAAACAATCAGGTTAATAGTAATACTGAAGAGAAGGACTTCACACTGTAGCTGTGAAAAAAGTACTTCTGAGTAATTTCAGTGAAATACAAGTCAAGTAAGAAAAATAGATGCATTAAACAAAAATTTCATGTCTTTGTCCTCATTTTCTCATTAACCACTGGCTATAATTTACTGTAATATCATATTTTATTGTCTTCCAGAATATGTGTATATTTTTTGAAGAATAAGGGGAATTTAGATTTTGCAGAGGTATGTTCTTGAAGTCAAAGACAAATGCTTCAAATTATTAGGCCTTGGCTCTTCTAACTTAATGAATAAACCATAAAAACAAGATGAGAAAGAATAACTCAATCTGCTGAGAATTGGATCCTTGTAAACAAAAGAAAAAGATTCCACAGTGCAATAGGAAGTGCTCTTCCTTGAATATGAGATATTGCACTTATCAAACTAGCAATAACATACCAGAGCATAAGAGAGATGCATTCTTCACATTATTAATGGATGTAGTGTAGGTTATGAATACTTTCCTGCAAAATAAATGCAGTAATTATTTTAATGAGTTGTTGAAATTTTTTAATTGCATGAATCTACTCTGTGTCTTTTCTGTTGTGGCTGTTTTGCTGCCTTGAAGCATTCACCTTCAGAAGAAAGACTTTAGGAAAACTTCAAACAGACAATTCCTTATATTTTCAGGAGAAGTTATTGCTCATTTCACACTTAAATCATGAAGGAAATAGCTGATGAATATGGGAGCCTGCTGGTGGGATACATGGATGCTCAAGATGGTGAGTGAACACCAACAAGTAAGGTAGTGAGAGGGGCAAAAGGCTTATTACTGGGAATAAAAAGAAAAATGAAGTTATTTTAGATGAAAATATTCAGTCCAGGCTGCAGCTGGGCAAGGCTTTCTCTTGCAGGGAGTACAGCTTTGTCTGCTGGTTCCACCAGCCTTGCCAACCTGCTGCCCACTCTAGGGCCACCCCAGTGGCCAGCTAGCAGCTGGCTTTGTCTGTTGAGTTTTCAATTTTTTTTTTTTTTGAGTAATCACTCTCCAAACATCAACCAAAACTCCCATATGCCTGCTGAAATTGATATTTTGCATTGGTTATTCTGTCTCTGGTTCTCAGCATAATGACAGATCAGTTTGACTTCTAGACATGACATGCTAACTGGTCTCAGAAATCATCCTGTACCAATTTCAGCCTGTTAAATGAATAATTTTAATTAATTTAAAGAACATCAACATTTACTTATTTCTTCTTGTAAATCTAGAAAGTCCTTTGAATATTCCATTTTGCTATTTTATCCCTCTTGACAAGAAGCAGGAAAGAAACTTTTGTATTGACTTTTATATATTGACTTATTTTCCTGTTGCTTATCTGCTGCTTCCCATTAGTTTAAGGAAATGAATATAATTTTGCTTGTATAGAGTTGTTTTTCAGGTTCTTCCAGTATTTACAGAAATTAGGTAAGTTTCCTATTACTTTCAAACAGAAGGGAATATCCATCTTTTATATCCATAAAAAATGAAATCCTGTGAGAATAAATATCCTTGGAGAAGTGTATGGCAGGTGAAAAGGGTGCTTATGGTTCCTGTTTTTCACTGTTGTGTTTCATGTACCAGCACTCCAGCTTGCTTTAATAATTTTTTACGTATATTGAGATGTGTTAGTGCTCTACATTGTCTATGCATTTGAAAATGCAAACACTGTCTGATGGGCCCAAGGGGAAAGTAAAGGCCATTGCTCCACCAACTTTTGAGCTGGAATTTAAGTCCCAGAGATTATTAAAGAGCCTTACTGTCTTATGTGCAGAATGCAATGCTTGCTGCCAATACTTTTGAACAACAGGTAAGCTGAAAAGGCTCTCTTCTGTGGAGCTGGGAGACAGGACATAAACAAGCTTGGTGAGCACTGGTTAAGGTCTGTGGTAATGGACACAGGGAATGGTGTCAATGTCATTGGTTGGTGACGTTGCTTGCTTACATGTTGTCACAAATTCAGTGCTGAAACAAAAAAGTGCCTTCCCCAAAGGGTGCCCAAAGGACAGAAGGAGGATCCTCTAATTAGATACAATTCGTCCTTGAAGGAAATGGAGATGACCAGGTGGATTTTAAAGGGGGACTTGAATTGCCATTTAGGAAAATTCAGTTTGGCAGATACTAGTGCATAAAGTAGTTGTCCAAAAAGTGTGAATTCTGCCACAAAGACCGAGATTTTCTCTGAAATATGCAGCACCCCAAAAGTGCTTCTTTCTTGCCTACAAATGAGATGCTGAGTCCAAATTATAAACTCTGCGTTGCATAAGTCAATGATGTAAAAGGTGCATCAGCAAATTCTGGATAATCCTTGATTTTCATGTGTAACACAAAATGCATAGAAAGCACGGTAATGGTATCCTCTTAAAAAGGGTTTGCATAAATTTAATGTTAATAATTTATTATTCTTATTTAGCCAGCTGATTACAAGAGTGAAAGAAATATGAAGGAAAGCTCTCTAAATCCATAAAATTTTGTTTTTAATATTTTATAATATTATATAAAGAATCAAATTAACTAGTGATTGAATTAAATCGAATGCTCTGTTTGTATTACTTATTTTCTTCCACTGTGAACGTCTGTGGGTTTTAATTGGTATATAAACTTTTTTCTTTGATTAAAAGCATATATTAGGGTGAGTATATAATTTTGTGTCATTTCCATTGCTCATGAAAAATTGTTGTAGGAATGCGTAAGGTCCGAATGATTATGGTTTTAAGAAATGATTTATTTTCTTGATTATATTTTCACATGGCTAATAATTTTGCTAGTTGAATTTTAAAACATCTTAATGTCTGTAGCTGAATTTATTGACTAAACAATTTATAGTGACATTATGTTGGCTGCTAATTAGAAAATACCTGGAAGCACTCTTCCACAGCTTAGCTATTTGGCACTCCTTTTACTCATTGCAGAAATACTGATCGTGAGCTGAAGGAGATGTGGAGAAGAAGATGATGAGTTCTTCTCCCTAGGGTCCAGTGATAGGGAGTGTGAGAATGGTTCAGTGCGGTGCCAGGTGAGGTTTGGAGTGGGCATTAGGAAGCATTTCTTTACTAAGTGGATGGCCAAGTGATGGAACAGGCTTTCCAGAGACATGATTGATGCCCCAATCCTGTCAGCATTTAAGAGGTGTTTGGACAATGCCCTTTATAAGGTGCTTAACTTTTGGTCAGCCCTGAAGTGCTTGGGTCTAATAAAGGTAAACAGAAAGGTGGAATAGTTGGGATTCAGTGAAAGGATCCCACCTTTGGTTCAGGCTTAATAGTAGGGAGGGCTTTGCTTTTATGTTCATCTGGGTAGTTCAATCAAGTTTTTAAAGATGGAGTCTTTAGACCTATGTACAAAGTCTTACATACAAAATTTCATCTGTCCATACTACTCAGTATGTACAGATATCATAGCTAGATTCAAAAATTCTGCAAAATAATGCAAAAATGTAAATTTTGGCTGCTCATAGAGAGTTTCATACAGAGATTTTCACTAAAGTCACAATTACTATTCTGTATAGAAAGGCTTTTTATCCATCTCAGGTGATATGAGAAAAGTTACAGATCCTCTTTAAATTCCATAAATTTTTTTTTTTTGGTGTTATGTTTTTCATTTTCTTCTTTGTGAAGAAGCTTCCAGGGACAAAAAAAAAATAAAACCAAAAAACCCAAAAAACAAAACAAAACCAAAAGCCCCAAAATTTCCTTCTTACACTGTCAGTGTGTATTGATCCTTCCTGAAAGCCATCCCAGGTAGCAGCATGTCATATGTTCTCTCTTATTGCTTTCTTACTCCATCCTTACCTTCAATCTGTCCTAGTAGAACTGTACCAAGTACTTCTATGGTCATTATTTTACCGTGTAACAGAGCAAATAATTACAGGTTTTCTTGCAGAATTTACTGTCTAAGTTAATTAAAACTGGCCTGGGGCTAGATGAATGAATGTAATAAGCTTTATCCACTGGGGTTTTATTCAGACATCTTTCTTAGTTTCAACAGGTTTTAGTCTGAGAATATCTCATTAGCAGTAGGTTATGTGGACTGTTTTCACCCTTACTGAATGATTATGGCATAAAGCAGGCCTGGGTTACAAGCTGGAATTCTCTATCATCCTGAAAATCCAGCTAAAAGGATGAAATTTTGCAAATAAAAGTTTGGTAATTGCTGGTGAGTTCACACAATGAAGCTCTCAATAAGACTTCAACATTGCCTCCACCCCGGATGTAATAATATCTTTGGCATTTTGCATTTTATCTTCTCAGGGACATGCACCCTGGAGAAACCCTGCTACTCTATTCTAGTGCCAGCACAATATTTCTCACTGTAAGAAGCACCATCTGGTCATTGTATCAGAGCTGCAGGGGCAGAGCAGGCGAGGGTCTCATGTTCAGCTGTATTTGCAGCTTGCTTTGCCTTGGGGCAGAGTGAGGAGGCTGCCTGCCCCTGTGTCTTCAGATGTGCTCTTTGCAGGGGACCGAAGTGCAGAGACCTTGGAGTGCAGTGGTAACTCCGCACAGCATGCTGCCATCCCGTGTGGAAGCTGCTGTCCATCCCAAATCCACAGCGGCGTGCAGCTGGTGAGGGCAGCAGCGCTGCCTCCTGGCACGACTGGCTGGCTGAGGGGAGGCACCAGCCCTGCTGCTTCTTCCAGAGCTACCTTGGCTTGTGCTGCCTGGGGCTTTTCTGCACTTCATTAAATCTCCACGGGAAGGCTACAGCTGGAGAAAGTTTGAAGTGGAGTAGCAATGGTCGGGCTTGAGTTTTGCAGAGTTGTTAATATTGCACGGCTTGTTTGAGTTCATAGAGAATGTTTAAGTACTTAAACTTTCAGTTGTTATATTTTATTTAGCTTTTTTTGCAAGTCAGCAAAAGCTAAAAGAAAAATGGAATGAAAGGTTGCTCACCATCAACAAGGTCATGCTTACATATTTTTGTTCCTGAACAAAGATAAATGCAGCATTGCTAATGAAAGCAAAACAAGCTCTTCCAGCAAGTAAAATTAATACATTGGAAAAAGTATTATTCTGGAAATTTACAGTGTGATATCAGGAAACTGACGGCAAACCAGAATTGTCCAAATCCTCTAACAGCTGTTAAACATACTATCATGCGCAATTTGCTTTCCTGAAGTGTTTAAATAAGTTGTTTTAGGTGCCCAGGAGACAAGCTAGTTGTGCATGTGTCCAGCCAGTATAAAAATGAAAACCTTAAATGGAAAGGCAATTCATCACACAAAGGTAATCCATCACATAACTAGAACAAGATTTATATTACTTATGTTCATATTTGATGTTTTTCTAGCCAGTTGCCTTTCTAAGACAGTCTGATGGCATGACCTAATCACTTTTTGAAATAGTTTTTTAATTGCTTTTTAGACCCATTACTTCGGCTGTAAATTTTTCTTCTTAGGAAAGACTCAAAGAATCATAGCATTTATTCAGATGTAAACTGCTTGTGTAGAACATGGTGGAAAGGACTAGAATCTCAATCCTAAAACACAGAACTAGAGAGGTTATGAAAGGGGACAAGAAGGAAAATTCAAAATTTCAGAGTGAGTTTGCAGACCTGATCACTTCCAAAGGACCAATAGATCCATAAGCAGCCTATTGTTTCCCAAAGCTAAAAACAAGATGGGCATGCAGCTCCCATATTTGCTTGGGTTTTTTTTTTAATTGTACTGTTCATTTTGAAACCAGGAGGCAAGTTAAAGCTGGGTGAGATCATCAAATCCAGGTGCCACGGGGCTGGAGGTGATATTAATTGAATGGAAAATCACAGCGGAAGACAATTTGCCTTAAAGGTCCACAGTTCTTTGAGTCATGGGTGGGCTGAATTCTGATGAAAATTAACGGAAATTTCTAATCCAAACCTTAGAACTGTCATTTAAAAAAGTACCTCAGTGTGTGCTTCTGCAGACTTTTTATAGCCAGTGAAGGACTGCTTTTTTTACCTGCTGGTAGCTGATGGTGGGCTAAGGTTGGTTATGCCTTCCCTGCAGGTCAATTGTATTTTAAAAGTGAGGCACAGGTTCTGCATTCAGCCCAGCAGGATACATTTTTAGCAAGCTAGCTGCTGCCATTCAGGCATACAGCAAAGGCAACGAATCACTTTTGCCATGTGGTGCCATTTGGCAGAAGTTAAAGTACTTTTGAGAATGTCAACAGCTGTTTTGAGATTGTTATTTTGCAGAACTATGATTTTATGAAGTTACATAAACCCTAATCCTCAGAGAGATGCACCCTCAGCTGGGTAGAAGTTTCTAAAGTATCCATGACTCAGTGGCTTCGAGCCACCTTTTTTTTTTTTTCTCTTAAGTCATCTATGTGTTTTTGAAAATACAACCATATGGGGCCTAAATATAACTTGAGGAGTTTAAATTAACTCCCTGTTTTTTAAACATCTGCCTTCACTCCTTTAAGCCTTGACTGAGGCTACTTTCTCTTTTAGCTTGAAAGTGCAGACCTGTAGGGCTAGCAGGTTCTTCCCCTAGATACCCTCCCAGATTCACAGGGCTAATTGTGCATTTGTTTATACTCAGCTTTTTCTGTCAAATAGCTTGAGATGATGGCATGCTTCTTCAGTGTCTACTTAAATGCTTTAATGTCTATTAGTCAGTATCTGCTCTCCCAGCTTTAATATGTATGTTCTCAATGGTTCTTCCAGCCATTTAAAAAGTCAGGGGCCACATCACTTCGCAGCCTGCTATGCAGAAGGAGCATAAGGAACAGAGGATGGGAAGGAACTCTGAGTCAGTACATCAAGTCACCTGCCATTTTTCTAGAAAGCTCTCTAGAAAATTTTCAGGCTCTATCTTACAGCCTGGATAGGTTTTCTTGTTCCTATTCATTCTGTTAGGAAGCTGTTACAAAATGTCGTGTTTGAAAAGTTATCCTTTTAATTGCCAGTTGGAAATTATTTATGGTCAGTTGTTCAGCTGCCAGTGTGGTACGTACACATTTGCAGTGATATTGATTGCTATTTTAAACAATTTTTTTTTCATGTCTGGTTTGTACCTGGATATGTTTACAGAGTAATTAAATGTTTTTGTTTTATGAGACTGAGCAAGATTCCTCTCCAGTTATTCTCTAGCTTATTCCCAGTCTTACTGATTGATTATTTGCCTGTTCTTAGGGTGCATAAGCTATGGTTTTAAATATATAGGGATGTAGAGGATTTAGGACCCAAGCTGTCTGTCCAGCTGTGGTGCTGACTAATGTTGGGCTTGCATGAGAGGAAGGGAATCAGTCACTGCTTTTCTAAAGAAAGAAAGGGAGCAGTTGTTTGAATTTAAATAAAAAATCAGTGTATAGAAGAATGGTTTTGAATACTGATTTCTCATAGATGTCAGGATATAGACAGCTAAATGGACAAGGGATCTCAGCGGTGAATTTCAGGCATGTGCATTCTTCCATTCATCATTTTGTATTGATTAATACAAGCATCCCACTGCTTAGCTGGCTGGAATTCAGAATCACATCCAGCTCCCAGTCTTTCAATGAACAGAGAGTTTAAGCATTTATTGCAGCCTTGTGAATTTGATTTATGGAGTTGGGTATCCAATTTGGTCATTGTATCAGATATCAAAATGCATGAATTCCTGTTTGGCTATCACCTCCTTGTGTGGGGCCTGCACTAGGTTATTTAGCCCGTCTTTGGTGAAGGCTGCTTTGACATGCCTCTAATTGTCTGTTAGCATTTGAAGAATATTTTTACGTTACTTTTTTCTTTTCTCTTACTGCTTTTGCATTTCTCATCTACATGGCATAATGGGTGAAGAACAGCATTTATTATTTTGAAAGATTTTTATTACTCTCTTATTTCCCAGAATATTCCCTCAGGGGACAATCCATTTAGTTCAGCCTGTAGCCTTGTTTACAGACTGAAAGTGGAAAATGATAAATTAATTTGAAGAGAGGCAAGGAGTTTAGCTTTTGAATTTTATTATTTAATTGTATGTCCCTGCACAAATTGCTCTGCTCAGTGAGAAAATTCTCTCTCTAAACTTGTGATAATGATGTTTGGGAAACAGGGGGAGTTGTGAGACTAATGACTATCTAAGAATTGGAAGAGAAATTGCAAATGCAAAGGACTATACAAAATTACCAAAAGTTACTTCTGTGGGATAATTATGGCTAAAATTTGTTTCATTTGTAACAGAATTTATTAATATACTTGTCATTTTATTTGTTAGTGTTCTGGGCCTTATGATGAAATTTGTACATGTTAATCCTGCTTAGAAAAACCCAGACTAATTTCTACCATGGTTTGAAAGCACCGAGGCAGTCTTCTGCAATGCTGCCCCTCCTGGAGCATGGAGTGCTCATAACTCCATGGTTAAACAAGTATCAGTTACACCATAAAGCAGCATATTCTAGAACTTCTGAAGTTTCTCTTTCTTCTATAATGTCAGTTCTAGCATTGTGGATAGAAATTACATTAGGATGAAAAGGCTTATGTGGAAAACACATACTAGAGTGCATGAAAAGGCTTGGAAGGGTCTATTATTAGAGTTACAGGCTTTATGCATTCATATGTCAAAGCTTGATCACTCTGGGGTTACATAATTCAGTTGAGCGTAGAATTCATCTGATGTCTGCTTTGAGCCTGAGTGCGAATTTATGAACCTTCACAAGGAATTGCAGTGAAGGAGAGGTTAATTAAATGGCAATGAGACAATAGTATGGGAAGATGAGAAACCTTGATTGTTGTTTGTTGCTGGTTATAACACTTAATTGTCTATAAGTTGTTTCAAAGTAATAAAAATAATGAGCTGTTACCATAAAAATGAATCTCATTGAGGCAGTGCTACCAATGGAAATGGACAATCTTTGTACCAACAAACTTCATCAAACCCTGAAACAGATCATAACAGAATTGATGCGTAAGAAGAAAAATTTTAGTTTACTTCCCCTAGGACCACAAATCTTCTAATTGGTATCTGAAGGTTCAGAAGCTGCCACTCAACAACAATTTCTAAAGTCAAAGTCATTCCTTTCCTACAACAATCTGAAAGACCATCAGGGACTACCCGTGTTTGAGCTGAGAGGCCTCACTGGAACTCAGAGAAAATTCACAGAATCTAAACTGAATGAGAACATCTTGATTCAGCCCTACCACTTCAGAGAGCTTAATTCAAAGCATGACTATTCTCTGCGGGGAAATCAGAAGGGTTTTACTGGTTTCTCTGGTTCTTTTCACTGAAACATCTAGAAGCACCCTAGAGGGTGAGACTCTTTACAGCACAGCTACTTCCAGATGGGTGAGAGCATTGCTTCATGGCATTGCACTGTGCTGTGGTGGGTCTGGTAGCTCATTTCCTGCTCTGTATTCTACATTGGTGTCCATCTTTGTGACGTATTTATGTT
Organism: Drymodes brunneopygia; assembly: GCA_013400955.1. Lineage (NCBI taxonomy): Eukaryota > Metazoa > Chordata > Aves > Passeriformes > Petroicidae > Drymodes > Drymodes brunneopygia. The sequence continues at coordinate 59,504 of VZTZ01040326.1, forward strand.
AACATCTTTTATTTTTCTGCTATCTTCAAGCAGCAGTAAAAGGAAGAGGAAAACAGCAAAAATTACATTAGTTTTATTCCATGTAAAATCTACAAATTAAATATTTCCTAGAAAAGTAGAAATTTGAGCTGAGGTGGGTTTTGTGTAGAGTCCAGGACCCTAACCTTAACCCTAATCCTAATCTCTCTTGTTCAGCTATGTCACTTAATTTGAATTATTCTTCCTCCTGTGAGATGCTGACATGACTCAGTGTGGACTCTAGTAGAAAGGCCTATGGTATAGAGGGGTGGAAGACAGTATGTTCAGAATTAAAATCCTGGATATCACCTTTAACTTGGCTAAGAAATTTTAAATGTCATCGTGTTGCAAGCTCTCTGCCAGTTTTTAATCTGTTACTCTTAGTATTAAGGGTCACTTTATGTGTTAAAGAGTTATGTGATCTGACCTTATCCAGCTGGTTGGTCTTTTAATCAAAATTGCATTCAGCTCCCCATGTTCAGCATTTCCACTTTATTAATCTTTTCTGTGCCTCTGGAGCCTGGTATGCTCTTTGTTAGGCATTTGAGTGCACAGAGTATTTGACACAAATGCAGTAGGACTCTGGTGCAGATCAGTCATTTTAAACATTGTCTCTTAGCATAACTTAATTTCATGCTGCTTTCACACCCTACTGTCAAATCTGCTTAATACCTGTACTTCAGTTTTACTCACACTTTTCTCCTAAATATGTTTCTGCCAAATGAACTCTTGCCATTAAATTTGTAATGCATGGTATTATCATTGCTTCTAAAAAGCAGTAAGAAAGATTTACTTCTGAAGGGATTATTATTTCCACTTTGGATACATTAACGTATCTAGGCCATTAATAAAAATTTCATGGAACCAGGGATTAAAAAAATTATGGAAAATCGCATGGATTTTTTTTTCTTTATTAATAGTATTGTTTTACCTTGACACTATGTACTTTGACCTGAGGCTCATGGGAGCATTGGTATAGTGAAAGTTGTCCAGATCAAGGCTTTCCTACCTTCATATGCCATGTTAGTGGCCCACAGCACATTCTCAGGGAGAAGTAAAAGAGCAGGACAAACATCTTGCTAAGTTCCCCAGACACAAACTTCCAGTTTCAAGACACCTGCAGTTTAAAGGTTTGTTTGTTTGGCAACCTGATCTAGTAGGTGGCATTGCTACTCATGGCAGGGAATTGGAAATTGATGGTCTTTAAGGTACCTTCTGACTCAGACTATTCTATAGCACTGATGTTTCACTTTGTTTTCGTGATTTTTAGCTATTTATTTGTCTCTACATTTTTCTGTGATACCCTTGTAACTTTTAACCTATGGACTTTTGACATCTGTTCATTTTATGGCTATATGTTCCATAATTGACTGTCCCATAGTATGAAAAAGTCTCTTTTCTTTTGTGTTCAACTGTTTCCTGATCACTGAAGTGGCCCCTAATTTCTCTTTTGATGGTGAATAGTCATTTTGTGTATACTCTCTCCATGCTGTGATTTCATGAGCTCCTGTCACATATTTCTTTCCCCTCTGTTTTCAGTAACTCAGGACTTCTGTGAGTTCATTGTCTTTAATGGAAAAACCCCTAGTAATTTACACTGGAAGGATGCAGAGGAGCAGCAGACTTGGATGTAATCCATACTGTACAATATCATAGCAGTCAAATTGGTTCAAGCAATGAGCTACATTCTGTTATTTTCTGTTCTATAGTTATTCTCTTATTTATCCAGAGGTTTTGCTGACCTCTGGATCTGTGGTGGGCTGTGAGAAATAACACAGTGGACATTGCTTTTGTAATCTCTGTCAGTGAATACCATTTCATTTATCAGGTTCATAATGTCATTGGATAAACTATTCTGATCAACAAGCGTTAGTAATTTCTGAGATGTTTTCTTTTGAAGACTTTGCAGAAATTTTTAAATATAGTGAATGCTTGCACAAGACTTATCTGTGGGATTGAACTTAGATAGATAAATACCACTTAAATAATAGTATGACTGTGTGTATGCACTTATGAAAATTGAATGAATGTGTGCTTCGGTGGTACAGGGACATCTGCCAGAAAATGCACTTCTGAACTCTGAGTTTATTTGATTTGGGCTAAAATTGACCTGATTAGAAGTGATAAGAATTTACTTCATTAAAATTAGTTTAATTCACTGCTTTTACTATAGAAAAAGTGTTTTACCATGATTGTAGCAATTTTAATATCAGCTTTTGCTTGTGATAACCTCACCGAGGTTGGGATAGCACAAAACCCAGCCAACCTTCATCCTCCCAGATCAGTACACCACAGATAAACTGTGGTTACACCACCTCCTGATGAAAAATGGAATGGAAACATGCTAATTTATTTCTGGATTCACACATCAGTCTTCTGGCTGAGCAAAACAATAACAATTTAAGGGCACAGCAAGGTGAAAAATCTTCATAGCCTCATCCTTCCAACAGCTCTGCCACAGACAAGGTATATTTTTCCCCAGGAAAGAAAGGGCTGGCAAGTTTCTCTAGTGCCACTGTGTTTCTGGTAACTTTCCCTCAAAGATTTAAGGTCTTGTAGCTTTTTCTAGCTTTTTCTTTAGCACAGTATTTTTCAGTCTTTCAATATTCTGCAATTTATGTAATCAATCCTGATTAACAAGCACAGCTTGAATGTCAAATTATGACTGTCTGTCCTAAAATATTTATGAGATACCTTGCTGCAGAAGGGGAAACCCATTTGTGAAATGCTGTTGGCCACAGAGATTCTGGATTCAGCTTTTCAGCCAGGTGTTAAAATCACAGAAGAGCCCTGTACCACTACAAGAAACAAACACAACCTGGAAAAAATCTTGTATGCACAGGTAGTGCCTAAGAACAGATGAGAAGTGATGTTAAATTAATATATAGCTTGCTGTGAGTTAATAATTTAGTTTTACTATAAAAAATCACAGACAGTCTATAAAATTTTACACTGGAAAGGAAAAGGGACAAATTTAGTTACCAGCTAAGTATTTGTCCAATTCCTGTCAAACAAACCAATTCAGCTTGTTTTAATTTAACTTTACTAATGACATAGTAAAGTTGAATCATAAACTGTTTTTGGCTCATTGCAGAGTTGTTTGAAAATTGGTTTTTGAACTGTGCAGATAGAGGGAAAGCATTCCACACATTTTCATTATACGTTACTTGCATTCTGAAATTTAAGATATTTCATATTTATTGCAACAAATGTCACAGTGAAGCAGTTATTGAAACTATAATTGACAATATAGTTCAGAATTATTTATGTTAACAGATGTTTGTGCATATGCTGTTTATTTTCATAAAGAGAGAAACAGTACAGCAGTGCTAGTGCTTTTATGACAGTGATTTCCAAGGTAGTGAGGTGGTTACAGGTACACTCTGACAAGTGTACAGATGGTAAATGAGCCATCAGTGCATGCTTCGTTTATTCATAGGTGAAACCAGTGGGATTGCCTTCTGAGACTGGCAGTTTCCCTGTGTCCTTAAAGAGAGCCTGGGGTGAGTGACTGGGATGTAGGCATGTCCCTCTAGGTATCAGTAACATGAGATCCCTGACATCCCTTCAGTGTATACCATTACTGTCTCTCTCCCTTGAAGCCTTTTATCTCTGAAAGTTAAAGATATCTGACTTCTGTGATTGTTTTCCCAATAAATTCAACTCTTTGTTCTGCACCCCAGAGGATACTAAAATTTCTTCTCCAGGATGTTTTTCATTCTCCCTGCCAAAACAAACATTTTTTCCGCTCTTCAATTTTTAAAAATTTTTGTTATTGTTGTTATTGTTTAGTGATCTATATATTATATATGGTCAGCAAACTATTTGATCTTGGGGCTGTATCAGCAGTAATGGGTTTCATATTAGGAGATAATGTTTTGCCTGGCTCTTTCTGGATACAATTGTAGAGGGATTGTAAATCTAACAGCTGTCTCTTGTTGAGGCATGGATTTATAATGAAAGATAGGAATGATAGACTTGTTCCTTACGAACAAGTACCCAAATTTTTGATTTGCATAAAATATAGTGTTTTGTTTTTATTATTTTTATTACATTTTTTTGCTTGCATTGAACTGTCTTTCACAGCTGCTGCAAACACTGGTTGCTCTTACAGCATGAATGTACTAATTTGATTAATTTGCCTTGTATGTCTGTGTCCAGGCTAGTAGTCCTCATAAACTATGGAGTGTATCCTCTGAATCCTCAAAGGCTGCAATAGTACTGTTACCTTAGTCCTGCCTGAGCATTTCTGGTTTTCTTCTAATAAAATAATGTATGTGTTTAACATCGTCCTTCTGCAGCTTTGTTGGGTGAGCTCCCTAACATGTCTCTCTCCAAATATTTGCAGCTTCCTGCTGCAGAGCACTGTGACTTTTGCCTGTGTCTTTGTGTCTTCCTATTTTTTTTCCCCAATTAGATCTAGCATAACTTTGCAATTGGCCATTTTAGCAGCTCATTTGGTGAAAATATGTGGATTCCCTGGAATTTTAAAGGCACAGGCAAGCATGTAGGAAACTTGATCGTAGTGGTGTCTATCATTCTTTAAGAGGGATTAATTGTACTCATAATGCCTGGTCACACTGCCCTCTAAGGCTGTAATCCACAAGTTTTTAACATCTAGAAATCAACATGTCTTTCTCTGTGTGACTTGTAACGATTAACATCTCTAGAGATTGTAATATGGGCACATATCTTAAGTATATCAACTACCATAAGAACTTGTATTTTAAAGACACTTCTGTCTAATATGTGATGCAATGTTTGCAGAAACCGTAAGTAATGTTATCCCTTTACTGTCTGGTTTTCTTTTTTTGTTTGTCCAGCCACCTATCTCCACAATGATCTACATTATGGGTGCTGAGGTTTCCTGAGCTGATATGCCATCCTTAGTTCCCTGCACACAGGCCAGAGAAGAGCATGACAGGTTCAGGACATCCCTGCCAACTCAGTACAGTGACCAACCTCCCCAAAGGGCCAGACATCAGTTTCTCATGAGGTAACATCAAAAGATGCTAGCAGAATTGTTTAGTTGCTCTGTTTATCGTAATTGCTAACATCTTTCTGCTCATTCATCACACTTTTCAGTCCAGGGACAATAAAGGAGACAATAGCTCAATGAAGATTTTACCAGTTTTAGTGGGTTTGAGTATTAGCTGACTCCAGATATTTATTTTAGCAATGAGCTTGAAAACACTCAATGGGAAAGAATTGTTTTTTCCATAATGGAGGTAGTATCTGTAGCTGTGGTACCACCTGGATATTACTGTGTGAACTTTACAGAATATGTGCTACTGCTGATAAATAGAAATTCAATCTCCTGCTTTCAAGTAAATGAAGAATTACCTAATGCTTTCTTTTAATTACCTCTTCTTACTTGGAAGCTGAACAAGACTCAAGAAGAAATATTTCATATTCTGAGATTAAATACATAAATGTAACACCTAATAGGTATTTTAGATATTGAAAGTCATCAGCATGTAAATACAGCCACTCAAATCCATTTCCAACTCATTAATTATTATTGGTTTCTCTGGGTCGCAGACCTGTGTTCATAATATTACTTTTCTATGAGATAAAAAATGCCTCTTTTTTCTGTGTTTCTGGAAGTGCTAACCATGTGGCTGAGGCAGGGAAAAGGTTGACTCTGTTTCCCATAACTGCCTCCTTTGTAGAATAGACAGACATAAGGAGTGGTAGCATTAAGGTCTCTTGCTTGAAAGACTGCTGTCCCCAGTGCTCTGGTGCAGGTGACCCCATGGGCTGGGTGGCCCTTGCTTGCCATCCCCACAGCACCCTGCCCTGCACGTGGCATTTTTTGCTCAGAGCTCACCTTAATTGGCACTGTGATACATTCACTGTCAAAGTGCATGCCCTCAGAGTAGGGGTTACTTGTGAGCTAAAATCCTCTCTGAGGCAATACATTAATTTATTGTTGAAAATAAAAACAGGGAATAAAAAATTGCAAGATTTATCCCCTTAGTAAAAGAAGTATTCATAGCTAATGTATCAAAGTGCAGACTCCTACCTGCAGCCAGTTCTGTCCTGCCTGTTCACTGTTTTGCTTGTATCATGCCAAGAGGATTTTTTATTTGTTGAACACAAACATGTCAGGATAACTTCCCTTTCCATCTCTCTCATTAGAAGTCCCAGTCTTAAACACTGAGCTTTTGATAAATGGAGTCTATAAATGTTCAAGGGAAGTGAATATAAAAAAAGCAAACAAACATTTTTTAATTTCAATTTTTAGTGTCTTTTTATAGCTCTTCTCTCTTTTTAGAAATAGTTCTGTTATACTAGCCAGGAACTAGCTGAAACAGTCTGCAGTTTATTTGAAATAAATATCAAGTATTAATCATACACCAGTCTTCCTTGTGGTCTTACACCAGCTGGAAGAAACTAAGCTATTTATTTTTACATAATTCTATTTATATTACACTTGAAATTTTGAATTTTCTGCATAATACTCCCTCCGTTTTTGAAACAATGTTGCAGGTCCATATGCTATGCATATGGTCTGTTGCAAACAAGTGAGATTTTAAATTATAATCACTTCTTGAGAACGGGGAAGGAAAATGAAATGAAAATGAAGAGAATGTAATATGGTATGATTGAACTTGTTTGCTGGCTCAGTTTCTCCACAGTCCGTCTGAATATTTTGCAGATCAAGAGAAAATTACAGTATAGAGATATTACTACTTTTTCCGTAGTGATATGCTACCTTTGTCTATTTTTTAAAAAGAGTGAAACAAAAAACCTGTGAATGTCTTAAAATAGGTGGTACATCTGTAACAGTTACAAAACATGTGCTGGTCTCATGTTTTCTGTGCCTGAAGAAAAAGTATTAAAGTTCACAGCTTCCTCTGGAGCCAGTTGTTGTTGTCATTATGGCTGTAATAATATTGTAAATAGAAACTTAATGTGAGCCAGGACTAAACCAGAGTTTTAGCTCAGAGAGATATTGTTGCAGGAATTTTAATAATAAAAGTAAAGCAATTAAGTCTTCAGACATATTCTCTGTGTTTTACCCCTACAACCTGTGGTTTATCTCTCCTCCCCTTTCCCTCTCAATAAATCTCCAGAACTCTTCTTTCTTCTTGCCAGAATTTAAGGTCACTTTCACCGAATTTGTGTTCATCATTAGGAGAGAAAAAATGTGATGTGAATTATGGGAAAAGATTTATGAAGCAAAACCAAAAGCAGCTTGAAGCTAGTTTTTCGTAATCAACTTTTTAGCCAAAGCTTACTAGCTTTCTCTTCCTCTCTCTCTCTGTGCCATGGGAAATTTAGGCCTTTTCTGTGTTATTTAAGACTTTCTCTGCATGAGATGAAAATTCAAGGGTGCTTCACCAAACCTCTGTGTCTCTTGAGCCTTCATAGAAGAGAAGATTTCTAAGTCTTTAGTCTTGCCCCATGTCAGTGGGCCAAACATGACAGAGTTTGGAGGGTTTCATCACAGTGGTGCAGCCAAAGTGGTGAGAAAATGCACTGCAAAAGAGACATAGCTTAATTTGTTGGTGATTTTGTGCACAAGGATGCAGTTTAGGGGAGTGACTACTGCTAATAAATGCTTATTTTGTTCCTACTCCCACTAACATTTAGGAACACACAGATAAGTAAGAAGCCAGATTAAATCATGATTTTTTTTTCCTTGTCTGGCTGCTGAGAAGCTTAGTTCTTACTTGCTGCTCAATGGTATAACTTATTACTTCTTAGGATCCTTCAAACAGGAAGCAATCATTTAAAAGCACTGAGGAAATTTATGATGAGTTAAATATATATGGTTATTTTTTCACATTCCTCAAAATTCCGCATGTGATCTGATTTGTAGCATCTGTCATAGACTGTGGTGTTTGAATAGTGCAATCAATGAAATCTCAGAATAAATAGTTGAAATAATCAGTCCCAGAAATAACAAAGACTTTAATCTGCTACATCTGTAGGACTTATTTGCTGACCACAGTTCTTGGACTGACATAATTTTAGGAAGGAAAAAACTGGTTTTATGACATTTTCAATGTATTGATTAAATAATAAATCCAGAATACAGCCTGCCAGATTGACAATGTTTTAATAATAGTATTGTAACATGAATATGAGATCAGAAGTATGCTGAATGTGCCCATCAGCTTACCAGTATGGAAGGGTGGCACCTCTTTTGGTTAATGAATATTTAGGTTTTTGTGAAAAACTAAGTTGGCATATAAAACCCCTGATGTTTAAATAGCTTGTGTAAATAGTCAGGAATCCTGTTATTTACTGTTCCAGATCCTCTGGTACAAAATTATTTCAGTTTTTCAAAATACTAAATGGTGTATGTTCACAGCAGTGGCAATCCCCATCAGTTTCCTACATTTCTGTCAGCCTGCAGATGACACTCATTATTTTCTGTTCCTTCCCAGTTTGTCAGTTCTCCTTCCTACCCTGATTATGTTCTGGGATGGCAGGGCTAGGTCAACACTGAAATGAAATACTTGGGGAAGTTATATTGTCATGGTGGTTTATTTCTTATTCTGAGATTAAGAATATTCTCATTAACTCAGTAACCCCTGGAGGAAGAAACATCCTGTTGGCTTCTGTAAGTATTGCAATGGCACATCCAGTTGAGGGCCCCTTCACCAAAGGGCCTGGGAGTGCTGGTGGATGCAGTGCTGACACACCAGCAAGCGGCCCATGTGGCACAGAAGCCTGGGCTGCGTTAGGAGAGTTGCCACCAGGGTGAGGGAGGTGACACATCCCCTCTACTCAGCATTGGTGAGGCCACACCTGGCCTGCTGTGTCCAGTTCTGGGCTCCACAGTGTGAGACCTTCATGAGAAACACATGAAAAATACAAAAAGAAAAAAATCAAACCAAAGAAAATGGAAGAAGATAATAGTGTGCAAGTTTAATAAAAGCCAGAAGGAGTAGCTACCTACAGGAACTGCCGGTACACTCTGAGAAGAAAAATATTGAAACAAAGACCTTTAGGACAAGAAAATTAAAAAATCAGTGACAAGATGAAATTACTTTTTTCTCAAGGAATTGCAGTTCTCAAGCTAAAAAATTCCTCTCACCTCTTTGATTATTTGTGGTACATAAAGTACAATAGTGAGATTAACCCAACAACTTCTGCTTTCGTTTGTTGTGTAGATTTTTGAGCATCAGAAATTATTAATGATCTATCTCTTGCCTTTTTTAGAATGTGTACTTCTTATTAAAAAAACCCAAACCCAAGAGTTTATAGTTAAAATGACTTTGATATTTGAAAATGGATTTAATTGAGTCTTGCTCATGCTGTGTTGCTATCAAGGCTTAGCAACTCTGAAGCCATGAATATGTTAGAGGGGTTTGAAATTTAATAATCATTTGTGGCTAATGAATCAAGAATATGAGAGATAGTATATGAAAAATTTAAATGGTTATCATAGAACGGCATGATCATTTTGCTTCAGTAGCTGTGTGCTAGAAACTGGCAAAGTGAATGTTTTCTCTTCCAGCAGGAAAGCATTTGGGCAGGGCATGAATGCAGTACTCTCCAAGCCTAATCTTAATATTCTGCATTCTTACACCTCCAAGGGATAATGACAACTTCAGTTATTTGCCTGGATCAAAATCAGATGAATGAGAGTAACTGTAAGGGTTTTAAATTAAGGTCGTCTATTAAGGAATGCATTTTACTTGCTGTTGCTATGAGAATATCTGCGAAATTCCATGGCATACTGCAAATAAACTTCTTTATTTCTTTCCCAATCATGCTATGTTAAAGCCCACCATGGCATTTACAAAAGAGAAAAAAAATGGTTGTAGAGGGTAAATTTTAGGGAATGATAAAATATAAACATTTGTGAAATGAGAAATAATTTTTTCTAGCACAGTTTCTACACACAATCTTCTCTTGTTTTTGTATTTTCTCTTCAGCTTATCTTTTTACTTCTAATGAGGCTGTATTTTTTCTGTACAAAAATAGGTTTGATATTTATTTGATCTGTATTTAACACAGTAAACACCCTGTTATCTCAAATACTTTCCCTTTCTTTCTGCTTTCTAGAAATGTGCTTCAAACTCTATTATGTGAAATGCCTCCTCAGTCCATGTCAGAAAAACTTATTTTTGAGGATAGCTGTGATGGCACCTCTTTTTCAGACAAATCCTCATACTTCTTCTTCAGGATTGATGGAAAATCCAGAAAATAAAAGTTTAAAAATTAAGAGAATCTTCCTAAAAGTATCAGACAAATAGTGCATCTGAAAAACAAACACAAAAAAATTACTTGTTTATTAACTTTTGGAAGTCAATAGAAATTCAATTTAATTGTCTAAAGCATGGTATGAAGAAGATTCATAAATTTCATTAATGCTGCCATCTGTATGAAAAGATCTCTGCAGACATGAAAAGGCTGTTGTTGGCTGCTCTACAAAAAGGCTTGAGATTCATTGTCCTAGGAGAAAAAAATTTTTCATACCATACTAAAGGTGGTAGGCAATCACTTAAAGGCAGTAACCCTGACTAATAGGACACTCCATTTTTTACTAACTTGTTTCTTGGGGAGATTTCCAGCTTTTTTCAGGGACAGAAATAGTGTTCAAGAGCAAACTGCTGATGCTCAGATGAAGACGAAGATGTTAAAATGAGACTCGGAGCAGCAAATTATTTCATGGACTAGATCCCTGCCTTTTTAAGAAACTGCATCATGCTGATCTACAGATGGTTTTACAGGCAGTAATGGCCGACATTTTAACACTGACTGAGCTCAATTAAAATCAAGGCAGAAGTTTATTGCTTTGCCTTAAAGTTTATAACCGTTTAAATTCACGAAGATTGATTCGTTTTTATGTATATATTATTTAGAGAGCATGACCTTTCAAGCAGAGAATACTTTTATGTGAAAGCAATGATCTAGGAAATGAGGGTTTCCCATTATTATAATAGTGACTCAGGAAATATGGAAAAGGTCATTGATTTCTTTCTTCTAAGCATGAAAATTTCAGCCACAGCTGGAAGAAAAATAAAATTTACAATGTTGATACTTAGCAGTGCCTGCATGTATAGTATAGAAAAAATGTCAAAGACTTAAAGATGGAATAAATTTACACAAAGAACTTACAAACAGTTTTGGGAGGACTCAGCCTCCTGTTTTTGTCAAAAATATTTAGTGAATTTTCCCCCAAATGATCCAGCATTCATTGCCTTGTTTCTGATCACCATGTTCTTGCTCTAGTAATTTTGATCATCAGATGCAATGATGAGGAAGACCCTGTCTTTGAGAATTTTAGAGAATGCCTGACCTGTCCCCACAAGATGTGATGCTCATGGAGGTCCAACACGGTGCTTTCAAAAGAGCTTTTCATCAGCAACATTTGACTTGGCTTTCATATTGTCAAATGGCACTCATCATTTTTATTATAATTCTTACCAAAAGCAGATGAAGGGACAGCCAAATGAAAAGCCACTGACTGTGAAGTAAGGATTGACTAAGGGTTAGTGGGACATATCCCCACTACTGGCTTAGGGAAAATAACCACCACAACCATTTACCATTTGGTTAATTTGTTGTAATGCTCCCTGTCTGCTCGTTACTGCTGAGTGGAGGAAAGATAACTATAATTTAAGCAGTATATTTTTATAATAATCTATGACTGGCTCTTTCATATGGAAGCCCCTTGGGCTTGTTATTGCTATGAACACTCCTGACTGATGTCCTTGTGAGTCTGCCTCTCGAAAAACTCATGTTGTAAGCCACAAGAGTAAAAAATGGTGTGTCAGATTTTTGTCAGAGACTCTTGTTCAAACCCTGTCTTTTAAACATCGTTGAGTATCTTTACAAACTGGTCAGTAGTAATTTCTGGATGTAAGTGCAATCTTGCTTTTTGATTCTGAGACTGGGTTTAAAGTTTAAGCCAAAATAGGTTTGGTTATATCCATGTTTTTGTGGAAGGGCCCTACTTCAGTACTGAAATGCATATGTGAGCTTTGTAAGGATGCAACCAGCAGGGAGTTAGGGTGGGGAACACAACTCTTCTGAAATAAATCAATATTCCATTAACACCTATTCTACAAAATGCAGATGTGCAAGGGTGAGAATGTCAAAGTTACCACAGCAGCTAGCAGCATCATATGCTAACTCAGTCTTCTCACACTGCTCTGTCTCTCCTACCTTTAATTTCTTTTCTTAAGTAGAGCTTTTTTCTTATATTTCATGTAAGACTGCATTGTTGAAAGTGGAAGATGTCCACCCTGGGGCCTTTCCTCAAGAATATCACTGCTTCTGTTCTTAGCAATTACACACTTTTTGTGTCTCAAGTCATCTCCTACCCTTTAAAAACAGCATACAGAAAGTGGGTAAAGTGAGACATACACTGTGACTGAAGAATTTCAGAATATTTGCAAGCAACGAGAAGTTTTTCGTAGTGTATTGTGGTGGTTGGGGATATTCAGCAGAGCTTCTCTCTCTTGTAAACCAGTCTGACTTGTAAACCAGAGGGAGCCCAACTTGTAGCTATGTCCCAAAGCACATGAGTGTTTCATGTTAGGTTTCAGAGCAGTGCATGGGCTGAAGCAACATCTAGGGTGATACTTCCCCTTCCTTCAGGAAACACAGAGCTGCATGTGTAAAGGAGGTATTTGGCTCAGGAGACCTGATTAAATTTAATCTAGAGAGATTTCCAGAGAGGAAAGACTGAAATTTGGAATGCGTTTTAGTTAGTGGAACTAAAATATGGAAGTTGGAAAGTGAAATTTTTTCAAAATAAAGATCAAACACTTAATTTTTGAAATGCTAGAATAGAAGCTGAGGTGCTGTTAAAAAGTTTTTATCACCTGTGTTATTTTTATGTATGCAAAAAGAGGTGAAATATCCATATAATAACTAATATCTAAAATATCTATGTAGTATCTGTATAGATATTATAATTTACTAGATTTTTAAAATGAGTTGACTTAAATCCATATGTGCTATCCAGTGGTATGTAACTTCATCAAAACTCATGCTTTCCTCAGCCATCTGTGAACCAGTAGCATAAGGTGCAGATAGAAGTTAAATGTTAATTTCTAGCTGTAGCTGACATTTGATTGTCACTGATCATTCATTCAGCATCTGGGTGTTATAAGAATCATGGGAAATGTTGGAAGTGTGGGCAGAAGACTGAAATAGCTTTTTTCTTCTACATATCCTAAAAGGAAAAGGCGTAGATGAAAGAAGGGGAGAAGGTAAAGGAATCATATACAGGATATAAAAAAAATGGCAGAGGAGACTATAAAAAAAGGACAAGGAAATTAACTGAGGTTTGTTTGATATAGTCCAAGTAGTCAGGCTGCAAGCAAGCATTTGAGACATGTGAAAGGTATTAGGAATTCCCTGGTGAGATAATCATGATGTAGCTGCTGCGAACATGTGTATCCCCAGGAACTGATGGATCACTGAGAGGATATCAGAGGGACAGATCTGTTAATAAGGATGTCTGGACACTCCATGAGGACATTTGTTGCACTGTCTGGCAAAGCTGTATAAGCATCTGTGACTCTCTAAATATCTCAAGTGTTTTCTCCAGCATTTGACCTCTGCCATTTCCTACAACAACTGAGCTGCAAAGTGCTGCTGCTGGGCAGCACCTTTTCAAATAACTTTAAATTGGAGATCTAGAGGTAGCTAGTCAAGAATGAGTAATCAGTGACATCTCTCATCTAGTCTTAGAGGCATGCAGTGATAGAGCCTTCACAGCCATTCACATGATCTATTCTGATGCTTCAAAAATCAGTATCAGTACTGTGCTATACTATGCCCCTAAAATTTTCTTCATTAGACTAAATTGCCTACACTGACTCCTACACTGATTCAAACATTCTTCATGTGTATCCATGTTCCACTACTTTTCTCTTCGCTCTCATGGTTTTGCTATATTCTCCTAAAGAACCCAGTAACACAGCTGCAAAATTGCAGGTGAGTCTTCCAAGTGCTCCGGGAGAATTATTTGTCTTGTTCCAACATCTCTCTTAACTTCTTCAGATGAGTTTTGCCTTTTTCTCTGTGGCTCAATGACACTTTTCACTTCTGTATAGTTTAAAATTCACTTCAATTATCAGATTTTTTTTAATGTTTTACTACATACTATCCATTAACCCATCCTGTATTTTCATAGTTTATTCTTCCTGCTCAGTTTTTAAATGAAATCTTCTACAACTTACTCCTGCTGCCTATTGAATAAAAAGTTTCTCCATGTATTTTTTTCTTATTTGAATTTTAATTACATTTCCCCGGAAGCTTATTGTACTCTTCAACTCCATGTAATCTACAGATTTTATATATATATATATTTAAATATATGTATATTTATATATGCATATTTATGTGTGTGGTCTCTTCCTATGTCTTAATTTAAATGGAAGTACTGAACAAAACTGTATCCAGAATGGACTCTGCAGAGCCCCATTCAGCATCCTTCTGCTTGAAAGAGAGCCATTGATTAATATTTGTTTTGCTACAATTATTCATCTGCTTGGTCACTCACCTTTCATCTATATTGTATTTCACTAAACTGTGAAAATGTCATTGCCCACTGCATTAAAAGTTGTGTTACAGTTTCTTCTCTAATCACAATTCATGCTACTCCATGATAGAAACTATTTTGAGGATCTTTTTCAGAGATCCAATGATACTAATTGTAGTTGTTTCTTTTCTTCCATATACACATTTTTCTTCATTTAAAATACAGACACCATCTTGTCCCCTTCTGTCCTCTGGTAGCTCTATTGCCATTATGAATTAACACAAAAGTAATGGCCCTAAGAGTAATTTGAATAATTTTTAAGCTATCTAAAAAGAAACTAATCAAGACTGAACAATTTAATAAAATATCTATTTATTTCAAATTCTCTCTGACATGCTCTTTCCCAATTGTACTGTAAGATTTTTGTGCCTTTGATACTGATACTAAATTGTACTGCTCCACTGAATTGTAAATGACACATTAAAGAAAATGGAAAAATGTCCTTAACACTTTTGTCCACCATCATCTGTAGTTAGTTCTCCATCCCTGCTGTACTAATATCCCTAAATGATTAACTTCTTTTTGTATCTTAACACATTCTACTTCTCATGCTCATTATTTTCTCTTCCAGGGCATATTTTAGTCTTTCTGACTTATTGTCTATAAAACCCACTTTTTTGTACAAGTCTCATAATCTATTCTAATTTCCACTTTTATATCCTTCCCTTTCTGTAGCTGAAGTCACAATTCACCCAGTGTCTCCATGCTTTTTTCTGCACTGGGACAGCTTGTACTTGCTCTGTCATTTATTTCCTTGAGGAAATGTCACCTCTTCTCCAAGTTTTATTTTTCTAAGACTTCTCTAGGACTTCTCCCATGAGATCTTACACAAAAGATTTCTGAATTCACTCTTTCAAAAATTGGGTATGTTTTGTGTTCTCCTTCATATCCTTTCTCTTAACCAGGCAGTTTTCTAGTTCACAGTCACCCTTACTGAAGCTGCATTCTGTCCTGACTGTTTTCCCTGCTGGTAAGACTCAGAGCCGCAGGAACAGCCCTCATAGCTGCTTTCTACATTTTTCTATCAAAGTATTTTGAGTGCCTCCTAAAAGTTAGGCAGACATTTTCATCCATTGTTTGCCTTTTTAAAATGTTTTTTTAATGTCCAGTCCTGTACTTTAGATGATTCCTCAAGGTGTTCAGGAAAAAAAACCCCGACCAACCAAAAAAACCCCATCCAAATTATGCTTTTGGGAAGCTGATCTATATATAGAGCTCCATTTGACTAGTGTTCTTTCTCCATTTTTCACCATTCAGCAGGTTTAACTGTTAGTTTTCATCCTTCATATAAAGTGTTTGCATATTTAATATGTGAGAGCATTCAACATCTCCTATTCATTCCCTAGGCAGCCCTTCTTGGACAGTCTATTAATATTCCAAAAACTGCTGCATATGCCATCATCAGTTATACCAATTGAATCAGAGTTTTCCTCCACTTGTTTATTCCCCATACTCCTTGCAACACTACATAGACAGCTAAGATGTTTGGCAAAAAAATTAGTGTTCGTGAGTGACATATTGCCCCAATCCAATCCACCAGATGCCATTATTACATAAGATATAATCATACATAGCATGGGGGATTGCAGCATTGCAGGCTGTGTGTCTTCACAAGGGGAGGAAGTGCTGCTGCTGTTATATTCAGGATTTACTATTGCTTTTAGGCTTTTTCTGTAGAGAAGTTTCAACAGATTGGCTTCTCTTTGTTGTCTTGGAAAGGTAGCCCAGGGGGATGAGTGCACTTGAAGTAACATGGTAATTTTGCTGGAATCAAGAATCTTGGGGGTTTCTCCATGCCTTTCCCTAGATATAATTAAAGAACTTCTGCTTATCAGTGAACTGCACACGGATGTCCTATCTCTCTTCCATAAGTGCCTCCCTCTCAAGGTAATTGTTCTGGTTCAGTTCACCACTCAATTCCTCTTCAGTAGCATACTTTGGCTTGTGTTCTTGTCCTGTTTACTTCAGTAGGAGTTGAGCATGTGCTTAGAACTAATCAGATAGACATCTGACTGAATAAAGAGAGTTTTCAGCCTTGTATCATTCATGTGCTATTCAGAAACCTGTCTGGTTTAAATCATTCATTTAGTTTTTCAAAATTTCTCTGTTGACTCTTTCTGTGAGGGGAGCAACCTGTTTCATAGCCTGCACACAGTGACCTGTTTTTACTAAAGCTGCACAAGATTTCTGATTTCTTTGCCAGGCCATAGCACACTCACCTACAGTGACCAGAAGCTTGTGATACACAGGACACTCTTGTGAAGCATGACAGTGTTTGACTCAATAGCATGTACTCACTCTCCCATACTGCTCTCTCTCTGGTTACTGCTTTCTATAATCATATACCATAACCATAAACTACCAGCTAATCAAGTGCATATGTACCTTACAATTTTGAGGTATATATTTTTATGATTTTTATTGCTTGGTGTACAGATAATTGAAACTGACCTGTTTAGATGGTGACTAAACCACTAAAAATCTTTGCCTATTTGGAAACAAAACCAAAACCAAAAGTGTTCTTGTTCCAAGGTATCTCTCCAATAGAAATTAATTTCCATAGTAACATGTGGGCAATGTGGATTAAGAGTGTATTTTTATTTGACCTCCAGATTTGTTGAGTCCCCAAAGTCAAGAATTTTTACCAGAGCTGGGAATTAACATAGTTATGTGATTTTGTAAAGTTTTATCTGCATGCGATGGCAGTTACACAAAATGAAACCACTTTTTTCAAAATTACAGTTTTGCAATACTATTTGTTAAGTCCAATATAAGAAAAAGATGCTGCAATGGAATGAATGCTTGATTATTTAAAAAGCCACAAAGCTTCATCCAGGTTGTTTATTGTACAGCTTGAGTCACAGGTAGGTATTCAGTACTGTTTTAGTGTGCATAAAGAAATCACTGAAAATTATCCCCAACACATGGGGATGTTTTTGATATTTTGTTTCTTTGTTTGTTTTTAGTTTTGCTCTTGAGAGACTGTCATCCTGTACTATACAATACAGATTTTAAATTCAGTAGTATCCTAGCACATGGAGGGTTTCTAACTGTGAAAAATGCCGTATGCAAACCATATTGCAAATGCATTATGTTATGCATTCTTTCTCACTTTGTCCTCAATGACATGTTTTTTGGCCAATGTGAACAGGTGGGGGCTGGAGAATTGATAAGGACTTGATGCTCATCCAGGACTGGATGTCTTCTTCAGCACTACTGCACAAAGTGACAGGAGAAAATGACAGGAGGAAACAAAGAGCTGGTTTGTATTTGGAATATGCTGATTTGTATCAGGGGATGCTGTCTTTCCCTACATAATGGGAAAACTCATTCACTGAATTTTACTGCATTTGACATACTGAAGAACCTCAAAGAACCTGTTTATCATTTTCTAGGTTGAATTTAAATCCTTGAAATAAGATTGAATGTTTTAATAAAAATAAACATCTTCATCTATATATCAATTTACCAGTTTAACTGTTAATAATTTCATCATTCTTGGAAGACAATGGCTGAGAAATTAAGATGTTGTCTCGGATTATTAATTTCACTGCAGCAAATTTCACAGAATATCCCAGGTAACTGAATATCACAGAATATGCTGAGTTGGAAGGGACCCACAAGGATCGTTAACTCTATTCATGTAATTTCCCTGAGAAAGTCTGGGTCCCTATTTAATGTAACACATCAAATTGCTGAATACACAATGCATTGCCTTTATTTTTAATAGAACTTCCAACATCAAAAAAGGTAATGACCAGTGTAAGATAAATTGGTACTGTGTGTGCTGAACAAAAATAACTTGTCCCCTCTGTGTCATACACGTAATTGCTGTTCAGGCTAATGAGAATGACATCCAAACACTTCCTATTAGTTTGCAGAACACATTTTCCTAGAAGCCAGGTTTTTATACCTATCTTCTTCATAGGATCCAATGGTAGTCCATATTTTCAGCAGTACTGTAACAAGCAGCAAATTTTAGATTATATACCTTTATAGACTTTTGTAAATAATGATTTCCAGTGTTTAAAAGAGCTTACAAATTTGGGAATTAAAGAATTGTGACAAACTTGCTGGTCATGTTTTAAACTCCTAGGGTATTTGCAAATATTTGCATTATTATCAGAAAGCTATTATTCTACCTTGTAGAGTTGTCAAAATAACAAAACCTATTTTTTTTTCAAAGTGCATGTAAAATGGCATAAAATCTTGACTTGTGTCTCTAGGAGCTGAGCAAAGGTGTTAGATATTTATGTCTGTACAAACTACTCTTAGCATTGCTTTTACAGCCTGATTAAAACTTCCACTCAATCCTCTTAGATACTTTTAAAATCTTGTGATACACTGGACACTACAAGTTCATTTTTCATCAGTAATTTAGCTCAGGTATCAGAATGTTCCACTTAATCACAGTAATAGTTTGTCTTTGCTGAATAATGTTATTGCCACCTACTCTGTCACAGTTTCCTTCAGTTGATGAAAAATGGCTTGAATCTTGCATGTTTGGGTGAGCACAGAAAGAAATGTACCACTGTGTGTGTAATATATTGAGACAAAGAACGTGAAACTTCTTTTGTCTTGGAAGTTAAATACATGCTTAGGACTGAGAAAACATCATAGTTGTTAAGCTATGTAATGTTCCACCTGACAACAAAAAGAAAAAAAATATGAGCCCTTGTTTTTATTTGTAAACTCACTGCTTTTAGATCTATTGAATAGGTCAAGAGAAATTACAAATGGCTAGCAAAAGTTATTTCAATAACTTTTAGCATTAGCAAAGTGGCTAATATGTCATTCAGACCAATATGAGAGAGTTCATCTTCCTCTATTTAAGTAATCCCTATTATATGTATTCATGACATCAATAGAACATTTGATAGAAAAGGAACTTTGGAGTTGCAACTAATCCTTTTCCTGATTAAAATCACCTTTTGTTTCTGGTAGTTGATTACCTAACTTGGTTTTAGAGATTTGCAGTGCTTATTACTCCACATGACCCATCGCTTCTTTACTCAAATATTCTGTCACTGGCACAATTAGAAAGGTTTCTCTTGTGTTCTTCTTTGCTACTTCAGGCTACATTCACAGTGCACAGTGAAAACAGATCATTTTCTTTGTGTTTGCCACAGATATTTATCTTTACTGGTATTTTGTGCTCACTTAAGGAGTCTCCTTCTCTTGCGTAAATTTACCTGCTCCTTGCTTCAGTCATTGTTCCCTAGGTCATGTTTAGAAGTTCCAGATCATTAGTGTTGCTCTCTTCCAGTCACACTCCAAATAGTGAATGCTTTTTAAGTGCAGAACATGGTTCTCAAGCTGAAACTTTACCATGTATTGCTTCGTGAAACTGTAAATTACACTTTGTCCTCTGAAATGATATTTACCTTACTTGCTAGGTCATTATTGATGTGTTTAACTTGTGGTCTGAAATTACCAAGATCCTTTGCCTTTGAGATGTTTGCTTCCTTATTTACTTTTCTTTTATTTAAGTTGCTGACTATACCTGCAAAGATACTTTATTTGCACCTGGCAAATAGCATAGTATTTAGATTACTTTTTCATTTTCTTATGAGCAAGTTACCCTCTAATATACCTATCATGTTTTCCAGAATCATCTCATCTGCTAAATCAGTAAGCATAATATTTATTCTTTATGCTATGAAAGTGTTGGAGATTCTGAAGTGAACAGAACACTTGCACACACTCAATTGATCTGTCCTTCAGTTTTGCTAAAGAATTGTGTATGACCCCTTTTCAACATAACTATGAAACTTGTATCCTTTCTGTAGTTATGGAATCTAGTGCATATTATCCTAGCTTGAAACTGGAATAATGATTGGGCCAAAGGTATAAAAGGCAAAATATGCTACATTCTTTTTACTCCTTCCACAAAGCCAGTTTTTCTGTTGACAGAAAAACCATCAGGTTTATCTGAAGCAGTTCCTTTTGGCATCTGTCTTGATTTTTAGTCTTCCAGTTTTATTTTGATTAGTGACAGTCATTCTCTCATTATTTGTATCTTTCTCTGAGTTTAATTGTCTGATTTGTAGTTCTTATCTCCTATTGTTCTAACTTTTCGTTTTTGGCAATTAAGAAGTCCCCTTTGTTATGTGCTTGTTGCCTCACATTTCTTCCATTATGTTGATGGTAATTTTGAACAACTCTGAGATTTGTTCACTTCTCCTTTAATTTTCCTGATATTGCGCCCAGCAAGTCTGAAACATTTCACTTCCATCTGAAATCTCCAACCTATTTATTTACCCTAAGCCAAGAATTCTCTTTAAGGAGCAGTCTAAAGTTTATTTTAAAGATTCCATTTTCCATGACACATTTTTATAGATTTACTTCTATGTTAGGTAACCTTTTCCTTTGTTTATACAACTATCTCTTGATATCCTAAATACCACCTGCAAGATGAGCATCAGTTTGTCTCTTGCCCTGTTTTGTTTGTCTCTGTATGCACACAGCATTTATCTTTAAGTTTTATGTGACCTACTTCCCACTTTCTATATTCATCCTTGAGGCTGAAGTCATGGAAGAAGATCTGATTCTGACTACACATCCCAATTCTTCCCTGCAGTAGCATAGATTTCCTTTCATTCCTGGTTTGTTCCTTTGAGGAATAGCTAGCTTTCCTTAATCCCTTTTGTCATTAGGTTGGCCTAACAATTCCCTGAGTTATTGACATTTCTTTTGCACAAAGAGAACAATGTTTTGTTCTCTTTATCTTTAAAGACTTGGAGCTCTGCCATTTTTTGGTTATTCTCCTAAATTATTGTAATTTGTAGAGAGGTTTGAACCTGGAAGGGTCTCCCATCTACTTAGTTTCTGGACCTTTTAGGATCCTGAGTGACACTCTGTCTGGTTCTACCTACTCTACAAGTGCAACTAAAAGTTATCTCTCCTTGATATGTCCTCTTTGTAGGGGGATTCTTCAGGTTATTAATAAAAATTTCACTTTTATATAACCTTGTAGTTGTGGCAACGCTTATGTCTTTCTCGTGCATTCTGATTACTCTTAAAATTCCTGCACTTTGTAATTGAGTGGAGACCTTTTCATGTCATGTATTTCCTCCCTTATTGACCTCTCCATCTCCTGTGGCGGTCTGATGATCTTTTGTGTTACATTGTGTCAATAATCTCAGGAAGATGCTGCTATACCAATCAGATAAAATTTTCAGAATCTGATATTTTCTAGTCTTTGCCTCTCATTCACCTTCTATTTATTTTTATATGTCTACAAATTTTTAAGATCTTTTGCAGATTGACACACTATCCATGAAACTTTTACAATTAATCAAAGATCTTTCCTCTACTTTTAATAATCTGTGCTGGATTAACATGGTCATAATATCTCTGTGAAATGCAGCATACTGGTACAGAATTCAGGTTTGTTAGCCTGGTCAATATAATGAAATCTCTGTGATACTCTGATGTGAATTTCATTGCATAACTTTGTCTGAAAGTGAACTTGGCTCAGGGTGAACTCTCTTTAGTTAGTTGGCAGTCTTCTTGTGGCTCAGGCATTTAAATGTAGAATCAACATGAAATATTGAGAAGTAAATGGGCAGGATAACAAGCTCTGGTTATCTTAACTTCTTAGAAATTTTAAGTAAAACTAAAGTCAGACTTTATTTCCTGGTAAGTAAACACAGAAGAAGCCTCTTTAAAAAAGTCCTTGAACACAAAGAAAAACCCCTTTGCTCATTGTGAATCAAAACTAATTAGTTTTATAACTGCCAGTTTGATTAAGAACAATGTCATTTGTTCCCAGGAGCTTCGGTAATATTTCTTTTCTTTCTCTCTAAGCCTAGCAATGTTAATGTTGCACTTATTGTTTCTTAATTTTACTCTCATCTTTATGACATTGACTAATCATCCAAATTCTATCTGCTACTGTGCTAGAGCCTCCTGGGTAGTAACAGTGCCTATGCTTGATAAGTGGCTATCAGATAAAGCTCATGTTGGTTTAGGAGAAACTGTGCCAACTATAGTAGAAAAAGTAATGAATAAAGACAACAAACAAATATAAAAATGATGTTGACTTTTGATTATTGAAACTGTGCATGTTCAAGTAAATCAAATGTTTCAAGAGGCAATGCATACTACCTTATTTTCAATTAAATGAGACAGGAGCTAAAAGAATGCTATTTTTCTATATATCAAGCACTCTGTTGGGACCTCTAGTGATTAACTCTTTTCTACATATAGCAACTTTTCTATTATAAGAGATGAGTTGGTAATAAAAACTCATTTCTGACTGAAATAAAATATATATAAAGAAGACAAAGGCAATAAATAAAGAAGTGGAAATGGTATTGCAGTGTCTATGTGCTCTTTTTTTCAGAGTGTCATGGTTAATCAGA
Organism: Drymodes brunneopygia; assembly: GCA_013400955.1. Taxonomy (NCBI): domain Eukaryota; kingdom Metazoa; phylum Chordata; class Aves; order Passeriformes; family Petroicidae; genus Drymodes; species Drymodes brunneopygia. Next base: position 82,409 of record VZTZ01040326.1, read on the forward strand.
AAGAACCATGGTTCAGGGAGAAGATTAGAGTACATTTTAAAAACTATGTTCTTTGGAGGGAGGAGGGATGTGAAGGGGGGCAGTGAATTGCATTCTGTACATGGGTAGAAGATGACTTCATTCACAGGAGCTTAGAAATCCCTTTTTTTGACAGCTTTGCATAGAATTAATGAATTCAGTGTATTTGCATGCACTGGAGGCAGATCGATCATCTTGTGCATAAAGGTCACTTAGTTTAGAACATCTGGGCATGTACATCAGGACATGTCTCCTGTTTTGACAGACTGGAGAATAGGTAGCACAAAGAAGGAATGGAGAATGATAGCTATGAAAGAAAACATTACTTTTGAAAGGTTTACTTTAGACTTTTACTTTACTCTTCAAACATGGGAGTTAAAACTTGTCAGGGTTAATCAGTGTCCTTTTAAGTGTTGCTCTGCAGTCCTGTCAGTAAAGAAGGGGAAGAGAGAGAGAAGTTTCTGCCATAAATAGTGTTGCAAATCAAGAGTAGCAATGTTTATATGGGAAGGCTTCTCTGGAGTCCTTCTGGTTTTTAGCCAGAGGAACACGCTACATTTGCTTTAAAATGTGTTATGATATTTTCTCAGCTGAATTTTTAAAACATTTGACTTTTTAAAATCAGGTGAAGCTTCTGCACTGATATGAATCAGATCAGATCTATCTTTTCAAGAGTGTGGAAAAGTTCCAGAGACAGCAGACATGCTTAACATTTCACATGCTTTTGTGGAAAAGGGTGGTTGTTTTTTTTCATCACCCAATGTGCTAAGTATTATAAATTTAAATATTATAAATATGTATTATGAATTTAGATCTCCTAATCCTACCTTTCTACAGATCAGTCACACTGACATGTATATTACTAGGTAGTTTGGGCAAGTGTTATGTTGGACAGACCAATAAAATACAATGAAGGATGTGACAATAGTCACAAATGTGCATCATTAGCTGTTTTATTACTGTGTTGAAGCATTTGACTTGTTTGCCTGCAAGGATAAAATCTCATCTAGGCTTAACAGAGGTTTTATTTAAATGCCTTTGGGGTCAAGTGTGTGTCATGATAAAGTTCAGCAGCTCTATGAAGTTATCTATTTTTCATCAATCATTTTGACAGCACTCAGCTCCCTCCACTAACACTTTTCCCTTACAGTCTCTGCACAAATATTATTAAATGTTCTCTTTACTTTCCTCTCTCCTGTTAATAAATTTTCCTATCTTTTCAAAACATGTTAAAAGTGCAGGATGAAGGATGCTACCACATTTGTCTGCAACCTTATCTGCTTGCAGATTTTGTTATTACAATTATGGGCATGTAATAGCAGTGAACCCTGGTGTCCTTGTGTTGCACATCCTTTGCACCATCTTGGCCAACATAAGGATGGCAAAAGAGGCCTTCAGGGAGCACCTTCACTTAGGGAGGGCCCCCTTTGGGTGCATGCTCATGCTCATGACACATTCTAGTTCGTTTATGATTGTACAAAAATGTCTTTATAGCCCTTGGAACTGAGGTACAAACTGAGGTATTCTGAAGTGAACATCAGAATATCTTCTATCCATCTCCTTAAAGACTGTTTTCACAGTGGTAAGAGGTTACCAGCTGGAGCCCCTAAAATCAATATAAAGTGTAGTTATAAATGTGTTTTCGAATTGTCTTGAAAAGCAGAAGAAGGGTGGCATGACCTCATTGGTAGATAATATAATATTTTTTCAGATAGTCCATCTGAAGCAGATAATGAAGAGAGGTATAAGTTTCTTAAATTGCTGTCTGATAAAATAACAGGTGAAGTGCAATGATGAAAAATGCAGAGATGATGGAACACATCCTGTTATTTGTTATCTGTCTATGAATATACAGACACGTTACAGCCAAAGCATGGGATCCCAATTTTACAAATTTTGTAATCAGTATTCCGTTCTAGCATTTTGGCTATTAGGAAAAATATCAAATGTTTCTAATTTTTAAGTCAGTAATAGCTTTCCAAATAACCCAATCATTTCAGAGACTACTTATAACTTTTAATTAATAAAATTTAAAAATATATATTTTGATTTGATTGTTGTGACAAGTACAATATTATTTATTTTGACCAAAAAAGTCTGGACTTTGTTTTTCTTGTCCTTACAAACAGAGTAAAACTGATGCTATCTAATTTACTTCTAACCAGTACTGACAAAATGTCATAAATCTCTTTATATTAATTTTTTCTGTAAAGTTTCAGGACTCTGAGTGGTTCATTTCTTCTCTTGCCCTATGCTATTTGAACCCATGGAAATATTTTATTTAGATGGAAAACAACAAAGATCCTGTGATTTCCTCCTTTTGCTGCATTCTCATAAAGGCAAAGCTACTAAAGTCACTGGGTATGGATACTGTCTCAACTCAGACCAACTGAAATTGTTTGCATTTGACAGAACCTGAGTAAACTAGAACAGAAGTCCAGTTTCTACTGATTGCCTACAGCTCTGTTATCTGCTTTGGATCACACTTTCAAGGAAACTGCTGAATATGCTTCTCAAGGTAGATAAGGTCTGTGTTATGTAAGGCATCATGTCATAGTGTGTTTCTAAATTTAAATGGTTACACCCATTGCTCTGAGCAAGATCTAGCTGTTGCAGACACAAAAGTGCTCTCCTCAGTGTCTAGAGGTACCACATGGAAAGCTGAGCATCAGGGACTTGGTAGTGCAGCTCTGATATAATTCCCAGTGGAATGTTTCCCTGCTGCTCTTAACATCCAGTTTCTTACTGCCTTTGCTTTACAGTACAGGATAAAGTTCACTCTGACAACCAACAAATGTATTTGAGTGATTTGTATTTAGGATGAAATGTCTCCTGTTTCTGTCAGACCACATAAGACAGGGCCTCCAGAGTGTGATAAACTGGAACTTGACAATTTGCTGTTGGATGTCATTAAATTATATTTTCCTGATTAATCTTCCTGTCTGTCAGTATAGAATACATTCTCATTTTCTATCTAATTGTGTGTTAATAAAGCAAGAAGATTTTTGTAATATCATTTATGTCACTTCAATAATGTGCATTCAACAGTGCCATTTTCCCCTAATACTGTCCCAAAACTTAGCATTTGTTGGTCCCAATCTTCCATTTGTTCTCAGTCTGTTGCACTTACTTTGTTCTATGGGAACATTCTTCATTAATATAAATGTACTGTGTGCTCTGTTGTGCTGTTCCTTTAAAATGTCAGTAACACTCAAAGAGGAATCATGAGAGGAAAAGAGAAAAAAAGTTCTAGAGATATGGGGAGAAGGGTAAGTAGATAACAGCTTTTCAAAATATTTTCTTTATTCATGGAAGTATCTTGTTTGCAAGAATGAAAATAATCTCTTGCTGTGATTCTATGTTTTAATTTTTACTACTCCATAATACTTACTGATGAGGCACCTCTTAAAAGGGAGGAAATAGGCATTGGAAAATGAACTGGATAAGCCAGAGCACCACTGTTATAGATTTGTGGTACCTATGGTGCCTTGTCAGAGGGAGTGAAAAACTAGAAGCTCATTTTTATTTAATCTCAGGAATTCAGAAAATTATTAATATTAAAAGAAAATTCAAATACAGGACTGAATGGAATTTTAATTTAAGATTGTCACAGATACAGACTCACAAATGAATGGTTTCCAACCAATTAGGTGCTAGGAAACAAAAAATCTCACTGCAAAACTCTGGTGAATCAGTGTTAGACCATGGCCGGATATACCTCTGATAATCTTGAATGCAATGATTAATGTACAACTCAAGAGATGACATTTTATGTCAAAAGATAAGAGCCATTTTAGTATATCAGTGCCTTTTTGGCTCAAATGATGGTGATTGATTCCATTCTCCTGGAATGCTTCCAGCTATCACAAGTGAATGCCTGGTTCTTTCAGAAGAAATGCTGAAATAAATCTAAATAAAGTATCCAGCTGAAAAAAGGGAACCTCTATTTCAGATGGGACATAGTGTCTTTAAAGAAAAAGATCATCTTGACAACTGGTTTCTTGTTTCGCAAGCTATATAGTCTGAAATTATAGTGAATTTAATTGATATTGCAGTGCACTATTTTACAAACTTGAATTCTAACCATCTGAGAGGATAGAAGTATGTCAAAAACCGGGCCATGTGTATGCAATGTTGAATGCAGAAAAGCAGAAATTAGAAAGTAAAAAAAGGTTGCCATAACTGCAGAGAAAGTAAGTTGTCATTGTGTCCCTCCTGAATTCACATGAGAAAATTACCTTTGTAACGAGATGTCCTGCCCAGAGGAAATGCAGATGATGTTAGAATAAAAGAAACACACAAAAAAGTGTACAATGCCAGTTTATAATCTTACTAATTGTGATACTATTATTACTACTGCCTTAGAAGCTGCAGCATAACATCTAAGAGAAAGAATGAAGGATGTTAGTGAGATTCATGAGCATTGCGTAAGACTGGCTATACAAATGAATTTTCAGATATTTTATATGTCCCAAAGGTAATGAATGAATGCAAGTATGCTGTTCTGTAACCAGAACCCACAGCCAGCAGGCGTTTCTATGGCATTAGTCAAAGATCTACACTAAGTGAACTGAGATAGAGGTCTAAGAGATATCATTTAATTTTGATGATAATATGCAGTAATTCCTTGGGTTTGACCAGAGGCACCATGCAGCTAAACTAGGCAGAATTCAAACTTCTAAGACAGCAAAGATTATGAGTTTGCTGGAGAAGGAAGATTAGTTTGATAATGAGCTGAACTCCCTGTACACACTTTCATCACTTACCAATTCGGTGTGCTGTATAAACCCATGTCTTCTACATTTCAGTATTTGTGTTAGGAAATTGTTCTGTCTATTCTGTGTAGACTGGAGGATGTAAGTAAAATGATTTACTTCAATGTGCTGCAAAACTATTATGTTGTCCACAAATATTTGTCTATCCATGTCTTTCTTGTACAACATAAGCTAAAAAATAAATCCACTAAAAGATGATGAGAAAAGGTAGGTGTATGAGGTATAAGAATTGTTCATATATTTATCTGTATATTGTAAGAAATGGTGTTATATGCACAAATAACAACATAAACAGATATCATAGATGCACACACACAGATAGCAAATATAACATGTAATATGTCCAGTCCATCTGGTTCTCTGTTTCTTAAAAGAACATTTGCATCAAGTGTTGAAAATATGGGTATATGTTCCTCTTCAAGTGAACAGCTGATGTAGCTTACAGAGACTCAACAGAAAGGAACTCAGGGCTGTAGAAAGGTGAGGAAATCCATAAGGACTGTTCTTACACTATGGCACAGTGGCCCAGTCACAGGTTTTATTTTCAAAATCATATTGTAAAAGGAAAAAAAAATACTCTCTAGCCATTAAAGCAGATAGATCCTGGGCTGAAAAGAAGTGAAATAAGGTTTATGACACGCTTTACAAATGTTGTCATCTGATTCCCACCCTGTTCCTGAGACCATTTGGTTGTGTCTCCCAAACATTAGGTCATAAAAGATTTGCTGAATGGTGCAAAAAGTCTCTGGTCACTTCCATGACTGTAATTTGCTGCTTACTATCCCAGGCAATTAATCTTCTTATTGTATGAAATCTTCATGCTCACAAGAGATGAGTGTTACAGAACACTTGGCATTGTTATTTCATAAGGACGTGGAAAACCAACAGATATTAGAGCAAGAAGCCTGTGATGCTAATCACAAATATGATTAGCTGCCTAAAATATTTCCCCAAGGATACTTCAGAATTTTTGCTTGCAGCATTATATGGCTGGATATATTTTTCTTCAGCACACGACTGATCACTAGCACTCAGAATATGGAAATACCGCATTCCCCATCAATCTAGTCTTTTCTACCTTCGTGCTTCTGTGTGATGCTTGATTCATCCTACAGCTACATGTGAGCCATTTATTACCTGCAGTGTCTTCCATTTCAGAACCTGGGTATTCACTGTCTCTTTCCTTTTTATTCTGCTCCTTTTCTGAATTAAGTTGAAGCTTAGCCTCATTCTTCCTTCTGGATTAAGATTTTTACAATAACAACCTCCCAGCTGAGTGGCAGTGCCACTGGAGACTGGAGCTAACTGTCTTTTATATCCATCGTTTCCCATTCTTCACCTGAACACTGTAATGCCAAAAGATTTGCCTTGTGTCATACTTTTTCTGACAATTTTTTTCCACAGCATTTGCACTTATACACACTGCCACAGATTTTTACTTAGTGACTGCAGACTCAGGAGTTACTGGCTCAGCTTTTTGTTGAATGACATTTCAGTTGGTGATTTGCACAATTAGGGGTATTGATGAGTTATTTCATTAATGTCAAACAGGTCATGACTGAAACACTTTCTAAAAACATTCTTTAAAATAGCCTTTAATCAGATGGGCTTTTTCTAGAAGGCAATAGATATCCTGAATTCCCAGTAATAATCCCAGCAGTACACTTCCAGCTGAATTCTGTCAAGTGCAACACTTATCTGGGAAAGTGCTTCATGTCACTTAATAAGGAGAAAATGTCTTCCTGAGAAGTACAGTTTCTTCAGCTCTGTCTGTAGCTTTGTGCCCTCTGATGCCCATGTTACAGTTCAAGATCTATTTTTTCAAGTAGGAAATAAAGGTTGTCAGTGTATTTAGACTAAACTTCAGAAAACATCCTCCCAAATATTCTATCTGTGTTTTACTGTGTTTATTCCCCTCTCTCCTCCAAATAGCATTTTTTCAATACACAAGGTGTTTGCAATCCTGATTTTCACAATCATTTTGAGATCATGATACTACAAGATCCTTTCTTTATCATCCCTGCTATATTTTTGTTAACTTACTATATAAAATCAAAAAATATTGTTTAAGTAACTGCAGCAGTTAGAGCAAAGCAGTGATTAAGTTTTCTCTCAAGTCAATAAACCTGACCAAAATCCACCTACCAATAGGTATGTGCAGGAAGTGTGTTAGGTTTTAGAAGAGTCCAGCCAGTACTGGGGGAGTATTCAGTTTCCTCATGAGAAATACTAGGCAAAGATATGTTTTTATTAAAAGTCTGTGAAGAAGAGCCTATTTCACATTCCAGCAGTAGTGTAGACTTCCGAGTGTTTAAATTCTCAGCTGCTGATACTGAAAATTCAAGGGAAAATAAACATTGCAGTGGAAAAATTTCCTTCGTAATTGAGGATATTTTGTGGCTTGAAACATCATAATGCTTGGAATGTTTTCCTAAACTGTCCTTATTTAGCCAGAATCCAACCCAAAATGCCAGCTGTGCAAACTTCTTAACACATCCTTTACTTTATGGTGACTCATTACACAGGGGCAACATATCAACAATTACCCTTGCCATTCTGTTCAGTTTAATTATGTGAGATTTGATGAGACTGGTAGTTGTTGCAAATGAGGACACAGGGACAGCAGGAATCTAAAACCATGGGAGAAATCTGTGCACATTCATATAACTTCTACATATGATTTTGCTGAATGGTAAAAGCATTTCCATAGTGTTTTGCATATGTATTGCCTACTCTACCTAAGTGACAGTGTAATTTCTGCTACCAGGCTATGAGAGCCCTTGGATTGCAATGTACAGCATGCACCTTTGTGTTAAACTAGCATTAAAAAATATCTTAAATTGTGGATTGTCAAGGTAGCCACAAGAGATACAACCATTTCTTTTCAAGAGATGACTAAGAGAGTAGGCAAGCTATGCCTACAGTGTCAGTCAGACTAATTACAAGAATTCACTGCAGGGTTTACCATGACAGGGTAGAACAATTAAGCCTCTGATCATGCTTTCAGAAACAGATAATTCAGATAATTCCTGATACTTCACTTGGAGACAAAAATTTCTCTGTTCTACCTGATCAGTTCAGCAGTGACATACAAAGACCCTAAAAATGAAATGTCAGGAGGGCTTAGCCCTTCTGAGGAAAACTCAGCATGACTGGGCACTACTTCTGAATCTTTAGCTGACATTTTCACCAGATCATCCAAGGATACTTTTTGTCCAGGTTACTTTCAACTCCTGATCAGTTAAATGAGAATTCAGTGGGCTCTCCTAATGTCATATTGCTAAGTGTTGGGAGGAATCAGGCTTCATTCTTTATTGTCTAGCACTCTTTAAAACATTTCACATCTGTCTGGAAGCTTTGATGAGAACTTGCCCAGATATCTGTGTTTTGTTCTCTGTATTTTCATAGTACATTTTTGCATGTACTATGTGATATATTGACAGTAGGATGGTGAAGAATGATGTCTTTGGTTGTAATGTACAGGTAGTTTAGTGGTATGGAGTAGGTAATGGTTACTGCAGACCATTTATTTATACATGGGTAAGCATTCAGATGAAATTTCTATCAGCTTGAGGTAATAAATTAATAGAAATGGAATTGTATTTTTATAGTATTTTTCTAGGCATCAGGAGACTTAAATTCATTGTCCCATTTATCCCAAGAATGAATAAATCCATTTGGGATACTTTTGGGTACCCTATACTGTCACCCTGGTTTTACAGGGCCCCATAAGCTGTAACACTGTAGCTGTAGTTTCCCATGCTTGTTCTGTAAACATGGTCCTTGTTTTTCTTAACCAGCCGGGATTGTTTTGCACTTGTAGAATTGTTTTTCATGCCTTTCCCTGGGGTGGAGAAAGATGATTGACCATGTCTTTGTCCTGTAAACCTTCAGGGGTGTTGACCCTTTTCACCGATCCTTGATTGTCTTTGGTAAGATATAAAAATAGGAAAATAGAGAAGGGTGGCCCCTTTTGGTCAGTGCTGCCTGGAGATTCAACTGCCACTCTGAGACCCGCGTGTTTCTTCTGTTGCCAGCTGTGCAACACTATACCTTTTGAAACATTGAAAATTTCTTTTGAATTACTTTGAGAGGTCTCTATTAGTAAGAGGCCAGTACATGGATGACTAATCAGACAATACATCAGAAAGAAATGAGCTTTTCAGCATGTCTTCTCCTCCACTCCTCAAATTAAGTGGCAAAATGAGGTAAAGATGAAATATAATATTCCAGTATACAGAGATAAAACAAAATATCTGAGCACTGCTTTGTAATGAAAATCTTTACATGTGCATTAGATCACACCATTACTTCTGCTCACTGCATTCCTTTCCCTCTATGCCTTATCCTACTGTTGCACTTAGCAAAAGCTTGTTCTCAATTAGGGTGTACATTGCTATACATGTCCTTTATCCATACTAAGTCATTGTGTTCCCTTAATTATATCTGATCCTGCATCACTGCACCTAAAGCAGAACTGTTACATGTAGGACAGTTCTAAGTCTTCAAGCCTAAGGAAATCTTTATATTGGATACTATAACTTTCTACTATACAAACTTTATACCATACTGATGGAATAATCCAATTAAAGTCTTCTGTCTGACACTTCCTTAAATTCCAGTATAAGCAGAAGTCTGTATCCATTTTGGCTTAAAATTAAGGAAATGGTTGCTGTGATACTTGAGGCAACACATTTAGTTAGAAGGCTTACATAAATCTGACAGCCTTCTAGGCATTAGGGCTGTCTGTCCTTTCATTTAGGGTTAACTAAATCTCATTAAATTGCTAATCAGACAGTCTAAGTAGTTATGATAAAATCCCTGTGCTGATGCAAAAGAAACTATGGTGATGGAGATATCGGAAGCAAAGTCAATGCCAGTTAGTGGGCATTGGAATAAAATGAAAGGCTAAAACATTCCATTAAAAATGACACGATAATGCACAGAGAGAAAAAGAAAATTTCACAGACAGTATAATTTTGCCATCTCCTAACTTCTGTGATTCTGTTAGCAATTAATCTCTAAACAAATGTTTGTCTGTTTATTCCCTAGACCTGCAAGCAGTCATCTGTTTCCTGTGCGGAGCAAAGACAATATGTAAGTACTTCCTAAACTATACAAGGATATGGATGGCTTATATTGGTATAACACAAGCAAACAAACAAAAATTTAAAAACCCAGCAGAAACACTAAGGGATCGATTAATTTTCATTTGCATGGAATTTACTTGTAAAAGTAAGTTAGAGTGCCAAGTGCTTACTTGTTGAGCACTGAGAGATTTGCAATAGCCATAAAAACAAGTCTGGGCCAACCCCACATGGCAGAATTGTTTCCACAAAATTTGTAAGTGTCAACTACTAACATATTTAATCGTGTATTCATCAGATATTTATGAGTACTTGTGAAAGTTTCTTTCAGTTCAGATACAAATTTATTGCTACACATTTCTCACATTATTTTTCTTTGTTGTTATTTCCGTTTCCTGCCTTGAATATATAAGAATGAAACCTTGAGTCTTTCTCTGCCCCTACAGACCTTTGTTTTTGCATTCAGTTTAGCTCTCTCTCTTATTTTTAAATTTTATTTTTTGCTTCTTATACAATGTTCAATTTCTTTGCCACTTGGGTGTCACATGTTAATGGAGATGGTTGTGGAAGTGTGTTAATAAGTATGATTATTCTCTGAGCAGTGGAACTGATGAAGCCTGGCTTCCTATGGTTGGAATTATTGGTGTTTATGGAGCTGCTAATGCCACATGAGGTTTTCATGCTGCTGGAGTGCTCATACTAGCTCTCTCTAATATGCCTCTTCAATGTCTATAATAAAATTCATACCATGCTCTTTTTCTTGTCAGGGCACTAATAGGGTCATTCATCCAGCTTATTTTCATGGCACTTGTAGGTTGTTTCTGCCTTTGAAGCCACTGTCCATCTGTCAAATCAGCTGGAATTGTCCAGAAGGTGTTAAATGGAAAATGTGGGTAGACAGAGAATTATGTTTGCATATAAAAACCCACAAAAATACTGTTTTGTTAATCTCATCACTTTTGATAGCTGGACAAAAAATGAAATCAAAGTCAAGATAGGGACTACATTTTCCAGAGGTATAAAATAGGTATAAAGGTGAAAAAAAATGTGGTGAAAAATGAAAATGGGTTGATCAGCTGCCTAAACACAGGAATCAGATACTATTTTAGAAACTCAAGCATATCCTATCCAGCCTCCAGCACCCTTTCCCTAAGTGTCTTATGTAGCATCTGTTTGCAACTGCCCTCACGGCTGTCTTTGATAGCCAAGTCATCTGAAATAAAAATAAGTGCCTATGTTTGGGCAATTGAATCACTCCCTTAGAATTCTGGTTCTTCAAGACAGTGAATATCTTCATAGAGATAACAGTGCCTCTCTGACTATTAAGGAAATGACAGCAGAAGTAGTCAACATAAATAACTTTTTCCTGCATCATCCCAACAGGGACATTGCACTTCAGGCTTCTGGAAACAAGGATTTACAGATTTTATAAAGCCAGGCAGTATAAATAGCTTTCTGTTTATAGCAATTTTCTGTCCCCTCGTGCAGTTCTTAGTTTCCTCTCTTTCCATGAAGGCCTTCCTCTGAGACTTAGACGACTCTAGTACAGGAAAAATTGCAAATCCTATCCCTTAGGCTGAAAGCAGATAGTGTCATCCGTATTGGAATATTTCCTTATTTATTATCTCTTCAGGTTTCAAGCAACATGACTGGAGAGAAGGGACATTAATCAAGTTGTCATCCTCCACTTTTCCCACAGGTTTGTAAATCACACCACCACTGACATAATGAATGTCTTTTTGTAGGCTAAGAACTTTCTTAGGATCTCTCCAAGGACAAGGTGCCCAGAGAGCCTCTTTGCTAGCTCTGTCTCTATTTAAATTTCACCTAAAAAAAAGAAAAGAAATTGAAAATTATGGACATTCAGATGAAAATGGAGACATCTTTTGCAGAAACAAAAGAAACCCAAACAAACAAAGCAAGAAAACAAGCTGTCCTTCCTGTGTATATGGTTCTCATGTGGGGAAGAAGATTTCTGAAGATCATTGAGTGAAAGGTACAATAACAAAATGAGTGTGACTTTCCAGGTTAAGAGGGTCATCTCAGTGATTGTTGCCTTAGATATGCTCTGGATAAAATTTGTAATCCATCAAATTTGTCAAAGGTGTGCAACCCAGCACTTCTACTTTCTCTCTCAGCTAAGTGCTTTAGCTTGACACACTCAGTTCTTGATGGTTGTCAGTGCTGGAGCCAGCTGACACTGGCTCCTTTGGACACAGGGGAAGCTTCCAGCAGCTCCTCAGAGAAGCCACCTCTTTAGCCCCCTGGTACAAAAACTTTGACAAGTAAAACAAATACAGCTGTGGAGGGACACAGGCCTACCTTGAGTGCATCAGTGAAGAGGCAGCTATTGTACAAATTTTTCTGGAGCAAACTCAGGGTTGACCATTACAACTCTTTTTGACCTTGTTGTTGCATCAATGATACCCAGTGATGCTCTTCAGTGCTCCTTTATCCATTTATATTTGGCTGTCATTGCAGAGCTTTTTTCTTCATGAAAACCACTGCAAAAAACATATTTGAGAACTATAATCCTCACAACCATTTTCTCATATTCAGTTGCTTTCATTCAGTGTTCCAGGTTTGCTGATAAGGTTTGTTCTTCTGATACTTGACCGTATTACATCATTATTCTTTGCTGATGCTTAAAGAACTTCTTCTGTTGCCCGAGGTGTGCAACTCTCAACCAATGTGACTTCCAATGTTTTATTGTAACAAGAGGCTAAAAGTTCATGAGACTTTGTTTATCTGTTCTTATGTTTGAAAGTTTGTGGTGACCAGGGGAGACACCTGAGGACTGGAAAAAAACAAATATCACTTTTGTCTTCACAAAGGACAAGACAGAGGATCTGGGAAGTTACAAGGCAGTCAGTTTCAGCTTGACCCCAAGGAAGGTTGTGAAGCAAATGAGCCTGGAAAACATTTGCAAATACGTGAAAATTAGGAAAGTAAATGGGCATAGTCAGCATAGACTGATGAAGAAGAAAGCAATATAACCGATGTGAAAACCTTCTATGATGAGATGAGTGTCTTGATGGATATGAGGAGAGCAGGGGGTACTCCTTATATTGACTTTAGCAAGGCTTTTTGTTTCCCTTAACATCGTCATAGACAAACTAACAAAACATTGGCTAGGTGGAGAATGAGGTGGACTAAAAAGTGCAGCTGCCCTTAGATGGTTGTGATAAGTGACACAAAATCCAGCTGGAGACAAGGTGTACAGCAAGGCTTGACTCTGGAACAAATACTAGTTAGCATCTTTGTTAATATCCTGGTGACAGAAAAGAGAATATTCACAGCAAATTTGCAAGTGATACAAAATTGGAGGTCTGTAAGTTGGCATATTTATTTGGAGCATATTACAGATGCAGTAACAGGCAGGGCATATTTTCTCTGTAGCAAACATGATTATTTGAACATTTCTCATAATGGGTAGGCATGTAGGCAATAGTCAAAGGAAGAAAAAAAATTAGTACAAGTTCTAACTCTTACCTTATGGTCATTTAATCAAGTAGTTGAAGAATTTTACTCTTGGTATTGTCAATTTGAGCTTTGGCGCCAACACTGAGGGGCCCTAAGGACAGTATTACAGCCTGTAATGGCTATATGTAATTGCTACAGAGGTATTTTGGATTAAATGTCTGGAATGTTTAGGAATCACAAAGGATATTTTTGTATGTCATTTGCCTGTATTTGACTGCATCTAAAATGGTTCTTAAAACTGGAATGAGCAGGTTTTCTAAGATAATTTTCTCAATGCCTCTTGAAAGTGCTCTTGGGGTGAGAGCAGGGCAATTATATTTCAGAGCCAATCAGAAGTTCAGCAGTAGCTGTACACATGCTGGGCATTAACCCTTTACTCAAATAGTTGCACTTGTACTTTCAGAAAAGAAAAATAGAAATAAGGCTGTTATGAGTAACTCAGATTTCCATTTGCAGTCTACATAGTCCTGCTGTTTTCAAAGAGTAATTTTAAGTAGCTGTTTTGCACAAGGACGTAATGTCTGTTATGATCTCAGTAAAAAAAGTCACTTAAGCTCTATAAAGTATCCTTTAACATACTAGGTACTAGAGGTAACACTGTAAAGAAAGAAAGAAAATACAGATAATCTTACATCCCTTTAAATGCTAAAAATCCTTAGTTGTGCTACTTTCAATAGACCTCTGATGGACACTGTGTACACACTGTCCAGACCCTGCCCATGGGAAGAGAGATCCCCTTTGCTATAGGAATTTCTTGAATGAGAATAACTGTCTCCATTGTTTCTGCTATCAAACAAAAACGATGCTCACATAACATTTTTCTGCACTTCTGGATAAAGTCAGGAACAGGAAGGTGCTGCAATCGCTGGTACCCAGCAGGAGCAGCCTGTGGCAGTAAGCCAGCTGATGTGATCCTGCAGCCAAGGGTTTTGTGCAGCCCAGCACAGGCTTGCAGGCCATGCAGGATGTGCAGCACAGCACAGCACAATACTGGGAGTATTCAGATAAATATTTTTGCTGACCATTAACTCTTCCATGTATGATAGTGTCCCAGTCAGGATCATCACAGTACTAGCTTTTAAATAATATTAATCATAATTTGTTCAGAAATCATTTAGGAGATTTATTATATTGATTTTACTCAGTCAATGTCTGTTTCATTTTGCTGACCCAGTTTTACTATGTTGCACTGTATGGTATATAAATTTCCCCAGCAACTCCATTTTCCTTTAATAGGAATAGATATTATTTTCTAATAAAACATGCTTATGAACATAGATTTGCATTCAATGTTTTTAATTGAATTTTGAAAATGTAAAATTTTCAAAGGAAATAGGTAGAAAGATATCAATAATACCAAATGCTCCAAAATGTACTTGATTTCAGTAGTAGGTTGACATAACATGGAAAGTTGCACTAATTGCAGGCTATCTCAAGCACTTTCATTTTTCAAGTTATGACATTCATTTAATTTTAGCTGTTTTAAAGTAAGATGTTATTTTGGTATTCTAAATATATGAAGTCTTATCCTGCTATTGAGCAATTGCAAAAAAAATAAAGAAATTAAAATTATTAATATGGGAAAAAACTCCATGCTTTCTGTGAAACATTAGAGATACTCAGTTGTTTTGAAGCCTGGCAGTGCAGTTCTTCTGAGGTAAACTTTCCCAGATGCTTTGTACTTACCGTATGAAATATGCATGACAGAATGAAGAAGCACCCTCAACTAAGATATATTAGGTTGTCACTACTAATTGCAGTAGGCATGTTAGTTCTTTGTTGTACTGAGAAAATCACTCCAGCACAGAGTCAGAGGCTTCTAATGGAAATCAGTTCAGGTAACTTCATTTTCAGCTTTTTTGAAGATTTTTCTTAAAAGCTGGAAAGAGTGACAAAAAAAGAGATCTAAGCAGGCAATGGAAAGAACCTTGGGCAATTGGTGAAGATAACTGTTGTAAAACATCTCTTTTCCAAACACAGGACAAAGCAAGGAAAGCCTGTGCAAGGCCAAGCTAGAAACAGCAAAAGTGAGGCAAATGAGAATTTCAATTGTCACAGTTGGACTTTTTTGCCACTGTGAGACTATGCTGCAAAACCTGAACTGTGTTTAATGTTGGTTTAAAACAGAAACCTTTCAGAGGCTAGGGGACCATGCCAGTTGCTACACTAATGGAAGGGCTCAAGCTGCGTTAAACAGGATGAAAGCACAAGAGTTTATTGGCGATGAAGGTGATTGCAGAAGCAGTGAAAGCAGATAAAAAGTAAAAACTCTAAGTGGTAGAGCTGTTGGTGTGTATTGAGAAGGAAGGGGTACTGGTGGTTTACAAATAAAAGTCACTATGAAAAGCTGAGAGTTTACTTCAGGTCAGCTTGTAGACCTGGGGAGTACTTGTCTGTTTTGATTCTGCAACTTGCTTAAAAAAATTACTATCTTGTACAGGAGATAGTGGAGGAAATATCTGTGTTTGGCTTAGTCTTTGGCTTTTTTGTGTTGTCTGAGACTCAGCAAAATAACTGGCTGGTGAAATATTGAAGGCCTTAATTACGCTATTGTGCTTTGGTATTATTTTTCTGCCTCTCCTGTCCTGATTTTTGAGGGCTAAGAGGTGCTTGACTGTGGAGATGTTGTCTTGACTGCAGTAATTTGTCTGTTTTGCAGCATCCGGACTGGTGGCCTCCAAAGAGGAAATGTCTGAGAGGATGCTGGTGACTGAGTTGAATCAAACATCTCACAGTGGATGCCTTAGCTCTGAGAGCTTCACCAGAGATACCATTCTGCTCAATATTAGTCACCCAAGAGAGTGTAAAAGAATGGTTTTGTGAGTGGAGAAACCAAAGAGCTACTTCAGAGATCTGAGTCAACTTCAAGTCAAACATTTTTTGATCCATGGCTACATCTTCATTGGCAAGTGTAAGGGAGAATGTGGAACAAACAGTGCTGAGGACTGAGTCAGAACTCTGATTTTATGTTGGATTCTTTTTTTTTTTCTTTTCCTGTATTTGGGTTTCCATCCTCTTTATCTAGTCATATCCCATAGACTAACTGTGCATTAGCAGTTGGAGAGCTCTTGGAACAAAGCTTACCATTTAGTCTCACCCAAAAGAAATGCAGTTCATGCACTCCATGACTCACTTCATGAAGTGAGTCAAAAAATGGAAATGCAAGTGGGCACATTGACTTCTGCGGAGAGGAGTCACTTCTTTCCCCTCCAGAGAGTAGGTCCTGCACAGATCAATCCTTCCCTCAGCTGCAGCAACCACAGTAATGAGCAATGGTGGTAGAAACTGAGTCCAGGCTGGAAGAACCAGTGTCGTCTCTTCAAGGCTGCTGTGCAGGTCCTTGTTCCCAGCCTGCTGCCTTAGGCAGTTGCCTCCTTATCCTATTTTTCAAAGCAAGGCTGCCCATGTAATTGACTTATTTTTATAACTCAGAGTAAACAACTGGCATTCTTAAATCAGTACTGCTGTGGTTGAACTGATAGGAAATGTAATAATCCATATAATTTATAGTATCTTTTCAATAGGGTATTCCTATCTTCCCTGGAATTTTAAAATCAACATCCTTGCAATGATTGACTTGTAAGCTCCAAAGGGCAAAATCCTTTCATAGATGAGGCGATTCCCTCATTTTATTAGAAACTCCAGTCATCGTTTTCACCTTCAAACACATCCTTATAGTTTAAAATGCTCAAATTTGCCAATATTGATTCCCCAAACTCCAAATTTTCTAAACTTCACAGATCAAATATTGAGTGGCTGGGTTTTGTTTAATATTCACTTGAATCAAATCCTTCATTAAAATATTTGGTCAATATTTCAGTTACATTTTAGATTTAAATTTCTGTGTACCTTCAAACATTGAAGTTCTCTGTACATGTATCACAACAAGAGTTTGATGACACAATTTTTTGTTTTTTAGTATGACTGAAGCATGAGCTAGTTCTTTTAAAAGTGAACTTGAATTTAAGGAATGATGTCTAGTTGCATTTAAGGAACTGCATTTCAGAGGTTTCCATAAATATCCTGTTTAGTAATATAAATAATTTCTTTGCAGTTGTGTCTGTATTTTGCAGTAGTAAAGAAGAGTGAGGTATATACTTGGTTTTCATGGGGTTTATAACCATATAGTTACTACAGGCAATCTTAGAAGTTGATCTTATTTGTCAGCTAGAGAATTGAATCTCTTGAAATCTCCTAAAAATATCTGTTTTGTGGTTTTATTGAACAAATAATTTTGAGATGTCAGGTCTGAAGAAGTGGTTTGTAAAGGTCTGAATTTTCTTCAGACCTTCTGAAGCAGTCACCACGCTATAAAAAAGTCTCTAATTGTTTCTTTCTCACTCTTCTAGGAAACAAAGCAAAGGAAAAATAGAAAGATGTTGCTCTTCGTATTTTCTATCTATAGATGGAATTTGAGAATACAATACTTTACTATTGTTTATTTCGAACCTGAATGAACTTTCATCTGATACCCCTTGTTCATGGAAAGGTACAGAACATAGTCAAGCCAATCATTATTTTATGCACCCTTACATATGTGTGTTCACACCTCACAATATTGGGTAGAAAGATGGAGAGCTGGAGGCTGGAAGAAAATCCTTCTTGTTTAATACAAATTCTTTGTCCAAGCTTACTGTCCCTTCACTGACTCACTATTAAAAGGATTTTCCCTCTCAAATATTTATAATTTGGTTGTTTTTCCATTTAGCTTTTTAGGTAAGAATGGCAAAAGGCCAAAAAGGGACTATAGTAGCCATAACTGTAAACAGGACTATAAGCCTTGCCTCTTATTGCACTGTATTGGTTGCTCAAAAAATACCAGACTGAAATAGCAAAATTACTGTAGAAAATCATTAGCTTTGTTTGTATTTGCCAGGCCTATTTTTCACAATTAATCTGCCCAAAACACTTATCAGCTAATTGTTTTAAAATGAGTCATTCACCATTCTCTTTCCAGATACAGAACTGAAGAAATTATGAAGGGTGGTGATCAACATTAATACATTTTACAAATTATATACAGCCTGAAAAAATGACTTCTTGTGATCAACTGGTGTCTGCTGCATGTGCTACGGTTCATCCTGGAGTCATCATAATATCTTTTTCAGCAGGAGCATGCTGGAAGTTAAGCAGACAAAAGTAAAAGTATAGAATCTGGATGAAGATTTCCTGTGTCCCAGCAAAGTGTGGCTGAGTAGATGATTTCACTGCACTTCATCTTCAGGAATGAGAGACTGTAGTCCTGGTGTGCAGAAACATAATTTACTTTACTATGCAAGCAGCCCATTGTTTATATATGAACAGAGGCTGGGGTTCTGGAAAATGACACAATCTTGTTCAGGGAACAGGATGTCTCCCAGTCAGTTTCTCCAGAAATATTGGAGCAGATATCTGATCTTTAACTGTATTACATCTAAACTTCATAAATTCATAAAAGCAGAGTATGAAGCTTTTCAAATCTACTTGTCCATAATAAACGTCACAACAGTCCAACCATTTGCTTTGTCAATTAAATAGTGTGAGTTTTGTGCAGTTAAGCAAAAAAAAGCATGAAGGACAGGAAATAAATGAGGCAGGGAAGAAGAAAGGAGTACTGGAGGTGAAACAGAGGTAAGAAGTCACAGTACAAAGAGAGAAGAAGGGGAATAATAGAAAGCAAGGAAAAAGAGACAAATAATATAATGAAATAATATCAAAAATACATTTTCATTAATGTATAAATTCTTGTATATAAGCATTTATAAATGTAAAAGTATTTTTTCTCTCTAAAACAACACACTGAATATTAAGTAAAAGACTGAAGGAAGTAAGTTGTAATAACTTTAGAAATATAAATAAAACAATTTGTAAACTATATTACAAATAAAATATTTTAAAATATCGAAGTGCATAGCATAACAATTAAGAAACCTGAGCCACAGACTTTATGCTTTGGGGGCTTTCAGAGACTTCAAAATAATTCTGAATTTTATGAGGCAAGATTTTGGGGAGTTCTCACCTGCATGGAAATTGTGGTAGAACTAGAGAAAAAAAAATAACTCTTGGATATTAAACAGTTCTAAAGGTGTAAATGTTTTCATACTTCAAAAAAAATCAGTAATTAGTTTCAGTCAAATAAAACTGAAAATAAGTAAAAGTGGAAAACCTAAGTTCTCATTTGTGTTTGTATTTGAATTGATTTGATGAGTAACACTGAAGTGCTCCTTTACAGAGCCAGGAAGGGCAGCAAATGCCTAATCCTTGTCAGAGCATGCAGCCTACCTGCCCTCAGACAGCTTTAATATCAGCCTCAGGTTCCCAGGAGAGCCTTGCAGGGACCACTACAGCAGCTGCAAGCCAGGGGCTTCATGGACATGTTTTAATGCAGGTTAGCAGAGAGCCTGGAAATCCAGGGACTTGGTAATGCAGAGGACAATCTCAACCACAGAAGTGAAAACTGCATCTCCAAATGAATACTTTAAATTCAGACAGATAATGTGGGCTGAAATTAATCTCTTTTTCAGGCTCTCCATTAGGTCTGTACATCACTGCTTTGGCAGGAGTTGTTCAGCAGCACTGCAGTTCCCACCTGGAGCTGCACCACCAGCCTGGGGAGCTGCTCCTCTTGGGCACTGGGCTCTCTCACTGCTGATGATGCTTTAAAGCCTCATCCTTCCATTGCTGTTTTTTCCTTCTTCCTCTTCAGTGTTGCTCCTTGCTGTTTTGTCAATTATCCCAACATCCCTCGGCTTTCATTTATTCAGAATGTTTTGACCTATATCTACCGTTTAAGGACTCTGCTTTTAACCCTCCTGCCTTTTGTGCATTTGGTCTTCTGGGAAAATAACAAGAAATAATAATAATTGTACTTGTAATAATGAGCACAATGTGTCCTTCAGAGATCTCCAAACTGACACTTTTCTTTCATTCTTGAGCAGAACGTCTGATCATCTCTTTAGTTTTTAAGGCTGCTAGTATATTTTATGAATGCCACATCATGAGAAGAATACATTGTACATGCCTTGTATCATTCCACACCCATTGGATCGCTGTTGGGTCTTCTTGGATACATTGTGGAATAATGATGTAAATTATAGTTTTCCAGTGTAAAGTGCTTTTTCTAGATAATTTCTTCTCTGCTCTGCCCTTCTCTGTATTTTTCAACAGTTTTAGAGCTGAACATTATAGCAACCAGAGAAAAAACAATTTTTTTTTTTGCCACATCTAAATCTTACATGGAAATAATATTTTTTTTAAATGGGGCATAAGCATCAGCTCTAATTGTCAAAACAAAAGAAAATTCTCAGTTAAAAACTTTCCACAGTATTGATTTCCAGAAGCTGGAGAGTACCCTTTGTAAAGGGCCATTTGTTGTGTTGAATATTTTTTGTGCTTTTCCCAGGAGAATTGACAGCCAGCATCTGTTACAGATATGAGGCTATTAAAGGTAGCTTGAAACTGGTACTTAGCAGTCTTCTCCAACTCCAATAATAATCAATCTTTTTAATGAACTGCCATGTTAATTGGCTGAACCTTCATCTGGAATAACATTTGTAAAGCATACTGTGACTTTATAACAAATGAAATGTTTATTTGACTCCAGTTGAACCTCATGGTAAAAAGGCCGTTTACAGTGGCACTGTCCCACATGGCAGCGTTGTCTGTAGAGAGACATGGATTTGAAGAATGGCCCTCTCAGTGGACGAGGAACTGACTGGATGATCACGCTCAGAGTTGCAGTCAATGGCTTGATGTCCATGTGAAGGCCAGTGAGGAGTGGTGTTCCTTGCACCGCCGCTTTTCAACATCTTTATTGGTGACATTGATAGTGCACCCTCAGTCAGTTTGCTGAAAACACCAAGCTGTGTGGTGCAGTCAACATGCACCTTCCAGTACCTAAAGGGTACAAGAAACCCAGAGAAGTATTTTTTACAAAGCATGTAATGATGGGACAAGGAGCGATGGTTTTAAACTGCAAGAGGGTAGGTTTATATTAGGTATTAGGAAGAAATTCTTTGCAGTGAGGGTGGTAAGAAACAGGTTGTCCAGAGAAACAGCAGACACCCCATCCCTTGAAGTGTTCCTGGCCAGGTTGGATGGGGCTTTGAGACACCTGGTCCAGTGAAAGCTGTTCCTGCCCAGTGCAGTGGGGGTTGAAACTAGATGATCCATCAGGTCCCTTTCAAACCAAACCATTCTATGAGTCTATGATTTCTGTGAGATGAAAACATGGGAAAACAGACCATAAAAGAGTGGGTCAGTGATTGGGACAGATAACTGAGCTAGATTTGGACAGCACCAGCACTGTATAACTACCTGCAATTTAGGCATTGCTATTTTGTACAAGAAGGCAAATGATGCTTCCTTATACGTTGTTTTCTCTGCTCAGTGAATGCTTAAAGGACAACATGGACTGATAGATTTTTCTTCTCACCATGGAATTTTAGTTTCAAAGGAAGACTCAGAATTTCTGTGACCAATTTTCATTTCTTCAATCATCATGAGTAATATCTCATTTTTCTTTTCTTTTTTTAAAGCTCTCTGGCAAATTTCTGAGGAGCTCAACTTACCAAGTGAGGCATACTCAAAAGGAATTGACTTTATGTATTACTTCTCTAACACTAAGTCTATGACCTGAAAATCTAATTTTTTCCAGATTTTTATGATTGTTTGACTAATGTGGAAGCAAATTTTGAAAACAAAACTTTTAAGCTATGTTGTTCTCTCTAAAGAACTTTAATTTCTGAGTTCTTCAGGAGAAATGATGCAAGAGACCCTTGTCAGCAGAAAAATAGTGTTGGCTTATTGTGGAAGAATGAGAGATTTGCTGCAACCTGAAAAGAAGTGAGGCACACTTGCCTTCTCATATCCACAGTATGGAAAAACCATATGAGGAAAATTCCCTGTTTGAAGTGTTGTTCTTCACCTCTTGTAATCAGAAATAAATAAAAAGATCCACCTGACTTCCTATACCTTCATTAGTTGTTGAACTGAATCTGTGAAAACCCTATTCACAAAAATCAAGTTCTCATCAGCCTATCTCTATTACCTATTATCCCATGATATTTCAGGCAGTGGTAAAGGTCTGACAAGAGGTGAAATAAAATCTGAGTCCACTGATATTCTTGATGGTCTTTCTAAATAAGGAAAATAATTCTTCAGGCTTCATTTGAGTCTTTGGTCTTTCTAAAACAACTGAATGAAGAACAATGGCATCTTGCTGAATTTCAGCCATAGAAGCATTTCCTGAAAAAAGCCTCCATTTCTCTAAGTCTTTCATGGTCCTATGCAAGTTTCTGGTTTGATCTTGTCTTGTTCAGGAAAAAAACCCGAAACAAACAAACCCCACAAAGAACGCCACCAGCAGCAAATTTACCTTCAATTACCTTCAAACCTCCAGATTCCTGCAGACAGACACTTTGTCCTCTAAAAGTATCCAGCCACCATATCTTATCCCCACAGGAAAAGCTTGGTAAATGTATTTTCACTTCGTCTTTCATTAACAGTTACCTCTTTGTCTCTTCCGTTTCAAAACATCACATAATTTTCAGATTCTGTTCCTGCTACCCTACTTGTTTGACAAAAACTCAGAAAAGTCACAAAGTCTTTTTAGACTAAGCTCTAGGGATCAATAGTACACTTTTCAGTTTTCTAGCTTGGGCCTGGAAGCAGCCACTTGCTTATACATTCCCCTTCAGCAGAAGTTTTTCCTCATTTTAATATGTCTTAATAAGGGACACATTTCAGCAGCTTCCAAACAGTGCTATTTTCGTCTGATTAAATATGTATTTAAGCAAAAATTTACAGCTGTTCCATATATAATTGAGATTTCTTCTATTAGATCTTCCAATATTAAAGTTCAGGCCCATTAGCCAAAGTAGTAAAGTGAATTATAATACTTTAAAACAGTAGCGAACACTGAAATCTTATGGCTGTCCATACTACCCAAATAAAACAGATGCCATTCTGTCCAGACACTCAGATAATAGATTTACTGAGAAATCAGCCAGACAATTATCTGTGCTAATTCACATGAAGCTACATCAAAGTCTGCAGGTCATTCTCAACATAAATACTTGAGGCTAAAATAAATATTTACAGGCAGTTCCAGGTAGAAGGGGTCTAAAGGCATGAACTAGCAAGACAGAATGTGGAGCGCCTGGAAGCCCATTAATGCATATTGAGCTATAATTTCTGGCCAGACTGTAGCTTCTCAGCAAATTGTTATATCACACACCACCAGCAGCTGGTTTACCACCACTAACTTTCTTTACCATCACTCACTCCCAGGGCACTCGTAAGATATGAGGGCATCTTTCAGAGTGTAATAATAACTTGGGCCTGGATAAGCAAGACCTTCAGCATCTGAATTCTGGGGCAGCAGAGCAAGACCTTTTACAGAGCTCCATGGTGCTGGTTTTCTGGAGTCACTGACAGTCATTGTTCATTAGTGTGGTGGAATAGCCCCATGACAAGGAGCCAGCTGGTGACTTACAGCTGTCACAGCTTGTGTCCACTCCCCCATATCTCTGTGTAAGCCCCTGCTGTCTCCTTACCCAGACTGTCAGCTGCCTCTTGTGAACATAGCTTCTGCCGCATTTCTTATATCAATTTCCAATCATGTTTCATCCACAGCTAAAGGAAGGAGTACGCATAGAGCAAAATGAATTAGTTTATGGACTTAATCTACCTCTCTCCAGAGAGTCGGCACAGGCAGTCAAATTTGTATCCCCATACACATCATGTGAGCTGGTTAATCAGATTACATGTTTTTTGTATTTAAATGCCATGAAGGCAATATTTATGATCAATGTTTAGTAGAAGGAAGTCCTTCCAGTGCAGCACCTCTGTGTTTAGAGCAGCATATGGTTCAGTTTGAAATTTTACATTATATCTTAAGTAGCAGAGAGGGCTAGAATACACTGGAGAAGGACTGAAAAAACAAATATTAGCATTTCCTCAATGTTATGCTCAATAAAGATACAGAGCCACAAATGAGATATGAAAAAAAACAAAGAAAACCTGAACTGACTGTAAAGCTTTTGCTATTCATTAATCAAACATACCCTAAATTGTTCCAATCCCAAAGATGTAAAGAATGTAGAGATCCCTTAATGTGTCCTGTTACTCCCTGCTTCCACAATTTTATTAGAGAATGAAAATTAATGCTCCATCATTGTTATATGACCCCTGGGGCTGCAGTCCCCAAAGCAGTGTGGATCTTTCAAAACACTGGAAAAACTGTCAGTATACTGGGGAAAAGAATCAGACTCTTATGTCATGGCTGGTTTCTCAAGGAAAAGAGCAGGACGTTTTGCTACAATAAAGAAAACCCGAGATTTTTCTTCATCAAGCCCCAAATTTCTGCCAACAGAGGCACCTGCTAACCCCTCCCAGAACCTCTGTGTGTCACTGAGCACACAGAATATGCCAGCCTGCCTGAATTCAGGTGTCAGACATGTTTCTCTCATTTACCTTCTGCATTTTCTTCTTGCAGCCTTTGTCATCCACATGATAAGAGTGCAAACTTGCACCTTTCTTGACAGATTTTTTCCCTTTCTGTTAAATGTGAAATGTAAGTGGGGATTATATGAGCCCAGCACAGTTATTAAACCAGAACTAGAGAGAGGAGCAACATCAATCTTCAAAAGAAGTTTTGATAGGGAATAGATGACTGCTGCATGAGAATAATATCTGCTGATAAAAGACCTGGGAAGTTTGTGCATAGCTGAAAGCTGTTTGTGGCTGCTTTTTAAGCACATCTGAAGCCAATATTTAGCAGGAAGCATACACATGGCAGTCATAATGGCCCACATTAAGCCCATCAACCAGCCTGGTTAGCATTGCTCTTCAGAAGTGCAGGGGTCTCTCTTGTGGTAGCTGCTCTGCAGCAAAGCACAGGGAGCAACTGCTGCTTTCATAATGGCAATAAATTCCTCCCAAGACTTATTATGCTGATAGGCAAGTCCAAATCCAAAAGTGCATTCAACCCAGAACAGAATACAGATGACAAAAATGACAGCTATGTTTCTAACATTCATTCAAGTTTGTAACATTTTAAACATGCCCTGATTGTTTTGGTATTTGTAAAAAGATGAAATCAAAGTCTTCATTAACCTGTGTTTACAACCTTTTGCTGCTTGACTTAAATGTAAGAAGTAAATTTGAACATTTCTAACTTTCATTTTCCTGGTGTTATATCCCACGAATGACTTCTATGCTTGGTCACTGACAGTTTACGATTTTTATGGTACTTGATGCTATCTTACAAAATAATAAGAAAACAGATAAGACTAAATATTTTTATATTTGAGTTATATTCTGCATAATTTTTTATTTTATAACTCAGAGAATAATTCTTTAACTGTATCTTGGAAAATTTTATCAAGAAATAATCTCTATTTTTTAATAAAGAAGTTGCAATGTTTGAAACTTGTCTCTACAGAGATGATAATGTTACCATCTGTCCCCTGGTTTGTGAGAGACAATTAAAAAGATAATTTAATGGAAGTTGGACCACAGATTTATACAGCAGAAGTAATTTCAGAAGAAATTAGACCTAGCAGGATCCTCTTTTCAGGGGAAAACATTAATTTCATCAGAAAATATCACTTTATGAAAACAGTACTTGTAAAGGGAAAAAAACCCCTTGCATACTTTTCACATCAATATTTTGACAGGGCTTCATCTTTCTAACCCATCTGTCTTCTATTTCAACTCGAAGTATTTTATTTAAATGTAAAGTAATTATGCTTTATTCATATTTAATTGTAGTGGAAATCTTTAAAAGCAAAAATCAAATAATGATTTAAAATTGCCTGAAAATTTTTCTTTTGGCATAATTTCTCTTTCATTTAATTTGGTTTTGACCTCGAATGATTTTATTATGAATAGATAAAAGATAAAAACTGTGTCCAATGAATTATCATAAGCATTGTGAGAACACTCTCCAAAGAATAATGAATGTTCTGCTATATTAAAATGGATGATTACATAAGGAATCAGAGTGAAATACTGCTTTCTACTTTGTTAGTAAAAGTGTACCTTTATGATGTTAATTTCTTATTGTCAAATGAAGATGCCTATGTGAAGTACAAAATAAAAATGTCTGTTTAAATGTAGTTTCTCTTTGCTGAGAATCCAAGGCAACTGCTCATAAAATGAATTACTGGGTCAAGAAAAAATTGAAGAAAATCAGGGTATGCCTTAGATAATTTTCAATAATCCTCAGTAGACATCCTAAAGGCAACTCAGTAATCTACTTACTCCTTAGCATCTCTGATTTAATTTACCTCTGAAGCAAGGTTCTGGGCAGTGAAGACGGAAGAGCAGCTGCATGGTTCTGTGGAACTGAGGATGCCTTTCCCAATAAATCTGTTAAAAACATTACGAACAATAAAACAGGCTTCTTTCTAATGTCTTTGTGAGGTGAATGTGAAAGGTGTGAATAGGGTGTGAGATATTACTGAAATGTATTTCTCAAAGAGCTTACAAAAGGGTTAATATCATGTTAGATCCTTTCTCATTTACTGTCAGTGTCAGAGGCAGCAGAAGAGAATGATTGCCAGTATTTGCTTTTAGAGAAGGCCTCATCTAAGTGCCTAGAAGGACATATGTCTTAGAAAACAATTTATCTTTATCTTGAACAATGCTGAATATTCATCAGCACACTCTTTGACCAAAAATACTGACTCCATCCTATTCTTACAGGATCCTGTTCAAAGGAAATCTTGAAGCAAATTACTTGAGAAGGGTTAAGAGAGGAAGCCCTCCAGTTGCAGGTGGGCAAGCAAAACAGGAGAGCTTCTCTGATAAGATGGGTGTGTGTGTGTTTCCATGTGTGTGTGCACATATATATGCGCACAGAGAGAGCAGACATCTTTGAAACCTGCTCATATACTTTTCTCCAACTCAAAGCCATTAGAAAATCATACATCACACAACATTTCTAAGAACAATAATTGTGTACCTCAGGTTTTCAGAAAATGAAGTTTTCTGAAATAGATTGCAGAATGGGACTTGTAAAACATTCTCCTAATTTCCAACTATATGGTATGTTACCATGGGAACTATGTCAAAAGCTTACTAGTGTATACTCCAATTTGCTTCCAGATAATTCTCCCCTGTTTCTAATCCTCCATTTGTATCTATAGTGTATCCAAAGTCTAAATCTTGCTCTTATATCTGAATATTCCTTCTGTATTTTGTGAGGAAATAACTTCCAGCAATGGATTGCATGAGTAGGTTTACTCTTTGGCATAGATATCCTTAGAATTTCAGCTTGCAAAATTCTTAGCTCCTGGTCTTTACCATGTACAATCTACTGTTTGTTGTACAAAAGGAAAATGCAAAGCTTTTAGCATCTTAGCTACATTCTTCAGAAAAAGAGGTAAAAATAATACTATTAGTATAATGTGTGTCCTTGCATCTCAACTGACCTCCACTGAAATACAGTTCTTGTTCTGGCTGCTTTTATCCCAGTCTTTTTTTTTCCCAGTGACTGTGTCCTTGAGTTACTTTCCTGTCTATGACATATTGGGCTAAATGAATTGTTCTGTGCAAACAAAAACTAGATTTTCATCCAGCAAGTGCAGCTGCCACTTACGGTGCATAATAAAGAATAAAGTAGGCAGAAAATTCATATTGAAGAGGAATCTAGTTTTATCACAGTAAATTAATATTTTGTGTTTCACTGATGATTCAAAAATAAAAGCGATGGAAAAATGTCTGAATTATACAATGGCATCACTTAAAATAAATGAACACAACTGAAAAAACCCTTCTCTTTTCTATTCATATAAATGAAAAAAATGAGAGGCTCGACTTTTGTCTGAACTCTTAGAAATATCACCACATTCATAGGAATTGTTAAATTGAGTGGAATCACTCTGGATGTACACATGACCTGCCTCATAAATATAGAGTAACTCCTGTCTTTATCACACATATCAATTCTCTTAATTCAAAAGCTGTCACTGCAGAAGCACTCACTGTGATCTTTGCATTTTATCTGGCTTTAGAATACAGACTGAAAGCCTTTCCTGAAGCAATTTCTAGCTGATGAGTAATTATTAAACCAGGAATATTGTCAGTATTGATATGTAGCCAAGGGGATCCTTACCTGATGAAGGAAAATAGCATTTGAGAGATGTCACCTATCTTGTAAAGGTGTTTCAGCAGAAAAATAGTATTTTAAGTTCTAAATATGTTTTCTGGCAGCTTCCCTCATCAGAGATTATTGAATAAATCAAGATGCTGTAGGAGAACATCATAATTTTGGTAGAGTTGTAATATATGACATTGTGGGAAGGAACATCAAAAGTTCAAGTTTATCAATAAAAGGATGTTATTAGAAGAACTTCAGAGAGATCTATGCTTTTCAATGCATATGTAGCTGATTAGAAAGATGTAGATGGAGAAAGGAAAAAACTTACTGTTGGTATTTAAGAATATGACAGATAAATCTGTGTTTGAAGGAGAGAAGACCATTCTGACTAAGGTGACACTAAAATGACAGAAACTATCAAGTGCACTAGAAAATACTGTAAATGAGAAAAGTCAGTCCTAACTAAACTAACTAAACCTTAAACACCTATAGCACTAAAACAACTGTTCTACCAATGAAGGACTGGTCGGGGCAGATAGTTATGTGACAATGTCGAAAGAACTGTGAGTTAATGCTAAAGGAACAGCACATAATTTAATATGAATTATTAGAGACTAGCCAATAATGTCAAAACATCGCTGTGCAATTGTGAATGTCTATGATTCAACTGAATATACTTTCTATTCTCTATCTAAATGAGGCTATAGCAAAGTAGGAAAGGCACAAAGTAGGACAGCAAGAAAATAACTTCTAAAATTCTGAGGAGACTAGTTTTATTAAGGACTTTTCATACTGGTAAGAGACCCTACATCTCAAGATAGAAACAACAGGAGTCTTTGAAGCAAGAAGAGGACACTGAGGTGGTGATGGGAATGCTTCTGCACTGTTTATCAAAATGCAGAAAGTGAGGAGTACCACAGCATGTTTATAGGGAATGGCAGCAAATACTTTTACATATAGCCTACATAGCTCTTGACAAATCTTTTGCTTCAGGATTTTTTGGTAGATCAATGTATAAAGAGATCCAAAGAAAACTGAGGCCATTTCATGGAGCATAATATGTCTGTGTTTCAGTGGTCTGAATACAGTTTCCACAACAGAAACTACTGGTCTTCAACCTTATACTTTCTACAGGCATCCACTTTGCTGTTGACAATAATGAGATACAACCTATGACTGACTTCTTGTTTGGGGCAGGAGTTTTTCTACTCCTGCATGCTATCATTGCAGGCAGCAAAAATTCAAACCAGGAAAGTGGCCCGGCAGAAAAGGACCTGGGGGTGTTGGTTAACAGCACCTGAACAGGAGCCAGCTGTGCCCAGGTGGCCAAGAAGGCCAATGGCCTCCTGGCCCGTGTCAGAAACAGTGTGGCCAGCACATGGTCTAGCTGATCATGTCAAAGGTTGGACTCAAAGGATGATCTCACAAAATGATTCTGTGATTCTGTGTTATTATAGGATGTATCTTAGCTAGTGAATTTGCTAGCTAAAACATCTCAGAAATAGAAATGTAAAGCTCACTCTCCATTAATTAACACATAATTTAACATTAAAGAAATTATTTGATATTTAAATTCCATTATCTGACCTGCACTGTCCTTATCTTAGCATGACTTGTATTCAATGTCGTATTGTCAGGGCAAATTTTTGGAAGAACTACCAGAATATCTACCCAGACAGTTCGTAATACAATAAAAATCTATATTGCCATGTGACCCAGAGATTTGGGCTCACTAACTGGGAAACTGCTCAGGGTTCCTGGCAAGAACTGAGACTTAGACTGACTTGCTGCTTGGTAGAGCAAGTATCATAGCAGGCAATGGAACAACCATCTAGGGAAAGTATTCAGAAGCCAGAAAAAAATAGACTTTAGAATAGCCTGTCCACAGTAGTTGAAAAAATTCTGGAATTTCCCATTGTACCAGAAATTAATTTGAACTTGTACATTGGAAGTCAGACTGTGCTGCATTTAGGACTCAATCAGTTTGTTAAATCACAGTTTAGATACAAGTCTCCATATGCCAGTCAGTTGTCACTAATAATTTGGCCAGCATGAAACATCTTGATTGTATTGCAGAAGGGAGACTGGAAACTAATTGAAGTGGAAAAAGATATTCCTTTCACTGGGGAAATAAAGATGAAAGGAAATATTAGGTTTTGTGATGTCATTCTCTGGGCTTCCAATTTTAATAAAACAGATGGTTTATAAACAATCAGATTTGAAATATAGCTCAAATATTAGACTTCTACCATCTTCTCAAAAAAATTAAGGCTAACAGCAATGTTAAATTAGCCGCACTCTGAAACCTTACCATAAATCAGAAATATATTATATTGTGGAAAGTAGTAAAGTAGAAATAAAATAAATTAGAGAAGTAAGAGCTGATACTTATCATGTAGAAAAACTATTTTTGAGAAGCAGTCCCTAAATACCTATGAAACTCACTGTCCATGCCTAATATCAATAAAGATTCAGTTTTATATGTGCACAAGGCATCAGCCTATCATTTTGTGCTGGGTGCCTGGGAGCATGTGTGCCATTCCAGCAGCACATAGGACTTCTGCTGAATTGTCAAGGTTTGAGCTCAGCATGCTTTAAGGCGTGCCATGCTAGCAGGGAAATGGCACTGGTTCCCAAGAGAACAGGGACTAGCCTTGGGGGCAGAAGCAACTAAAAGCTGCTGCAGAAGTGCTGCCACAAGAAAGAAAGGCCTTCCTTTTAGACAACAGTGAAAGAAAGTTTGGGCTGACATGCATCAACTCATAACTTAATAGAATTTAAAGGCTGAGTTAGAATGAAATTGATCTGTGTAAAGTCCTGAACCCCACTGAAATCAGAGCCTTTTGTTATTGATGTGAGCATGTATTACACTCAAAATATTGTTTATGGGCAAAGTAGAAATACACATGTGTATACACAAGGATTATAATTTACTGCTACTATAGTAACACTGCTATAATGAAAACCTTCAGAATCTAGTAAATATTAGTCCAGATTCTGAATAGTAGAGAAAAAACCTAATAATAATACAGCCAGAATTTTTATACATACTCAAGTTGCCAGAAACTGGAGTCATTTTCTGGGAGGAATTTAGTGTTCATTTTGATAGTTTCTTTACTTTTCTGATATTTTAATTTTATTTTTCTTTAATCTTCCTAGATTAATTTTTATGTGTTTACTGCTACAGTCTTAAGAATTTTTAGTGGGCACTGGCATTTGTTATGGCTTTTAATTCATGGTTTAATTAGCTATAGAAACTACTGCGTAGAAAAGAGGTTTTGCATACAAATTAAATTTCTCTTTGGGAAGTGTAACTGCTCTGCAGAATGCAACAGGTAGCAGACTTTGTGCAGTCTTAGTGCAGAGGGGAGAAAGGAATGGACAGATCTCTTTCAAGGCTATCACTTGCACATGACCAGTGAGAAAGACTAAACTCTGCAGTGGTAAGCCCTCATGATAAAACATTTCTCCTGAATCATCACGGAGCTAGCACTGGTTATTACTGCATTATCACATCAGGTACAAAGAAGGAGGAGTCAACCTCAGTCCGAAATCAGCCAAATTAATTTACTCTGTCAGTGCTCAGACCATTTCTCCATCAAATTAACAGGAAGACTTTTATTAGCTTCAGGCGATGTGGGACAGGTCCCACATGGACAATTGTAGAAATTTGGCAGCAATATTTGCAATATTTACATTTTGCACTAACACAAAGAAAAATTATGAACAGCCATTACTTTTCCACAGTTGTAAAACTAAATCACAGAATAAGTAGATCCTATAGGATTTTTAGCTGTAAGTGGTGTGTAGAACAAGCCCGAAAATATTTTTAAATCTTGAAAATAAAAATCTGACTGAAAAAAGACTTTTAAGGCCACAAGATCCTAAGATACTGGCATAGAATTAGGAAGAAGTATTTTTATTTTAATAAAAAATAAAGAAATAATAAAGGACCATACCACCACCCGCCTTATGTCTTTATTGCTCAGTTAATGCTAAGAAAGTGACATGGCTCAAGAGATGCTCTAAAAGTGTAAGTCCCAAAGAAATCTTATGTACAAATATTCTATATTATTCCCTGATTATTTATATTCTTTTTAAAGGAGTGTTAAAATTAATTTCTAGCATGTTAAATTTTCAATTTTTTTTTAGTTTCATACTTTCATCATGAATAACTGCTCTTTTTCCAGGGGATCAGAATTTCTATTCAACAGTAAATCATAATTAAAGTATGTTGCAGTGAACAAAATCAGTCCAACTGGGTATTCCTGTTTTCTTCTAACTACTTCAGATGTACAGCAATTTCATCTTTGTTTGTCTTTCATCATTTCATTGGCATTGAGATGATCATTATTATTTTCTGAGCTGTTTCCTAGTACATACTCTATTCCTTGCTGGATGAAAGTTTGGTTAGGTGAGTAGAAGTAAAAACCTCATTGCTGCTGTCTGACTAACACTGACATGAATGATGAAAGTAGCTTATGGAATTAATCTTGCTGAAATACAAGAAGTACACTAAGATTGTGCCATCTTTGCATTGGTTTCTACCAGAAGAATTATGTGAATGAAGCCCTGGAGTTTAAAACTTTCCCTGTTGAATAGGGATCAGAAAATAATTGGAGTTTCTGATCTGCTGGGTGTCCTGGTTCCAGCCAGGGCAGGGTTAACTTTTGCAGCAGCCAGGAAGATGTTGGCCAGGCCCCAGAAGTTATTCTACACCACCTCAGGTCACTGCCAAGGGCAGGAGGAAGGGACTCTCCTCCCGGGAGAATGGAATCCTTCCAGCTGAGTAAGCACAGCAGAGGGATTGGTTGGGTAATGTAGGTTCTGAGCAATCACATGTGAATTATTTGCCTAACTTGTACACTTTGGAATTGATATTGTAGCTATTACTGTTAATTTTCCTATCTCATTGTTGTTTCCAGTAAATTGTGTTTATCTCAGCCCATGATCTTTGCCATTTTTGACTCCAATTCTCTTCTCCAGCCAGCTGCTGAGTGAGGAGGAGGAGGAGGAGAGAGCAAGCAAGCAGTGCATTGTTTCAGTGGGAATACCGAATTGGGGAATACTATTCCTAAACCATATCACTGGGGTGTGTGGTTGCCCTGCATCTCTTGGATGTTGTCCAGAAATCTTTGAACTGCAGCGATACCCGAGATTCTCTGGCTGATGTAGCTCTGTCAAAGAAGTATTTTGGACCTTAGCAAGGTAAGGGTTGAGGTACTTTCAGACAACAACCTGAGTATCATTTTTTTTCTCTTGAAATTGTCTCTTCAATGACAAATGGGGCCAAGTCATGAGGATGATGGAAATAGGAAGCCCTGGGAGACTACAGACACAAAAAGGCTCAGCACAGCAGACAGTCAATCTCTGCTGTTACACACAGCAGCACACTTTGGGTTTAGAGTACACAGGGCCTACTTCTGGCAGAAAACCAAACCACATTGGCCAGAAGCAAGATCATTCTTCATTTTGTGGAAGAAAGCTGATATTAATTTCTGAAGGAGACAAAGGGAACTAGCTGTCCTGTCAGCAATGGTATGAAACCAAAACCCTGCTAAGATAAACTTCCTTCTCAGTATTTCGCATAAACTAAGGAAAGCAATGCCTTTCTAGTTCTCAAAAATTAAAGAGAGAAAGTGTAATTTGATCTTTTTGGTCTCTGTTGCAGGAATTTGACCATTTGCTCTGAGAGGAGAAGGATTATTGAGACTCCTCTGTATACCAGCCTCCGTTGTCTGTTTAGGAGACATGTGAACCTGAGATGAGATTATGTAGTACACTTTTATTTAGATCTCTGAGTCTGACATGCCTCTTAAGCTCTAGTCTCTCAATTTTTACTCTGTCTTCAGAAAACATTCCTCATTCCTAGCCACTTACATTAGGAAAAAAATCTACCTGAAATGCAAGAAAAAGTGTTTTAGAGCATTTTAAGACTTTTTTCCTGAACATTTCAAATTGACTATAAGACAGGTAATCAAAGTCTGTCCTGCCAGGAAAAGTAGTCCTATTGATTCACTATGTTTTCCAGCTAGGCTTGAGGACTCAAAACAGTGATATTCCAAACAATTTTTAAATCATGGGTTTCTCTTTTCAGAGTCACTTGAAGCTGTGGCACATGGCAATTCAAAAGTGCACAGCCCATTATTAAAAAAAAAATAAAAAAATCTCCAGAGTGCTGTGCCTCAAATGGAAATGATTTGGCCATTTGTAGACCTCTACTTTTAGTGCAAGGAATGAAACGTGGAACTGGGATTTCTTCACAATGCCATAAACTATTCTGTTTAATGGTAAGTCCTCCCTAAATTCCTCTTGGATTTTTTCCAAAAGAGGAAGGCTGTAGAGGGTAAATCCCAGATTACCCCCACAAGTGCAAAAATCTTAAACACCATCCTACAGCCCATTGTTTCTAAAAATGAGTTATGTTGCTGGAAAATAAGAGGAAGGTGCATTTTTAGGCAAGCACTTTTAAATCTTACCCATTAGGGTGCAACTAGGTTCTGTCTAGAATAAGGAAGAATGTTATTTTCTCCTGTATATGTGTGGTCTGTGGCTCTTCTAGTGACTTTTACTCCCTGTCTTTCTCAAGTGCTAGAGATTGTGAGACCAGCTGGCCAGGGCTTTGATGTGAATCTGCCTCTCCTACCAAGATTTCTAGAGAAAGTCTAAAGGCCTCTAACTACAAAAAGTCAAATTTTATTACATGAGCAACAGAACATTTTCACATAGCAAAAGCTCAAAGTAAGGAAGATAAAATGTAAATTAAAGTTATTAAACTTCATACCATGGAAAATACTGTTAAACATCTCCATCCCAGAACACAGTGCATGTCCTTGCCCACAGGGAGTTACACAGCAGCTCCCACATGGCAGCCAACTGCTACCTAGGGAATTTCTTTCTCACTGTCACCCTTTCCAGTTCCTGAGATTGAGCTTACATAGACACACCAAACACTAGGAAATATTCCTGACCCCTGTAAATCACTGATTTGCACAGCCAACCTTTCAGACCAGTCACTGATTGTGCTTGGTGTCACAGCTTGTTGTGCTTGGTCATCCCTGAAAAACTGCGGGTGTGCTTCCAGAGCCAGCACAGCTGAAGACTATTCCCAAAAGATGCACTGGACCCAGTCACCACATTTCAGAAGGTCAGAGGGTCTCATAGTGCAGACAGAGGCCACTTCATGCCAGCTGAATGCAGTACCAGAAAATGGTATGGCAAACACCAACATATCCTGAAGTCTCTGCAGAGCCTCTGAGCCTTAGCCACCACACAGGTGCTGATGGATTTGCCCATCACATTCTGTGACTCCCTCCCCTCATCAGCAGCATCCAGGGCAATCTCTATCTCCAGTCACAGTGCTTCCAGCACAGCCAGTATTTTTTTTTAATTGATCTGTCAAAGTAGTGGTCAAAAATAAATAATTGCCTTTTTTATTTATATATAAAATCAAGGTGGATAATGAGCAGTATGGGTCACTTCGGTTACAGAGAATCTCTGTGATCCATAGTCACTTGCCCAGACTAACATTGATTTTGCACAAATGAGCATTTTCTCACAGGTTTGGTAGTCATTTTATGAAGAAACAGAGAAGGAAGAAATATTGTTGTATCAGACATGATTTGCTTGCTGGGATCATCACACTGTAACAGTTTTCCAACCATGAAGAAGCCCAAGGC
Organism: Drymodes brunneopygia; assembly: GCA_013400955.1. Lineage (NCBI taxonomy): Eukaryota > Metazoa > Chordata > Aves > Passeriformes > Petroicidae > Drymodes > Drymodes brunneopygia. The sequence continues at coordinate 118,536 of VZTZ01040326.1, forward strand.
ACACATATTGCTTAGGTCTGTCATTACCTCTATCTACAGCAATTTGAGAACTGAGACATCTGGCTTAAATAAATCCTTAGATGTTATGGAATATTTGTGTGAAACTTATTGACCTGTGGTATATAGAAGGTCAGACCAGATGATATGACGTTGTCATCTGTCTCTTGCTTCAGCAAAGCTGACATTTCCAATAATGTTTTGTTCAAAGTATGTTAGAAGCACTGATGAAATCCTCTTCTGATGTAACTTTTCAAGGAACTCTCCAGGCCAACCCACAGTCATATCATATATGATTATCATAAACCAATATACTTCCAAAAATATGCAGTTATGTGAGAGCCACAAACAAAAGAAAACACCAATATAGCTCACTTCTCAAATCAGCTACCCACTGAGAAAGCGAGACAACTCCTTTTGAGGGATCTGGAATTCTCATTAAGTAAAAAGAGAGAAAAGTCCATAATAAAGAATTCAGTATAAGAGATGGAATCTTAACGAGACTTTTGAGCATATGTACAGGTGTTTTATATTAACTTGTTTATTTCTTTTTCTTTTTTACTGAATCTGCTCTGATGTTCAATGAACATGAATGAGTTTTCATCAAAAATGGAACATTTAGAAAAAATGAAACTTTCTTTTAACAAAAATTTAAAAATGGGAAACTGTGCTGCAACTATAGTAGAGCATGGGTATACACTGCACTTTAAAGAAGAGGAATTATGTAGATATAAGGAGAAAACAAGATGATCTGACTAGAAAAAAATCTCTTTAAAAGGAGATGTATCCATTCTTCAGGACAACGGATTTTAATCCTATTTGAAGTGGCCTTGTTTCTTTCTTTAGCCTGTACTCTTGTTTCAGGTTAAGGGTTCTCTATTGCTCAAAGTACAGCCTGTTTTCTTGCATTTAGTCTGGGTTTTCAACCAAACAATAAAATAAAGAGAAGGCTTTGCACATTGTGTTGCAGACAATAGGAAATAATCTTTCTGGGGTAGAGTTTAACCTCAAAAAGGAAAAAAAACATAAAGTCAGAGAGGACTGAAATGAAAAAAAAGAGTAAAAATTCAGAAAGGGACCAGAGGAAAAAAATATAGAGAAACCATAGGTAGAGAAAACAATTTTTTAACTGTGAGAGACTTATATTTCTGCAAAAGAATTGAAGCAGCTAGAGTAAAGAGAGAGGAAGATAAAAATTTCATTAGTGACATGAAAGAATCAATTTTTCAGGTCTGAAACTGCAGAATTTGAAACAATTAATTTAGTTTCTCCACCTACATCAAATCTTGAAATCTGGAAAGCAGCTGAAAAATATATGAAGATGTTTGGACAGGTCTGCAAATAGTGCCAGCAAAGTCATACGAATTCACACTGAGGACTGATTGCATATGAGGACATGTTTCACAGGAGAAATCTTTTACAACTTTGGAAAAAAAAAAGAATTATTGAGGAAAAAAGCCAGTAAGCTTTAAAGCCCATGGTAAAGAGGATCCGGTATTTTGAAGAGAAGCCAGAACAAACTTTCAGAAAGGTAAAAATTGATGAGAGAAGGATTAGCAATGGTGGAGATGCAGCTAGGAGTGGAACACATGGCTCAGGTGCCCCAAATGCTCATATGTGCTGACCAATGTGTTAGGAAAGGAAGAACTGTGGCATAAGGAAGGTTTTCAGGTCTGCTCTAGGAAGGCTGCAGGCAATTTATCAGTCAATGCTTTTTGTGTTCCTGCCTGAAAACAGGCCTTACAGGAGCACAAAGGTGAAAGAAGCCTCTTTGAACAGAAGCATTGGCTTCTGGGGAGAATAAAATAATGAGTGAGATGAAGTAGGTGACAGGAAGAGCAGGCTGAATCATACAGTACTCAGAGACTTATATGCACACAGTTATCCATACACCCACTGAGTCTGGCTTGGTAAAAGTCCTACTACTCTTGACTACTTTTATAACCACCAGTGATCACATCTTCCCTGACTTAAAGTGCTTTTCCGTTATTGAATTCTAGGAGATTTCTTTTGTTATGAATCTCTCATTAGGAACTCTGTGAGGTACTTAATCTTTGATACTTCAGAATGGAGAAAAAAACCCAAGAAAATAAGATTTTTTTGCAACACAGAAGAGAAGATATAACTTCTGTACCATCCAAATATAGGGAATAATTTCAGACCCTATGTAGAGAAAAAGTCATGAAGTAGGGGATAGAATAAAAGTAGAAAGGCAGCGAACCCAATCTAGAATTAATCTAATTTTATACAGGGAACATGACCATACCAGTTACTTTATAAAGCTAGTTATAGATTTATATCTAGTTTATGGATTTATATCTGTTTAACACCCATAAAATTAGAACACATAACTAGGAATAAAAAGGCCTAAAGGTTAAAGGCTTTTCCGTTTGACTCATGGCTTATAAGTGAAATTTGGTATCTGAAACCCAGGATTATAGACAATTTGTAAGTTACAGCAGCTGCAAGACCTTATCAAGTCTAAGAAGAAAGAAATTGATATATTAGCCAACGTGATGTGTAAGGTGTCTCTAGTCTTAAAATTAGTGAAATCATGCCTATCTCACAGAAGAGTTGGCACTGTATGTTGTCTCCTGAGGATGCTTATCAAATACCAGCACTGCTGCTAAAAGTTGCCAGAAGGTTCTGGCTATTCCTGGTAATACCCCCTAGAGGCAAACAACAGTGGCTTAAAGTAACACTGACAAGAAAAGTGAAATAACTTTCTTAAGCTTTGGGTAGCGTACTCAGAAAAATTTACATTTTTTTGCTTTGCCACTGGTTTCTTAAAGTGTGCATGTTTGCATGTGCATTGTTCCATTATGAGATTTTTTCTGCCTATATTTCCATGCCTACTTAAATTTAACAACCTATACTGTCATTCCTCTGAAATTATAAAGATGAACTGATTTTAAGCTCACTGCAGAGATTCCTCACAAATGGCTTTTCAGCCCTCTGTGCATAAAAAGACCTTGATTTTGAACAGCCCAGTGGGGTTATTGGGACTTATTTAAACTGAAATATGCTACTGAATCAGAATAGTAGAATAATGTAGAAAGCCAAAAAATGTACAAGGCTGTGGAGGATCAAGCATAATTTCTATATTTCATTGAGCTTTATAATCAAGAAAGATACAGTTTTTATTCCACTTTGTCTATAGAAATATCAGTCAGAGATTTTCCTGCAGAGTATTGACTAAAATATACTTACCCAGTGAAAGAAAATTTAGCAACTGCATATCATCGGGTTGACATTTACCACTTGATTCCTAAGGCTAAAATAGTAGACTAGAAAGTAGTCTAAGTCTAAATAGTCTAAGTACTAAGTGAACAACTATATCTTCTGAATCATTCTGGTTCACCATGACCAGAACCAGGGTCTTCTCCAAAGACCTTCACATAATTTTGTTTTAAATTGCATAGACCTCCAACATACTTGAAACAAACAACATGAGAAAATAGTATATATGACTCCTTTGATGTAAAAACTCATTAATCATGTAAAAAAAAAAAAAAGTGGTTAACTGTATTTTACAAGTGGTATTTAAAATATTGAAATGTTGATACTAAGCAGTCCTAAAAAGAAAATCTAATGACACAAAATTTTGTTGCTACCATTTTTCTCACATTAATAGATGTAGGAAAATTTTGCCAATTCTTTTGAAAAGCAAAAAGGACATCAGTGAAACTATAAGAGCCATTATCCATCTGTGAAATTTTAAACTTTTATTTTGTGGCAAATTTATTTCGAAATTAGTGCTAGTGAACTTAGTGTCATTCAATGTTCATTGATCTGATTTTCTTGTCAATGTTATGATTAATGAAGTGAATCAGTATTATGTAATTAATTTTGAGAAATCAAAGCTGTCAATCAAGACAAAGCAGTGTTACTTTTATTATTGACTATTTTCCCTTTACTTTAGATAGCTCTCTTCCAGTTATGAATGTGTTTACCTTTCCTGGTAATTTCACAAGCCAAAATAACCTGAACAAAATCGGTGATTTAGTCAATTATTGAATTTACTGAACTAAAGCCACATTCCAAGCTTGCTACATTCACTGAATGTCATCATTAAAGGTCTCATGTACCTCCTTTTGACAGTGCAACTCATGAGATTCTGTTGAAATTATGGTGATCCAGATTGAGGCATATAATTTATATTGGTCTTCAACACAGAAAATAAATGAAGACTTCAGGTTTTATTGCCCTTTCATTGTTAAAAAATAATTTAAATAACCAACAAGAATATCTGCATTATACTGAAATCATACCACTTCAGTCTAACTCTGTCTAACAGTACACTTCAGTTGCACTAATTCAAAATAAAAGGACAGAGATAGTTCTGATGTTTAGGGTAGAATAACAGGATACCACTTTTCTTGCTTCTCTTTCTGACTCTCTCATCCTCTGATCCTGGTTACATGGCTTAATATTTCTAGTACAGATTTTGAATGTCAGAACTGGAAAGGAGAACTACTAATGCACTTAATTTTCCTTCCTGGAGTTTGAGTGGGAGAAATACAATGCACCTTGTCTACATATGACTTTATGGCTGTGCAAATTCAATACAAATATCCCAGTGCCTATCAATGAGCTATTCAGAAAGCATAGATGTTTTTAGAGAAGGAAATGGATATGGAACCATGTAGGAATATTGATTTTCTTTCTAATTGCTTGCTAGCAAATTATATAGAATGATTTTTTTTCTAATTTAGTCTCTATTGTGGTGGCTCTAACTGTGTTTTCCATTATTGTGGCATTTTAAGATTTGGAATTATCCATTTATAAAAAAGAGGAAAAAATTAAAATATAGGCAGAACGATCTTTGGTACAAAAAATTTAGAAGCTATATCAAAATGATGAAAAAGGAAAATAATGAGTGTCTGGAAATACTGAGAAAACAGTGACTAGTTAACTGTTTAAAGTCTTAGGGTGCTGGTAGGTGGATGCATGATTTATACAAGTATCTTGGACACTTCCTGCTCAAGTTTCATAGTGGATGATAGAAGAGAGAATCTGTGGATGTCAGTGGTTGTCTCCTGCTAGTTACAGGTAAGTATTTCCCTGCTAATACCATCATGAAATTAAGAAACACTTGCTGACATAGTCCAGGTAATTTTGCTAATTCACTTTGGACAAAATGCATAAATGTGTCTGTTGGATTATTCATTATGGTGAGACATTCCAGGCATTACTCTTCCCACAAGGCAGTCAGCCAGTGAGAAGTCACTGTGGACTCTGACACATTGATAATCTCTGCTTTTATTAGTTTTCATAAAATTAGCTGGTTAATTCTGAGCATAATAATCTGAAATTTGTGGGATTCTGAAGGATACCTTGGTCCTGGAATTATATTCTTAATTCCTTTCCTTTCAAATTTTCCTGCTCTTTCAAGTATGGTCTCTAAAGTACAATCAAAAATCCAGGAAACTATATTTTTAAAGACAATTATGTCTTTAAAAATTATGTGAGATAGTTCTTTAGAAAGCAGACTTTTTTTATTTTGCTGCTCTTCCCTGTGTATAATATTCTTTATCACTTCATAGCATTTTGCTAGACAAAACCAAAACCAGGCTTTTTTTCCCATGCTAAGATAGTCCTGGGGCTGAAGTGCAAATGCAAAACCCAATGGTGTCTTTGACTGTTTTCCTAAGACACATACCATGTATTTTCTGGAGACATAAAGATTTTGGTCATATTCCTATTTTAAGGACATTATTCCAGTCTGATTTTTGGTACAATGAAGATTCAAGATTTTAGTTGCTATTGAAAAGATGTACAGTCTAGAACATTTCCTCAAGGGTCTTCCTAAGAATTCTGTTCACAAGAAATGTGAATATGACTCTGGAGATTGTCTTCTATTTGCCTGCCTGAACAAGTAAAGATAAGAAGTCAGCATTACCAAGCATTTACTTTTTACGGTTGCTTTCATCTCCACAAAATATAGATTCATAGAATCATTAAAATTGGAAAAGATCATTGAGTCCAACCATTGACCCTGGCACTGCCAGGTCCACATCTAAACCATGTCTCTAGTTGAAACATCTACATGTTTATTGAACACTTCCAGGGGTGATGATTCCACTACTTCCTGAGCCTGTTCCAATAATCTCAAGCCAAAACTAAAATACTCATGGAGGTATAACTTGACACCTCACTCAATTTCTCTTGAGCTACCCTCTGATGAAATATTTTGTCTCTTTTAATTAAACAATTGCTTAAATTAATTAAACAATTGCCTTAAAAAAACTTCTTTTTGCAAGTTCTCTTTCTCATAGGGAGGTCTATTTTTCCTATGAGAAACAGATGACAGGAAAAGCTGCATGTTCTCTAGAGGAAAAAGGTGAATCCATACATTTTATTAAATACACTCAGTTTTTCTCACTTATATGCAAGTATTAATTTTTTCTGTACAGAAGATTGCCCTGATTACTGTGAGAATCTGGTCTTTTGATTCTGGGAATGAATTATTAGTGAAGATAATTGGTTTTTACCACATGGTTGTTTGACTATGTGAATGAATGGATTGAACTTCAAAGCCAGGTTATATTCTCTGTTCTGCTTGGTATGAATCCAATTTCAGTCAGAAAAGATAAGCAATGAAGTAATTTGGTGCCTTGTCACTCCCATGTCTGTTGCAGTTGCAGTAATAATCTCTTGCTTGCTGAGGAAAACTTAAGAGCTATATTCAAGAAAAATGCTCGTTTTGTTTTATAGGTAACTGATATCTGGCAATATGTAAATGCCTTGAACATTTAATTGCCTCATATACAAGAAAAAATATTAAAAGAATAAAGGACAGGAAATATTTGCAATTCTCAAACTAATGAATATGCAAATTGTCTAAAAGATCATATTGTTCTGAAACAAGAGCCCTGTTCTTTCATTATCGAGTTCTTACTCTCTTGACAGCTGCAAGAGTCAAGGCTGACAACACAGGGATTGTGTAGCTCTTCAAAATGCATCTTACATGGTTCCACCTGGAGCATCCTGCTCTCAGTAACATCTGCTGCACTCCCAAATGGATCCCCATGTGCAATGTCTGCATCCACCTGGGAGAGCATGAGGCACTGGTGACTAGCAGCATTCATGCAGTCTCAGACACTGAAAATTACTTCAAAAGATGGGTAAGTGACTATTTCTGTACTTGCTATGTCATGTTTCTAAATAATTAAAAAAAGAAAAAAAAAGATAAACCAATTAAACAAAAAAACCCCAAACCCACAGGACCAGAAAGAGAGAGCAAATGTCAAAAAGATCTTACTTAATATGTATAAAGCAACAGATTACATATTGAAATCTGAAGAGCTGGGTTTTGAGAGCAGAAGAGTTTGCAGAAAGAATGATAAGAAAGGTGAATCTGTCTTTTCTCCCTCAGTGGAAGCTCAGAGAAGCAAGAAAAGATGGGGAATTCCAGCAGACACTAATTACCACCTCAAGAAAACAAATTGAGAACGCATAGCTCCCTGAAGATCCCTGAAGTCCCTCTTTGCTTCCAGAGGAAGTGTGCCATGCTCAGCTGAGATCTATCCATTTCTCATATGTACAAACAGCGAGGCAGTAGAAAACGGCATTTTCTCCTCTTTTAGGGGAGTGTAGGCACAGGAAAGTCTCCCCTGGTTTTAACCCACTAATGGATATCTAGGCTAAGCTATTTTTAAAGGCTTTTTTTATTCTCAGTGCTGAATAGAGAAGGGATGCTTTGCCCCAATACAGAAGTGTCATCACCCATAGAGAGTAACTGCACAATAAATCTGATTTTCAGTGATTTGCCATTTTTTAACTTTGATTGTTTTGCTGTCTTTCATGTAGGTTTTTTGAATTTTTCTTTGTTGTTAAGCGTATTCTAAAAGGTACAAATGGTAGGATTAGGAAAAACACATACCAATTCAAAAAGTTTACTAAATTAAAAAAGATATTAGATTAATCAAGCAATCTTAGCAATGTTTACTGTGTGGGACTCTCATTCAAATCAATGAAAATATATGATCATAAACTGGAAAAAATCTATGAGGTCTAATTATAGGCAGCTTAATTGTTTCTAGTAACAGCATTCTGAAAAAAATTTCACAGTTTTTCCTAGGACTGCAGGAATTGATTTAAAATTTCCATTACAATTTATTAAAACAGAAAGGAAAGTTTTCAGTGTATCTTCTATTAGGAGACATTTAAAATTAGTGGCATGTTATGTTTCATGGAAATAAAGTTTTCATAGCACTTTTCAGACATGTTCCTCTCTCTAAAAATAAAATATAGCTTTCTCTAAGTGAATCATAACACCAAATATGCTAGCAATGTCTTATTTATCACCACATTTTTATGTATTATGCATTATTTACTATATGAATTTTTTTCACGATAATGAATTTTTAAAGATTTATAGGACCATTCTCTTGTGAAGAGTGCACAGATTATAAAGCTATATTTTTCAGGACCACAGGAAATTTACCTGTTGCTTATATGGGTACGACTAATGATAATAATTTCGGTAATGATAATAATGATGCTCCTTCTGATTATATTAATAATCATAATAATCTGTGGGAAGGAAAACTTCCTGAAAGCTTGTCAGTTTTAACTAGATAAATGATGCAGCTTACTAGATCATGTTACTTCGGACAAAAAACTTGTTCTTCTTGTATATTGAGGCCATCAAATCACTAGGGTAATACACAATTTTCTCAAACATTAATTGCTGTATATAAAGTGGACACAGAACTTTGACCATTTTTTATTAGTCAACAAAAAATATTTTATTTTTGAAGTACAAATACAAGATATCTCATGAAAGGTTAATACTGTTTTTTATTAAAACATACAGTATTATGGATTAATTAAAGGATGAAGCCTTCACTCCTCTTTCCCTCTCTGACCTCTTACCTATAAAGGAAAAAATATGTTTTGTCAGCAAGAAAAAAACAGGCCAAAAGGGAGACTAGCACAGGAGAAGCAAATATTTATGCAGGATTTTGTTTTCTACATTGCTGAATGGTGGAAGCAATATTTAAGTTTGAAAATATTACCTGATTCCTTTATTCTTTTCTATTTAAACCTGTATGCCATGCTAAATAGAATTTAAAAATTATTTTTAAGAACCAAGACATATCTGTAAAAGTTCTTAATAGATGTTTACATATTATCTAAATATATAGATATAAATATTTAGAACATCCCTGAGAGAATTTTTGGCTTAGTAAGTGGCTTTACGTCCACTTTTCTGTATTAACAGGTTTTGGAAGGTCTCTGTTGTTAAGTAAACCAAATCAATTTAATCAAAAAGTTATTTTTGTGAGTTGTTCTGTGAATAAGGCAGGTGATAGATGTAATCTGACTTCAGTTACACTTATGAGGTAACTACAAGACACAGTCTAGAGATCCACATTCAGTTTAATGCTCCTTCTTAGAGTCAATAAAGAAAAAAAATCTTCAAGGCAACTCACATCGCCTTAAGAAAGTTATTCAGAACTGACCAAAGGAATTGTACATTTAAAATACCTGCTCTCTGCCAACAATAAAGGCAACATGAAGTGAAAAAGTATCTGCACTGAAGAGGTTGAAATTGGAACAAGATGAATTCTGCTATGCTTCAAATGATATTCTCATATGGGAAGGAGAGCAGCACAGTCCAAGCTGAAGAACTGTTAAGGTGTGGTAACTGGATAGAGAAAAAGGAGTACTGAAGTTATTGAGTTGTGCTGTAAGTGTAATTATTAATAGTTTTCTTTGAAATTTGATTTATTGATGTTCTGTATATATTTATCATCAAGAGACTTTTTCATCAAGGCATTTTCCCTACTGACTGTATGATGAGCTAATGAATGTTCATTACATTGGCAAAAGACACCAAGTTGGGAGAAAGGCACTACCAAGACACTCACAGAATGCAAAGTCATCTTAGCAGATTTGAAAGTGGGCTGAAAAAACATAGGATATTCAAAAAGGAAAAATGTTAAGTTCTACACTTAGGTAACAAAGCATACAACAACATGAACTGGAGAACAAGTTCGGCAGCTCTTCTTCATAATTAGAGCTTTTGGTGGCACGAATCAAAAGCTCAAGATGAATCTAAAAAGGTATTACTCTTTCACTACAAGCACAATTCTGTAACATTTCAATAAAACTCTTGTTTTATTTATGGAAATAACCTCTCCAGTTCATTGGGATGGGTTTATCTAAGGTAGTATTCAGTCTGGAACTATTCTGGAAAGCCTTTTGAGGAAGGGCATAGACTGACTGAAGACAGTGTGGGAGAGGTAAAAAGATCACAATTTACTAAATATGGTCTGTGAAGGCAGACTGAATGAACTCCATGTTTAGGCAATTATTTATGGAACTTCACCTATCTCTCTTGAGTTCTTAGGACACCCAAAGGCATAAAGTTTGGTTTTGTGTGTTCCACAGACACTTCATCTTTTAGTGACAAACTTCTCTCCTATGGAAATTTCCTATTGAAACAATATTTACTTGTGCTATTTCTGCAATTTGCAGATTATTTTTGAGCAAAATATCTAGCAAATAACCTAAATGGAGGGTCCAGCTCTTGACAAATTCCTTGTGATGAATAAACTGTGCTGATATTAATTTGCTCTTAGACACAAAATTTTGGGCTTACTCTTAAACCAAAGAATTTTCTCCACAGCACATTAATTTCTCTTTAGAGGTGAACAGAATGGTCTCCTTATGGCCTCCATGTTTCTGTGATTTGAAGCTGAAAAATAAAAACCAACATGAAGTATAGCTGGAAGTCTTTGAAAATTGACAGAGAAATGATAAGCTAATAAAGCATGTCAGCATGTACCAATATTCACTCCATGAGTCCAGCTACCACCTCTATTTGCTTTTATGACGAAAACTATTTCAGTTTGCAAAATATCACATGGACATAATCTGATGCCTGAAGTCCCATTCCCTGCTGTTGGTGAACAGCTGGGTGCTAACAGAACCACAGAACAAGCAGCAGCAGTTGTTTTGTTTTTACTCCACCCTATAAAATTGAAGTATTTCAGAGAATTTAGAAACAGAGGTAGTCAATATGATTCTAATTTTGAAAATGTACCATAGAATGTGGGATACCTTTTGGTGAAAATTATTGTAAAAATACTTTTGTGTTGTTTGTTTTGGGGTTTTATTTTGGTTTTGGTTTGGTTCGGTTTGGCTTGATTTGACTGGCTCTAGACTGGAGGGGATAGATAATGAAATGGTTATTATATTATATTAAATGTTTAAACAAGGACTGTTTTTCCTTAAATTATTTTCTTTTTTTTGTGAGTTGCAAGGTTTTTTTCTTAAGAGTAATTTAAGGAATTTTCAAAAAGCCAAAGGGAATAATTGGATTAAATAATTTAAGAAATATTTTGTTAGAAATCAGAAGACAATATTACATTATGCTGTTATATTTGTATTTCCAGCTATTGAAATTAAAAAGTGCTTAAACGGAAAACTGTTAGGATAGCAGCAATTAGTTAGCTCCAAATGGAAATGGATACAGGGAATTTTGATTGGTTTGTGCTGGACAGCTTGTCTTCTGATAAACCAAACCACGTATTTTCCCCCAATGCTCCAGGTAATATGAAGGAAGAAAAGACCAGTACATTAAAGTTCTGGTCTCGGCAACTTCTCTTTGGAAATGTAGCCCAATGAGGATATGGTAAAAACCTATTTTTATGTCTGCCTCATTTTGTTGGAGAACCTTGAATGGCTTAAAAGGGCATTCCTCAGCCTGAAAAGCCCTTTTCATCAATTCTCTTGGCTTCATAATTACTATCTCTCTTATTCCTGTATGACAGGGCTTCAAACAATATTGCTATTAAGAAATTCTGAGGTCTGGTGGCAGCTTTCATTAAGTTCAGCTGTGTGTCACTGGTCCTCATATGTGTTTTTTGCCAGTTAAGCATCTTGAATGGAAAAGTTATAGTTTCTTCTCTAATAAATAGAGGACATGAAGAAGAAAAACATAGCATCTCGCACATGGGAAGCATTCCTAGACTAGTGGGCACAGCTATTTCCCCAGAAAATTGCCTTTAGATACCCAGCTGTATCTGGTTGGTGCTAGAAAAAGCATTTCTAGGCACATGCCTTTCTCATGGCCTAATAACTACACAAACAAGCACAGTCATACAAGTGACCCCAAGGTCAGGAGCAGATCTCTGAAGTCTTTTCTGGTAAGGAACGAAATGAAGTGAAACACTGGCAGGACACATCCCTAGACACATCCCTTTTGTTTTCACCCACTTCACCTGTTGCATACTGAATATCTTTTGTCCTTTCACTCCTCTCTCAATCAAAAAATCTAGATCCTTGCTCAGTTTTGTATTTCCAGAGAAAAAAGATTTCACACCAACAAATTGCTACAATTTTAAAACAACTTGATTTCCACAGCATAGCAGTTACTTGGGAAGACAAATGACATCACTGTGAATCTCCTCCCCTTCTTTCCCCAGCTTTATATGCTGATGCTACATGGTGTGGGATATCCCTTTGGTCAGTTGAGGTCGGGTGTCCTGGTGTGTCCTCTCCAGCTTCTTGTGCACCCCCAGCCAGTTTGCTGGTTGGAGTGGGATGAGAAGCAAAAAAGGCCTTCCTGTTGTAAGTAATAATGAAAATATCCTTGTGTTATCAACAAAAAATCCAAAACACAGCCTCATACCAGCTACTGTGAAGAAAATTAGCTCCATCCTAGCCAACTAGTTCATGAAAGTAAAGAAAGATGAATTAACCTAATCACTAAACATTTCATGCCTTCATTTTCACAATTTTAGGCACATGATATCTGTTATTTTAACACATTTTTATTTTAATGTGGCACATCACCCTTAGAGTGGACATGCCAGGGAAAAAAGCTCTAATATTCTAGTCTTTAAAAACCAAGATATTGAATGCTTAACATCCATTGGTTTTAAAACACTCTGTGGGTGTTCAAAATTTCATTGAAAGGGAGTCAGTCGCTACAGGATCTGTCTCTTACAGAAGCAGCAAAGGAGGAAAGTGGCAGTTAAGGGACAAGAGGAATGTTCAATTTGAACATTTCATCAAGAAATACATACATAATTGTGCTGCATAAAATTCAGAGTGGATGCAGAATAACACTAATTTTCATGTCAGGTACAGTGGAAATCTCAGTGTGATTAATAAAAGAGAATGATAGAAAAGGAGAATAAAATTGCTTGGCAGTTTCATATGGAGGAAAGATTATTTTTCTTATATTTTTAAAATTCTTAATTTGAAACAGCATAAAAAGGAAATGGAGAAAGACTGATAATATAAGCAGTTGCCTCAATGAAAAGAAGGTTTTTAAGAAAAAAGGATCAAGTTTGAGTCATCTGAATTCTAAGCCTTTGAAAACTACACTTTGCAGCAATTTTGACACCAATAATTTTAGCAATTACATATTAGCATTTTGAAAGAATGGAAAATATAAGTGAGACACATGCAATGTGGTGATTGAGATGTGTGAAGGTGGGAAGGAGCAGGGTTTATTCTAGGATTAACCTCAGCAGGCAGTAAATGGCAGAAGACCTCTGCCTCACGCTCTGCTTCTGGCGGTTCTTGTACACCAGGTAACACTGTGTGCTTGCAGCTGTGGTGCCCCTGGACACGCCCTGCAGCAAACAGAGCAGGGCTTATTCTTCCTCTGAGAGCTTTAGAGGGTGAGACGTCTGCAAGTCTTCTTCAGGCCACTCTTTTTCCTATGGATGGCACTGTCTCACTGCCTTGGAGGTGTTTTTGGGACTATGGGCTGGCATACCTACCCAAAGACAGTCCTTCAGCCTCCAGCAATACCCTTTCATGCACTAAAATATTTTAGTATATTGTTGTCATATTTTCGCCAAGAATAATAAAGATCACAATTCAGGTTCATTTCTCCTAAATTTGCCAGTCTCTCTTCCTTTTTTGGATTATGATCCTTAGAGAAATCCTGCAGTCTTGGCATTCCTCCCAGGTTGGAGAGCACTTGGAAAGGTCATCCCTTGAATGAGAAGGCAAGTTGTTATACTAACTGTACTATTTTTTGAGCTTTTCCTGATATAAGTGAATAACTTTGGGGGGGAAAAAAGACAAAAAATGTGAGGTTCTTTGAAAATTATTATTGGAAAGAATGAGTTTTTTAAAGTAGAAAGATAGAATTTACAAAACAAGAACCTATATTTAAAATATGAAGGAGATCAGATGACAACTTCAATTATCCCTTGTGAAAATAACATTTGTGAATGTATTTCTTTTTCCTTGAGGACAAAGCACATTGACTGATTCCAAATATTGGTATAGTATCATTCTTTTGGTGTACCTCTTATGTTTCACATCTATTTTCTAGATTGTCAGCTTGTTTGTGGCATTCTCCTAGACCATCATGGTTCTTCCTGACATCCAAATTAACTTGGTTTTCTGGGAATTTTGGTTGTTTTTTTTTCTTTTGATGTCAGTGCTTAGAAATGGGATGAGTCAACAATAATATATTTAAACATTGCAAGGAAAACATAAGACTGATATTTTGATATTTCATGAGCCACCCAAGATATGTTAGCAAATAATGTTCTTTTCATTATACTGCATGTACCTTGTGTGTGAATTCTCAAGTCTGCAGACTGCACAAACATAAAGAAGGCACCTTCAGAGATTTCCCTCCCACTTTCTTTTCTCCATTAAACCAATTATGTGTCCCAAATCTTCTGTTCTTTAATATTTTCTGCCTGAATTGTCTTATGAATAACTATGGTGTTAACTCAGAAAAGAGTTTTTTTTTTTCTGAACTGTTTCAAGCCAGTTTTGGTTAGTTGGTGTCTTCAACCATTACAGACTGTTCCTCTTAGCTTTCTGTACATTTTTCCAAAGGGTAGTTTAGAGCATGTTCCCTCTTGCGTTCCACAATGGATTACACTGGATTTGGAACTTCCTCCTTCTGGGAAGATTTATCCCAGAAAAGAAGAGCTATAAATTCCAACCATATGTTATCAAGAACTCAAGCAACAAAAGTCAGAGGCAGAATTCCCAGCAGCCTCCTCCAAGAGTCTCAGTCTTTGTTACCCTTCATTCTTATGTAACTGTATCAGTCTTGCTGACATCAAGATTGTCAGTCCACATAACAACCTTTCTGTTTATCCCTGCTGATTTAATAGAACTTTTCAATTCTTCTCTAAATCTCTTATTCATCCAAATAAGTGAATAAGAGATTTAGAGTAAACAAGTGGTCAAAAATTATTAAGCCCAACACATCCTATATTTTCTTCAGATGCTTTTTGACCACTCTAAGGTTTCCAGAAAGCTTCTGCCAAACAGACTGGGACATCCCTTGTTGAGTGTTCACCTGTTTTCAAGACATCTCAGAGAGAATTGTTTTCTAAAAGACAAATATGCCAGATTGTGTAATTTTCTCCAAACATCTTGTGATACAAAGGCTTTTGTGTGTCTGACAGAGTTCTTCTAGACATTAATCATCGTTCTAATCAGACTGTCCAACACTTCCCAGCCCACAGACAGCTGTGGCAAATGGCACAGCTAGTGCCTAGGCAAATCCCTCCAAACCATTTTAATGCAACAGAAGTAATTAACTCTATTAGCATGGCTGGATCTGTCTACACTTAGAACTAATCAACCTAATTGTCATGCTAAGAGAATTAAACCCTTTTGATGAAAAAAAATGCATCTGGGTTGGAAATTTGGGGAAAAACATAACCTGTTAGGTAAAAAATACATTGGGACAGAGTTGAATTAAGCTTATAATAAAACCCAAAAAAAGTAAAACGAATAAAATTTTCTGAGTTGTTTTAAATCTTAAAGCAAATTATCGAAAGATATTAAAATTATCTTACTAATGCCATTTAAACTACAGGAAAATATGTTTTTTTTTAAATTTATGAGTCCACAGCTCTTCATTTGAAACAATTCAGAAAGTGGTCAGTATCAAATGAGCAAAGATTCCAATTCCATCTAAAGGCAGTGCTCAGTGAATAGTCCCTGCAAATGAAACAATACCTGAGAGCTCAGTTCTGAGTTACATAGCATTCCCTCACAGCCACCATCAGATTTTGGTGCAGCCATATGCAGTGATGAAAGCTGAGCAGGCCCAGAAAGATGGGAAAGTAGATTTTTAAGTGAAGAACCTCCTCCTGGGACTGTCCAGTAGACCACTAACACATTTAGCACTGTGTTTTGTGCTATCAGACAGGTCAAACTTTTACTCCAGCACATTCACATAGATCTTGGGAGGAAGTATTTTTAAACTCTCTTACAGTCTACACAATTACTGCTGAATCAAAAGGGAGGGACAGCAGACTCAAGCACTGTCTGCTGATTGTTCAAACTCTCTACGCAATTTGGGACCAACTACCACCAACTTGGTGCACAGGCCTGAGTCAGAGCAAACACCCTACACAGGTATCCACTTTCGAGACATAACACAAGCAGGCTCTTTCCATGCTCTTCCAGCATTAGAATTTATAACCATTAATATCCAGCTTCATCTACATGTCAAATATCAATGAAACTCATGCTCCCAGGTTCATGACAAGCTATTCACATTATCTCAGAAACTCTGACTTGACAAAACTGCCCTAAAAAAATGACAGTACATTGGGTCAGGGTGGGTGATATGTAGAACCCATGGGAGGCTCAGTGTTGGTGCCTGTTTGCTTCAAGGCAACCCCTGGCTCTATTTTTTTTTTTGGTAAAATAGATGCAGTCATACTTATTTTGCTTCTTCTTCAAAAGTTTACACATCTGATACCTTCTTCTGTTCAGAACCACTTTTAAAAATCTCACTTTTTTACTCATCTTGCATAGGAGAGAATGTAAGGTAAAGATACACACCTAGTGATCTTGCTGCACTAAAATTAGACAATACAAATTCTGGTCAAATATTGTACTTGACAGCTTTGTGTTTCCGTACTTAAACTTCATATTCAGAATTCCAGTATTAGGTTTCTGGCAGTCCTGCCCCACCACTTCACCAGCTACACATCATCTGAAAGCTAAGACTTTTCAGAAGAGTTTCAGGAAAATAGGTATCAGGGAACTAACACAGTGACAGCCATGGATAAGGACCACTGCAGAGTCCACAAATCCAGGAATACAAAGGTTACATAGAAAAATAAAGAGAAAGTATTTTTTGTAACTGAACACTGAAAGGCATTAAAAACTTTGAAATATTTTCTTTTTCATTATAAACCATCAGAAAAGCAATTAGGAATACTTTTGATGTAGCATTCTTTCCCCCTAAATTTTGTATTAGTCTCCTTCATTTGCAAAATCAAAATTGTTGAAAAAGAAAGTGAAGGTGAGACAAAAGATAAAAGAGATAAATGAAGAAAATCAGGCAAGTACCCTAAGAATAAAGTTTAAGAATTGCTGCAGAAATTTCATGCTCTTTCAAACCTCACAGTTTAAACACACCCTTTACCTTCTTCTTCTGACCAATTCACAACATCAGTTCAGACCACAGGCTGAAAAAAAAGAAAGTCTACTCAGTAACATACCAAAGATTTCAGAAATCCCATCTCTAAACCCAACTCAAATACATATATCAGACAAAAGTAAGAAGAATTTATTTTGTTACCTCCTCATTAACTAACTGAGTATACGACTTTCAGCCTATTGAAAAGTTCTTCATGTTGGAGACACCATCAGTGATACATCAACATATTAAGACTTAACTGACTATGAGGTAAGAAGGTAAAATGAGGCTGTTAGTAAAAACATAAAGCTGAAGGAACAACCGTGGTATGTTATTAACTCCAGTCTTCATCTCTTCAGGCTACGATATGCTTAATTACCCTGATGTCAGGAAGCATTCTTTTTCTCCTGTCCCTTTGCGTTTCAAATCATCTATGTCTGGTACACTTCATTATTTCCTTTAATTGCAATTATAGTTTTTAAAAACCTTGTTTACATACCTTCTTGTTTGCTGACTTTAATAGTTTGGGATTTTGTAAATTGGAGAGAAAGAGAAAAAGCATAGAAGTAATATATACGAATATACATCTAATAGAAAAGAAATCATTATGATCACTTAAACAGGATTTAGTAAGATGTGATTTAGATGAAGCAAGTGATACGAGAATGCACTACATTCATTTTGAAGTAGCAGTCATCCAAACTCACTGTGCCATAATAGACAAGTCACATAGAATAAATTAACAAACATCAAATACAGCTCTCCTCACATCAAAACCATTGGCTGAATTAACATCAGGCTACTGCAGGAAGGACGAGAATCATCCAGCTGGCTCTTGAATTATACAAAGACACATTATCACCTCATTATGACTGTGAAGTAATAACTGAGAAGACCTAATTTCGAGTGACAATACATAAATATTCAAATTTCATTTGTATGTCCCTAAAATAGTGATGAGTAAGATGTAGGAGAGATTGGATTCTATTAAAAAATATTAAAAAGAAGGAAATTTACATTTTTCTCTTGAAATTGTCTTGACGTACATATCACATGTTCTGTAAAAACTCAAATATTTTCACCTCCATAGAGTAGTGTTTCAGCTAACATTCTGTTAAGAGAGAACAGGGAGAAACTACTCGTGAACATCTGCTCAAGCAAAACAATCTTTGTTCTAATATTCTTTAGGACTTAATTTATTCACACAACATGAATCATGATTTTTGATCTGGAGACTCTCTCTTGTAAGAGAAAATGTCAGAAATGTTTGTTCAAGCCTCAGTTTGCATTGGTATTTGTGTTTCTAGTCTTAATCTTTTCCATTTGTAATGAGACAGAGAGCAGAAATAACACAACGTAAATTAAATACCACACAGCATAAATAACAAATTACTATGTACACATTTATGAAGTGATCTGTGCTAGAGGTACTATGTGAACAAATGCCAGGCTAAGCTCTACAGGCACAAACCATACCTTGAATCAAGATGATAGACAAATGTATCACCAAAGCTTAATCACTAATTATTCGTGACTGCAGAACGTGATTTTGTTTGTCAAGCTAACTGCTGTGAGTCATTTACTTGCTCTGAGTGGAAGAACATGATCAAGGTATTGATGCTTAACTTAAGACAGTGTTTTCTGAAGTCACTGGAATTATGTCACCAAAGAACATGGGGAGTTGGTCCATGTGACAATTTCTTACAATTTTACAATGATTTATAAATTTGTGCTCTCAATTTGTACAAATTGATTGAATCCTTAGGACTGTGTTGCAGCACAAGGCTATATGTTGTTTTTCTCATAGAAATCTTTTTATGAAGAAAAAAGATCAAATCCATACAGAGGCCACGGATCAAGCTATAACCCAAAATGCAGAAATCTATGAAGTGGTCTCTGTGCCTGTCCATTTCAAGGCAGCAAAAAATCTTGGTGGTTCACTCTCCTGGCATTGTCTTGAGTCAGAGATGCAGCTGAGCTCTGAATGCTCTGATATTCACCCAGGGCATATTGCAATAGCGTTCATTTTGAAGATAGGGAAGAAATTAAGCACAGACAAGGATCACTGTTTGTGAGGTCTGTTTGACAAAATCTTCATATCCACTGGTGGAGCTCTACAGACTATGGTGGTGTGCCAGAACTGGGCTGGCACAAGCTTGTAATGACTTTTTCATACAGCAGAGTGTGTAGCACAGGGCAGCAGTGATGCAGCAATGTCAAGTGTGCATCCCCGGCTTAGGGACACTGCAGAGTGGGGTAAGTGCTGTCACAATTAGCTACACAAGAAGATCTTGTTTTCCTATTTCTAATTGTAGAATGCCAACAGTGCATTGGAAAACTGCATCTCCTTCAGGGACTAGATCAAAATACACCCCAAATGTCCCAGCATATAGTGAAGTTGGAGGGCAGCGATATTTCCTGTCAGCCCAAGGATTTTTATATGGCTCTGATTGATGACATAGTGTTTAGGCCAATTTCTGTGGGAAACGCAAAGATTTTGTTTTGATTTGCTCTCTTTCTGAAGCACCTTTGAACATGAACAGTGGGTTTAGCACAAATCATACTTACAGTAAATGATGTAGATCAGAAATATAGTTACTGCACCTTTCAGTTTCTCTGGTACTCTGGGAACAGCCCAGCTTTCCATTCTCTAACTTATTTTTCAGTCACGTGAGAGAAATAGAGCAGTTTAAGCGGGTGCTGAGAGGTTTTTACCCATGCTCCTCAAGGGAGTTGAAGAAGAGAAGCACTGAAACACACACAACAGTCTAGGTCTCATTCTTTTGAAATACTGCAGGCTGTACAAGTGGCACGTCATTCTGCTTGACTCATCAGATGACACTGTCAGTCTTTGGTAGAAACAAAGGGAGTTAAAACACAGTATGTGTTAAGATCAAACAGGCCAATTTCACAATTAACATGAAGCCCAGTAGAGTCTGTCATTGGTAAAATGCACATGTAATGATTAAAAATGGAAAAAGGTTTGATTAGAACTTCTGAATTGAAAATTAAAATCTGAGTCAATTTTTCATGTCAAGATTTTTTCCTTCACCAAAGGGCGCTAAAAATACCTATTGAAAAATAATAACACACAAAAGCTCATCTGTTCATTGATTAGACCTTTCTTATGAAGGGCAGATAGTTGTACTGATTTGTTTTGGGACAGCCACAATCATAAAATATTTTACTGCAAATGATCTTACCATCTCTTTTTATAATTTTTAACCCACAGTTCCAACAGTCAGCAGT
This sequence comes from Drymodes brunneopygia, assembly GCA_013400955.1. Classification (NCBI taxonomy): domain Eukaryota; kingdom Metazoa; phylum Chordata; class Aves; order Passeriformes; family Petroicidae; genus Drymodes; species Drymodes brunneopygia. The sequence goes on from VZTZ01040326.1 coordinate 139,168, forward strand.
GTGTAGAGTTGCCTAATGGGTATTTTCAGACCAAAGAAAAATTTCGCATGGAAATGTTTTCTAAGTATGGGTTCTGCATAATGCAAGACTTCTCTTTCACGGAATATGGATACAGGGCCTTACATTTAATAATAATACAGAACATGAATGGACTTGTTAATTAAATTTATTGTAAAGCTATTTTCTTATATAAATATACTTAGTTTGAAAATGTGTAAATCCAAGCTTTGTTATTACACGTTCATTGACTCACTTTATTTTTATTAATTTACTTGATTGAAAAACCTCTGAGGCATCCAATGGAAGAGATGAGAATAAAAAATAAATTAAAACTTGTGTCATTTATAACATTGTAATGAGTTGTTTTATAATGATAAAAGCACCATAATTTTTGTCAGAACAAAAATTAATAATTATTTATGATAACTTTTATGAGAGCAGAACACTATTTTTTTCTCTCTGAAAAGACCTCTTGAAAATTTCACATGTAACTTTGGTATCAGATTTCTCTTGACTTTTGGAATTTTCCCTCTATGTTATGTCTTCCTGACCTTATCAACTCTGTCTGCCATTAGTAACTTCCAACTTTCCAATTTACAAGAGTGTACTTACTATTAAAAAAAAAATGGAAGAATTTTCTAGGAAATGCTTCTATATTTCTCAAGATCATTCAAAGTCTATTTATGAGTAGGAGCAACTTCATGATTTGGAGCTGATCTCTATACATATAAAGGCACTTGCATTCATTCAAAATATTACGAGTGTATGTGAATCCCAGCACGTAAAACTGTCCAACTGAACAAAAACAAATCTGAAAGAAAATTAGAAATTTTCATTGGATATTCTAAGACTTGTATCTACTTTCACATATAATATATTTATATACAATACTTTCCCTTTTAAAAAAAGAGACTCTTTATTTCAGTTCATTTTTATTCCATATCAAATATAAATCCTTGCTGATTTAATGGCATTTGGGGATGATGTACATCAACAAGTCATAGCCCAGAAGGCCAGATGTGCCCTGGGCTACATCAAAAGCAGGATAAGGGAGGTGATTCTCCCTCTTTGCTCTCATGAGTGTAGCTGACGTGGAAGTTACCTCTGAGACCCAAGGGGAAAACGACATAGAAGAGGAGAAAGAACATTGGCGGAGAGCTTCCAAGGCTGCTAAGCCCCCCTTGGAACTGATGTGACCATGGTTTAACCCTGGGCAAACCACATTAGCTATTACTGATGTCCATCATCTCCTCCCTCCCCCCAGGCTCCCGTGGACTCTGTAATTGATTCGATGTTATCCCCTATTCCCCCTCTCTCCCCCCTCCCATAGGACCAGATAACCCTGTCCCGCCCCTGTCCCTCCCCAGACCCTCAGGTGATTGGTTGTGATGGATCCCTCTTAAGCTTGTGTCCCAGGGAGTCTCTCTGTGCTGGGCTCCCTGCAATAAAGCCGCACAGAATATATCCATATCAGAGATCCCTCTGGCTTATTTCTACTTCAGCAGCTAGCTATCCAAGCTCCTCGCTCCCTGCGCAGCATCAGCAGGGCAGCAGCTTCACTGGCTGGTGTCTAAGAGACGCCGCCAGAGAGTCCTTGGACAGGGACGCTCCTGGAACATTGCCAGCTGGAAACTGTCCCATATTTATCCGGGCTGGACAGAAGAAGCTAGCGATACATGAGGTCCCATTTGGAGTGCTGCATCCAATGCTGGGGTCCCTGGCATAAGAGAGTTGTGGACCTGTTAGAATGAGTCCAAAGGTGGGTCAGTAAATTAATCAGAGGGTTGTAGAACCTCTGCTATGAAGATAGGCTGAGATAGTTGAGGTTGTTCAGCCTGGAAAAGCGAAGGTTCTGGGCAGGCCTTGCAGAAGCCTTCAGTACCAGAGGAGAGCCCACAAGAAAGCTGGAGAGGGACTTTTTACAAGAGCACGTACAGGACAAAGGGAAATGGTTTCAAACTGAAAGAGAGCAGGTTTAAATTAGACATTAGGAAGAAATTCTTTACAGTAAGAGTGCCAAAGCACTGGAACAGGTAGTCCAGAGACACAGGGGATGTCCCATCCCTACAAGTGTTTCAGGTTGGATGGGGCTCTGAGAAACCTGGTGTAGTGGAAGGTGGCCCTGTCCATTGCAACCGGGATGGAGCTAGACGGTCTTTAAGGTCCCAAAACTTCAACCCAAACCATTCTATGATTCTAGCTAAACATTATGGTCATCTCCCAAAGCAATGCACAAGGCAGCTCCTCCCTTCCACTGCCCGGTGATGTCTCCTCTTCAGTCTATTTTGTTTGGCTTTGACCATAAAAGGATTCGTGAGCAGAGAAATGACACAAGTGTCCAGTGCAATTTACGCATCACTTTGGGTATATCTAACCTCCGTTTCATCATCTGAAATACAGAGATAACAGTTTCTACCAAGTTTTGTATATAATGCATGCTTCATTAATGTCTTAAAGTTGCTTTCTGTTCCATAGCTGGTAAATTATAAAATGAAAGTAAGTATAAATTTGTAACAGAATTTTTGGAATAATCATTCCCCAAATCCCATGAAAGCTCTCAACTGATGTTTTAAATCAAAAGGAAATGCATAGGCAAATGCATTTTTCCTCGGTTTGAATTTCCTCCCACATACTTTCCTTTTAAACGCACACAAGTATGGTTTTTTTAATGCTATTGTGTGGAAGACATGAGATGTACTGCTTCTATCTATAGCAGTGCTAAATTTTTTGAGGGCTATTGTATTATAATGCAGTTCTTTTACATATATTTCATGGCTCATGTTTGTAAAAAGAGGCAATATAAATCAAAATAACCTTTGAAATATTCACCTATAGTCTTGGGCAATTAGGTCTTTTTTTTCTCGTGTTAACATTTAAGGACAAGACACACGTTTGAGAGACAGTATTTTTTGGCTAAACTACTTATATTTCTTTGTAAAGTTTGTCTTGGATTCATCAACAAACTTCTAATGAATTTTAAAATTGGCTTCTTATTCTGAATATAAGGAGCAATGGTCATTAATATACAATGAGTTTCAAACACTGCATGTCCATAAATGAATTTTAAAGTCTTCAGGAAATTTTCCTGACATATGCCAATGTCAAATAAACCAGCAGAGAAAAAGAGTAACAGAACAGGTAGAGCAGAGAAATTTCCTCAGCTGGCAGCAGATGGATACCTAAGGATTGCTACATGATCTGAGAAATAAGCACCTGGAGGAGAGCTTAACAAAACAAAACAAAACAAAACAAAACAAAACAAAACAAAACAAAGCAAAACAAGCCTCTAATGAAAGGAAGAAAAAACCCAACACAACCCAAAACTCAACCAAAATGAAAAAACCCTATAGCATAACTGCTAAAGGTCACCACACAACAAAAGAAATTAAAGTCAAGCATGGCAAAGAGATATCCATTCCTCCCCCAGGGCTCACCATGGGAGCATTGATCCAATAAGCATTTTTTCTTCTCTGACGAATATGTGGCTCTGTTTCCAAAGGGTGTTTATATGACTTTGATGACTCCAGTGCTGTTTTTCTGCACCAGGCACCAGGAAGAGGTGCTTGGTGTACTGGTGTGAGCTGAGTTCTTGCCCTGGAGTCACAGTGCATGTATCCAGTGCCATAAGCACTCCCACATTCCTGAGTTCTCAATTTATACACAACCCAAAGGAGAAAAAGTCTTAACTGGAAATGCTTTTGTTTTTCATGCATAATTGCAACACAAAATGTTCACAGCTACTAATCAAAACTGCAGTTTGTTAAGGGGCTTAGGTTTGGCCAAATGCAGGCAAATTTCCATTAAGTCTGCACAAGCCATACAATTCTAGAGGTTTTTCTGCCTGATTTCAATCCCTGCTCCAAAAAGTGGTCTTTTCAACTAGACAAGAATAAAACCAGCAGAATTTTTAAAATGGAGACACACTTTTTCCATCTTCCTTCTGAAAAATATAGGTTGAAATTACTGTCATCAGCACTACTTTATGATAATTACCAATTCATGCTAAGACAGTCTTCTGGCATAGACAATTTCAGTACAAATGGTTCCATTTTAGAAAAGACCTATCCCATTGGAAACAGGATCTTTCTCAAGTAATGAGTGAGAAATGAGGCTAGGCAGTGCTAGCAGCCCTGCCAATAATATGATCAAGAATATTACAACTAAAAGAAATGTAGAAAAGCAGATTTGCTTTACTGAGGTAAATGATACGAATGCAGAATTCTGTTACTGTGTTGCAATGGTGCATTGTAATGTTTCTCAGAACCTGTTGTAGTGGCTTCCTCCAACAAAAAAGGTTTAAGAAAGAATTTGGGTCGAAATAGCTTTAAAATATTTACTTTTTTGAGGAAGCTGTTGGAACCAGGAAGAACAGATCAACAACATTCCATGTCAGCTCAGGTTTACTGCCTGCTGTTGGCCACTTGTCACAACTCAGACAAGGTACTCCTTCAAACCAGGCTCTTTGTAGGAGCAGTTCTAATAATATCATGATCTTCATAAATAAATGTATGATTTGTTATTTTCATTATAAAAAGTAAGATTTGAAATGTAGACATCAAGAATAAAAAACATAAAGTTACTTCCAAAACATAAACACTTTGACAGAATTTTTTTACTACTTAGGTACTCTTCCACATATTGAGGTGCTATCAGAAGGCTAATGGCTCAAGGGATGAAGATGGACTCTTGATTTTCCTGGTATGCTTTGCTACCAGGCCTCTTATGCCAACTCTGAGGCCAATCTAGAGCAGAAAAATAATTTCAAAAATTAGGAAAACAGTCTTTTGTCCCAGTAGTGAAGCAGTAGTAAGGAACATAAAGACCTTAAGAGACATAACCCTGGGATTTAATAAAAGACTCTTTTGCACCCTTCAGTGTACTATAGTGGAACGTGGTCAGTCTTTCAGCATTCATGACCAGAGAAGTGGAGGTCATTTCCTCATTTGAATTATTCAGTATGCCACAGGGAAATGCAATTATTAATTTCTCTCATCTCTCCCTGTGGCCTACTCCTATCAGTCTCTTTGCCTCTGTCATGTTATCCAATCATGTCCCAGTCACACTTTTCTTGGCTTTTATGTAAAGCAGCAACTGACTGAGAGGCCAAAACTACTCATGGCTTTTTTTCTTCAGTGGCAACACTACACAATTTTGGCTGAAATCAATGGAAAAACTCCTGCTTACTTCAACAGGATCAGGGCTCATCCTGGTTGAAACATCAAAACTTATTTCAGAGCATGAAGGAGCCAAAGAGATAGTGGTAGATGGAAGGGATGAGCCTGCCTAATCCTAGTTTGGTGCATTTATCAGGAATATTGCATAATGTAAGGGTTTCAGCATAATTTAAAGAGGAATTCATATGAAATACATGAAGGAAGCTTGTTATTGCCATTATTTTTCATGCTAGCGGGCATCTTGCTATCTATGAAACATCTGTGCATGATTTTTGCCCCAAAATATTAACTTACTTATGAGGAAGCACATTTCATAAAACCTCTCAGTAGTGAATGCAAAATTAGGGCTGGGTTTCTTGTACAGTACAGGAAATTTCTTGTGTGCTTGGAGTTAGATAGCTGCAGAAATGATAGAGGTATAAATCTCACAGGCTGAGGTCAGGCAGGACTGCTTACATGCCTGTGGGCTGTAAGGAAGGGTCACCTTTCAAGATGCTTTGTCCCTTTTCTCGCTGCTGTCCTATTTTAGTAGCCATCCTGCTCCTGGGCAACAATAAAGCAATCCATGAAGCTGTGGCAGTTCAATGGATAAGAAGGAAAGGGTTCAGCAGACTGTAAAAGGTTTTTCCTATTTTGGCTAGAAAGAGTCCTTCCTTCCAGAGTCTGGCTGGAGAAGTTTCCTGCAGCACAAGTTTCCAGTGTAGTGAGTAATGTACACCTTAGAGGTGTTCAAAGAAGCTTCCCACAAAGAAAAGAGGGTTATCCAATGAACTCAGATGAGAGTAAGGTGTCTTCTGGAGCCCCCTCTAAGCAGGCAAAGTTAGTGGAGAGATCCCACTGATGCAGGACACGTGGTTTGTAGCTGACCAGGTGGGCACAGGCAGTTTCTGAGTGTGCTTGCTGCTGGAAATGGGCATGCAAGAATGAGCAAGGGTGGGGGCTTGGGGGTGTCATAGCTCCTGAGACATTTTTGAGGATTGGGTTCAAGTCATTCTAAGGCAGTACAGTGTCATGGCATCTATGCTGCTTTTAAGAACAGAGTTTGAATCTGATACAGGTCATACCCTGTGTTTAGGTGTCCTTGGTGGCCAATGCCACTGGGGCGTTACAGAAAAGTCAAGATGAGAACAGCGTGTAGGAAGTGTGGGATCCTGGGATTGGTTATGTGGTCTTTCCTCAGGAAATACAGTGTCTCAGGCACTCCTTGGGACACCACTGCAGCTGGACTCATACAGATAAGCTTACACCCATTTTAAGGATATTTATACCGAGTCCATGTGATCACCAAAGCAATATTTAAAACTAATAGTTCCTAGCCTGTATCTGAAGTATAGAATTAGCATAACCAGGCATTCAGCCAATATGAAAATATATGAAAATTTCCATTGTGCCATTTTCCAGCTGAAGATTATCAAGATTAGTAGCAAAATTTGCACTTCTCGCTGTTGTTTACTGATGCTTGTGACTGTTAGGAAATGCAGTAACACATCTGCTGAAGAAATGGAAACATTCAAGTGCTATCAACTTTGTGGGAAATGCCATATGGGTTATATTTACTCAACTGGCTTATACTCAACTTGTCATTACTGTTAAGCATTTTACACAGAACGTGATATAAAGGTCACTCAGACTAGCTGGATTTTAAAGGTAATTAAGGAAAACAACATTGTATTAATAAATCATAAAAATTTTGTGTGTGCAATCAGATACATTTTTTTCTGGTTACCAATAATAGTATTTTGTAAGCACCACTAAAAACACTGATACCACTCGTCATCCAGAGTAAATGTAGAGGTTTCCAGCAACATAATGCTCCTGAGTGCCTTGTGAGATTGAGAATATTTGTGCCTGCAATTGTTTACTCAGGCATTAGCCCAAAGGAAGTGACATTTCACTGATCTGCATGCTAAACACAATGGCCATTATTCACATTTCTTCATAAGAATAAACATAAAACTGACTTCTGGAAAAAAAAATGTCTTTGAGATGACTTGTGACTATAGACACTTGTGGTATAGACACTGCTCATCATTCTGATAATTGGTTTTGACTGGACTTTCCGAATTAGGAAGAAAGGGATAAACATTCAACATGCAATGATGAGAACTTTGTTAAAAAACTTGGAAAACACTCTGACTAGTTCATTTAGGATGTGCAGTGTCTGAATAAAAGCTCACAGGAAGGCTGTGAAATATTATGTCTAAAAGGCAGAAATAAATCACTTAAATGTATGTCACATTGCAGCAAAATGTATAATCAAAGTAATGCATTTTTTAAGGCTACATTTCTAAAAGAACAAATCCAAGCAATATTTTGGAGTTTTTCCAAAATACTTTTTTTGGTTGTTTTTTTTTTGGTTTTTTTTTTTTTTTGGGTTGGAAAGTCTTTCATTTAGAGCACGCAAACTTGCATTGTAACAACATGCATAAAAAAATTACAGGTAAAATGAATTTAACAACCCCCATCTCCACCACAAAAATTCAGAGGTAAAATCTATTACAAATTACATAGAAATTCATTAGATATATGTGTATTAGAAATATGTGTATTTGGTTAGAGTGTTTTGTTTCACGTTGCTTATTCTCAAGAAAGAAGGAGAAAGATTTTATACTTGAAGAGAACAGCCCAAGACTTGCTTCATTTCTCCCAGACATTCTGAAAGTGTTTTAGCTTTATAAAGAAACACTTGCCATGTGAATCAATTGACCATGCAACGTGTTTTGTGCCTTTTGAAGGCTCTGGCGCATCTCAGCTGTTCTGCATCACATTGCACTCTCTAACTCCTGTTGCAGATTTCTCCCCTCCTCTCCACGGATGGATCCGATGCCCAGGTCTGACACAGCCTTGGTTGCAAAAGAGCTGTGGAAAGATAAGAGCTGTAATGAGGATGGAATCACTGAGATGGAAGGATCCGTAGCGCAAGCAGACAGATGCACTCATCCACTGAGCACTAATAGAAAGTAAACAAGGTGAAAAATGGAAAGCCCAAAATTCAGTTTATTTACCTGAATATAGTCTTGGCAATATTAATAACAGAACCCATAAGGGAAGTCATCTCAATCTATAAACTGTAATGGATTTTGTGATGACAAGAACCAAATCTGCTGTTTTAAGATGAAAAACATGAGCTTGGAAAATGCAGCAGGGGAACAGAGTTTTCGGTCCTCTGGAGTGTACACATAAAGGTCTGGTTCATGGCTCAAAACCCTTGCACATTCTTCACAGCAGCTCATTTATTCATGAAAATAATGCACCATGCAATGAATCCAAAGAGACTTTCCTAAATACCACTCTTCACAGATTTCTCAAAGCCAATGCCAAACAAGGGATATTTTGTTCATTTAACCTCGACAGTGCAAAATTTTAAGGCATTGTCCCCAATTTACATGTAGTAGCAGAAGCAGTCAGAATTTGACAGGAATTTCTAAAACCAACTGTAGCATGTAGGCCACACACGTTACTAATATGAAGGAAAACTTTACAAAGCTTTAGTATCATTCTGCAATCTTACTGAATCAGTACAATTGGGACATATGCAGTGTAGTCATCTTGTATCTTGAGATCTCAGCTGATGGGTGCAGACCCTGCAGAGTGCCCAGTGGACAGCTGTGAGAGAATTGCCTGCCATGTGTGTGAGCAATAACCTGAAGATTTGTGACTTTGGGGTTCACCTAAACTGAAAAACTAGGAGAAAATTGTTAAAGGTAAGAAAGGAAAATGGAAAATTATTAATACAGCAGCTTGCAGATAGCTAAACAGATGCAATTATTTCTATAAAAGAGCATAACTAAAGATTAGAAGACATTGTAAGACATATAATTACCATTCAGAATATAACAGCTATTTTAAAATTAGGAATTTTACGTCAGATATAGTTGACTGTGTTTCTAGCACAATAAAACTGCTTTGAGAACTGTTACATCAGTAAAAAATCACATAGAAATAAAGCCCACATAAATAGGTTAAGAGCCCTAATAAGCCCAGATTTGTTAGAAATCGTGTTGCATTTTTTTTTAATCCTATTTAAAATTCCAAGTGCTTTTGTAGTCCATTAACTGCTAACATAAGTATAAATTTTCCTGAATACTCTAGTCAGTAGACAAATTTTCTTAAGGTGGAAAAGACATATTTAGCTTTTTTTTCTACTGATATTCTCATGAATTGACAATAATGGTCTTTCAACCTAATTATTTGGAGTAATTTTCTATGTTTCTATGTTTTCTTATCTGGGCAATCCTTTACATGATTGCCTTCCATGGATTCCACTAGAGTTTTTTATTTATTGATAAGAAAAGTATGCTCTGCCAAATGTATTTCATGTGGATGCTACCATTTCTGTTGCTGAAGGATTTTTATTTTGTTGAAAATTCCTTCTGATAAGTAAGGCTGAAAGAACACCAGTTCTTCAAAGAGGTCTAGAAATCTTACTGAGATTAAAATATACAGGATCATCCTGGATAGAGCAGCACTTCATTGACCCATCAGTCCTATCTCAATTTCTAGTGTATTCAGCTATCTGTGGATCTCTATGGTACCTGTTCATGTGCTCTGTCTCTGGGCATTTCAATAGAACTTGTCTTTTCCTGTGTCCTGACTTCATTTTAGCTTCAAGTGCTTCTTCAGTTTCAGCATGCATTTATGAGTTTGTAATTACTGACAGGGTCCAAACCCCTCACTGCCCTTTCTACAAGCTCTCCTTTTGCCTTTAGCAAGCCTAGAAGCTTCTTTCTTGTTCAAACCTGGTTTCTTCATAAAGGATAGGTGCCTTCTCATCCCCTTCATTTTCAGTCGCACAGATAAATTTTGCATTAGTAATCTAAGCAAATAAACAGGCAAAAATTCACAACGAATGTGTGTGATTTTGGTATCTTTTAAGCATTTCTTTTTTAAGTATCTACAGTTGTGGAAATCTAACAATTATAAAAGACTCATATCCTCACCCCCTTTCCCTTTTTTTTCCCTCCCTCCACTGAAAGAAAGGCAATCAGTTCCATAGGTTTTCTGGTGCACTTTGGTAGAGTGCTAGTGGAAGCAAATAGGGAGGAAAGATGTTTGGAGCTTTCAGAGCAGGAACACCTCTTTGAAAATTCTAACAGGACATAGGGATGAAAAAGATTTCTTCACCAAAGATAATAGTGGAGCTAAACAGCAGCTAAAGTAGAGGATCTGTTGTCACTGGCTCCATTTGCAGAAAACTTGGCAGAGCTGCTGTGTAATTGTTTCTGAGATCACAACATTGAAAACATATGACAAACCACATTAAATACCCATTACTGCTCACTCTGCATTGCATATCAGATTAATAAAACATACTTAATTTATGTGATCATCATGTCCCTCACTCAGAAATCTATCTGTATCTACAGCAAAAAGAGAGACCTTAACACTACCCCCAGAATAGTTCCTGATTTCAGAGCACCAGCAGAGAAGCACAGTTGAGTACCTCATCAGGATAAGTATGAGCATATTTCATGAAGCATAGTGCAATGGGTAGCCTCGTCACACAGTGCTCGGGAAACTTGAGCACAAAGCAAATAATAAAAAGCTCAGATGCTGTCTATTTCAATGTTACTTAAGAAAATAAAGGGAACATTTCATGAAAAAGCAAAGCTAAACCAGAAGACTTCACATAAATTTCTTCCACAAATGCTGTGGCATCATATCAATTATATAAATGGTCATCTAGTGACATTTTAGTCTGCCAAAATAAAACTGTTGATCAATCTTGAATAAATAACCCCATGGAGGTTTTGTGTTGGTTTGGTTTTTTGTTTTTTAATAGTTCCTTCCTGATTCTAAACTCTGTTATCAAAAATGACTTTGAGTGCCTAATCAGACACATCAGTCAAGCACCTTCAAGCACTGTGCCACCCCAAGTATGGATACCCCTCACTCAACAGCCAGCTGCAGTCAATTGCAAGTCCTTCAAAAGAAAAGATGCATGTGTAGAGGAAGAGGAGAATTTACAAGTCAAATTATGGCCCTGACTCTTACAGCTGATCAGCTGAAGCCCTGAAGAATGAGTTCTGATTATAATCACAGTCCTAATGTAAAGCTGAAGTGTTATGAGGGCATGTTGAGGGCAATGAAATCTATCCTACTCTATTTGGGCTTAACAGATGAAAAAAGAAGCAGGATGACTCAGTCCACATGTGTTTTTGGATGCAGGCGTCCCCAAAGTGTGGTGAAAGAATAACTGAACAAAATGTGGGCTTGCTTTATTTAAAGTACTGGTTTTAAAATACTCATCTTTTTGGATATGGAAAAAGAGGCAAGGATTTAATCTTAATTACATGAGCACTTCTTTTGCTTTTTACCCTCTCCTTTAACTGGGAATGGGGACAGAGTGACTGAGAGAGTGAAAGGAAGAGGTATATTCAGAAATTTTGCTATGTACTTGAGTTTGAAATACTTGATATTTAAAAACAGGTTTGCCCATTCAATACTGGCTTTTATTGTTTCATTAACACTGTATTTTTGAGTTACTACTTCTCTGTGACTTATTCTGCTTTTTACTTTTATTGAGATGCATGTCTCCCACTGGCACAGGAAAAAGGAAGATTTTCTTTGAGGTAATTATTAATTAGGCAATTATTATTTATATTAGTCCAGCAAACTAGAGACATCAGGTCTAGACCAGCACCAGAAATTGTTAGCATTAGATTGAGGCGCAACATATAAATTAGCCTTGCTCCAGAAAGTTTGCAGTTCAGTCACAAGACAGGAAACAGGCAGCAGCAGATGAATAACTGAGGCAGTTATTGCTCATGCAGTTCAGTGTGCAGAGAGCACTGCTTGCCTGTTCTCAACAGTGTTTTAGGTATCCTGGCAGAAGGCATTTTTCATGTGTTTCAAGGCTATTTACCATTGGAACTAATGAGAGTTCAGAAGAACCTAATGGAGGACAGATAACAGAATGCAGTGTTTTCCCTTTTTTCCCCTTCAATGTATTTTTATAAAATGGTGTTCTTTTTTTACCCCTCTCCTTTGAACAATATTTGTGCCAGTATTTATAATAATGGCAGATTATGTAATTTTTGAAACCCCCAACCAGAGGGGTGTTTTCCCCACTATCCATCTCACCAATGGCATACTTTTTTTTTTTTTGTCAGCATTTTGCCAGTCTGCTGTTCAGAATGTGCCAGGTGAGTTTTAATGCTAGGTGAAAGCCATCTTTTGAAATTATTTATGCAGAAAAATGTACTATTAAACACAGTGAGACATAACAGCAGTCAATCAGCCGCCTACAGTGCTAAGTTTATATCAAAACTATTAGGAACTGAGAAGAACCATTAGGAACCTAATAGCCATTGCACTCTGCTATGTGTCTTCAGGTGAGGGGTAACGGAGGATGGTCACAAACTCATAAAAGTACAAGTCATATTAGGCCAAAAGTAATTTCTGAATAGCATTCTCTTCCTCCAAGAAATGTCTTAATGCAGCCTGGATATCCCAGCGTGTTGTTAAAAGAGTGATCAATTGCTGTGAGCTGTCTGAATCCTTCACCATTCATGACTTGTTTCTTTATGCTTTAAAAAAAGCCACACCTCAGGGGAAACTCTCTCAAGAGAAGGGTTAAAAATATGAAATAAAGACATTGAATTTGCTGCTAATTTGTTAGTAGCTTAGCTGAAGAAGTTTGCCTATTCCCTATAACTGCTTGAAAATAGTAAAACAATTCTACTGCAAAGTCTAGGTGGGGTCTGCCTACACAATAATTACAATGTATTTTCAAAATCCTGACATCCATTTTAAAACAAGTGTTCTAAGAAAAATCAATGTGTTTATTTGATCATTTGGGTTCTATCAACCCATCCAGAGCAGTCCTATTTCCTATGTTTACTTTTGAAACCAAATTGAAGCAAATGATCCATCTAGGTTTTGCTAACAAATTCCTAGCAGGTATTAATAGTTAGTCTGGTTTTTCCTTCAGGTAATGAAGTCATTGATTTGGAGTTAAAAAGATACTTAGGCAGAAGTTCTAGATGTCCTGTATCAAAGCTTAACCCACAGAAAGCTCTCATTTGGGTAGGAGCAATCAGTAACTCACCTTGGATAAATAATCCTATTCACTTCTTTTCACTGTTGTGCTCAGGGACATCAGGCAATATATCTATGGTCTTCTAGAAAATGCCAATAATAGAGTTGCCATAAGAATGGTGAATCACTGACAGAGAAATGTTTCTCATTTGTGTTCCCACTCCCACTGCTAAGGAAACCTAATAGAGAAGTGCACGTAAAAAGTTGTGCATTCATTTTCACTAAACCACCGGATTTTTATTGAAATTTTTCTTTTTTTAAGTTTCACCATGATCTTACAGATGTGGATCTGTCTGTACCTTTGGCCTGCCTATGCTGCTTAGGGTAGGTACATAGTGGGCTCTGCTGCACTATTTATCTGTGTCTGCTCTTTGGACTGAAGATTTTTGTAAGTAATTTGTCAGTCCCCTTACTGAGTTTTAAGTAAAGAGGAGGTTTGCTATCTCAAGCTTGTAAGATCTTTATGCCTACTCATTATGTCATGGTCTTCGCCTGTCTTTGGTGTGCTGCTAGAGGACGTGCAGTCGGTCTGTTGCATTAATTTTTAGAAATATTTATTTAAGAAACAGGACCATGAAGGTTAGTAGAGACTGCTGTGTGCTCATGATGCTTCAGTCAAGAAATCCTTTTTAACAGATGTCTCAAATTTATTAGGCCACTGTACTACCAAAAACATTCTTGGCTGGGAAAAACTTGAGAAAGTCCTGTTCCTTTGTATTGTGTTTTTTAAACCGAAAGTTGTCTGGAACATAAAAAGATTCTTAATCCAAATAAAGTATAAAGTATAGAATCGCTATCAGTGCAGCACACTTGTTGAGAGAAGTTTCCTTTCAGAACTGTGAAGTACAAAGAATGTGAGTTATTCTTTCCTGATTCAGTTTTCAAATCTTCAAATGCAGAGATTTGCTGCATTGTAACACTTATTTAATAGAGATTGTTTCTACTTAGGAGAAGTAAGAACAAAGTACATCCAGTAATTAAATAGATTCAGGCGATTTCACCAGTTTTCTGTCAAATTTGAGCATAAATTATATTTGGGGACTCAATAAAAAGAATAGTACTTTGTTTCACTAACTTTGCAGAAAGTATAATGTCATTAAGCTGACCTTTTCACTGAATAACTGATTATTGTATCAGATATGTTATATCACATGAAAATATTACGTAAAACATTAATATTGAAAAAGAACTAAGATCGTGAAATGTAAGATGTCAAATGACAAACGTCTGTAAAAAGTTTAGTTTAAGCCTTTGTGCACATCTCAGATAAGCAGTTCAGTATCAACAGGTTAATAAGCTGACATCCCACAGGCATCTGGCACAGCACACCTGCAGATGAGCTGCCTTACTTGTAGGAAAGATATTGCTTGTGATATCCTCACCTAGAGTCCTAATGATAGCAGAGAATTATTTATAAAATAAAACAATTTTTCTAGGTAGATGAAGTTTCATCTGAGGATGTAATACTTCAATTTTACCCTAGACTGTACATCTTGTACAGTTCTACAGCTATTGCACATTGGTAGATTTTGGGACTAGAACAGGTTTTAGTGATTCTTCATAAGTCCATGTCTGTGATTCTCTATGAATTTGCTATTTTATACTTAGATGTTTACAGTGGAATGGTTTTGTATTTTGAAAAATATAGATGGAGAGAAAAAAGACAAGAACAAGAGAAGAATTGAATTGCTGTAGTAATTAAGGCATAAGAACACAAGCTGATAACAGAACAAAAACAGGACATTGAAAGGCCGTTTTGTCACTCACAGCCTGAAGTCCTGAATATGCAAACTTGAGCATAGTGAAGCCTAATTTATAATTCTGATAATTCATTTTCTTATATGTAACCATTTCAGATGTTGCTGCTTCACAGTCAATATTATGAGAAAGTGAAAAGTGTCAGTTTTCTAAGATATAATCAACTAAATTTAAAAGAGACATGGAACCATTTCAGACTTGCCTCCTAATACCTTTGAGGTAATAGAAATGTGCTATTCTTCCATCTAATTTTAAAACAGAGAAGAAAAGAAACAGACAAAATACCCCAAACAATTATTCATGTAAATATTGATTTCCTATTACTTTTTAAGGTTTTCTTTTTCATGTGTCAGAGCACATTCACCCCATCAATAAAATCTGTTAGTGTGGTGCAAAACAGTTCTTGGATTCTTTACTTGAGAGAAAGATGAGGAAAATACTTTTTAAAAAAATCCTTTAAAGAAAATGTCTAGACTGGGAGTTAATCCTTCTTCCATTGAATGTTTCTACATATCCAGGTAAGCTGGCAATCACAAGGTGTCTCCAAGTGTGTCTGTCCTGTTAGTCATATTACAAAATGTGACAATTACAAAAATTGTATTACAAAATAATAAAAATTTTATCTTCAGATTTCAAATATAGAATTAAATTTAATCTAATTGCACAATCACAGTTCCTTTTTAGTTGTCAGCACTAAGTTGCTGCCAGTAAAAGTTTATAATAAAAGGAAGCCAAAGATGAAGTTTGGCACCTACATGAGAGGAGAAAAGGGAAGGCAGTGGGACACTGTGCAGATTCACAACAGCATACAGATTCCAAAAACAAGTATACAGCTTTGGTGTCAGATCTGGTCCCAGGTTCTTTAATCTAGAAATTTAAATCTGCAATTATTCTGCTCCGCAGTATAGCACAGTCAGTAAGGATTAGTACATGTAAATTTTCCAGATACATAAGCTCAGTAAAACCCTACTAAAATGTTGAGGACTGAGTACAGCAGTTTGGTTCTCTGTGTTTTCCTTTTAATTTATGTTTACCTAATCTATCCTCGACTAGTGAAATATATGAAGAGTTTGCCTATTAGACAAAAAGAGCCTCTAGTGGCTTGAAAAATTATAGCTTGTGGGGTTTTTCTTTTTTTCTTCAGTTAATGTCAAATTTTGTAATCTTTAAGATAAGCCTGTCAACCATCTTAGTCAATTTAAAAAAGGAATTAGACAGAAGAAAAAGGAATATATGTATACACTGAGAAAATGTACTGCACCTTATTAAGAAACCAAAAAAATTAATCAGTGGGAAGTTCACATTAATCTTATATTTTTATTAAATTATTAGTTTTAGATGATTAAATCATTATCTTAGAATAGAATAATTCAAATAAATAAGACTCTAAAACCTAAATGTGATTAATTTTCTGTTTATTTTTAATTTTAAAAAAATGGAGGAAAAGTGATTTTTTTTTTCCATCAAATATATCCATTGGAATTCCTTTCAGCAGATTTTATCAAATTACTTTTGAAAAATCTTTTAAACACAGACAAATGCAAAACTAATCAGTCTGTATGATGCAATGATCCTGCACCCACAGAGGAAGAATAAAACATCTGGAATTAAAAGGTTAAGATCGCACGAGTAACTCTGGCCACTTCAATTTCCATGATAAAGAAATACTTTGTATTGTTGTATGAAAATGAAAATAGAAAGCTGAAGCAAAATAAAAATCACATTATGACAAACTGTGAAAGGGTAATCAGGCTAGCTAAAAGATAAGTCTTCAAATTTTAAAGTAGAAACCAAAGTAACTGATTAAAAAAACAATTTTTTTTCCCAGATACAAAAGGAGATTTTGTCAGTATATTTGGGTGAGCTTTTGAAAGTCTAATGTTGATGGAGAACATTGGTAATTTCACTCATGTGAAACAAAGGTATACTTACTGGAAAGCTGTTCAATTAAGTACGTGGTACCTAAACTGCAAATATTTGCACCTATTTAAACTGCCAAGACTTCAGTGCAAGGAGTTCAGTTTTGCCCATTAGCCCCAAAGCTGAAATGGCAGCACACAATTTCATTTTAAAAGAGATTTTATCTGATGATGAGAAAAAGCTCTGGTATGGAAAGAAACCACTTTGTGCAGTTGTTGAAATGAAGATTAAACAGTCCACACATGAGTAGCTCAAAAAATCCTTGCTATTGAGAAAGAGGATTTTCATGTTCAGTTCTAGTATCAAATTAAATTCACTTTCATAAAGCACGTAAAAACTTTTCCAGTCACTGTTGGCATCTCTACTGAAAGTGACATATGCTACAAGCAATTAATGTTGCAATCTGTATTTGAAAAGGGACCTTGACAAACAAATTACTCTTAAAACTTTTAATTGATTTTTAGTACTTTAGTAACAAGCTGAGTGCAAATCACTGAAAGAATATTTTCCAGTCATGTAAATAGCTGTATGATTCATTCCATAAATAAAACAGTGGTAAATGGGAAAGACTAACTTTCATTATTTTCTATTCAAGTAATTAGGCAATTCCATATAGTTAAACATGACAAACACTTGGAAAAATTTTTATAGACAGTCAATAAGAGCATAAAATAATTTCTAGAAATCTATCTTAGCAATTCCCCTAACACCTGAAGATAACATACCTGTAATCTGGTTGCTTAAGAAAATTTATTTTTACAGTGAGGAAATCATAAGAGAACTGAGTGAGGGATGTTCAGTTTGCAATTGCTTATATTCAAAATCCAATGGGAGGCGCTGTGAGCATCCTGCTGTAGGTGATGACCTTGGTTTGTGTAGGAGGTTGGATTAGATGACCTTCAGAGGTCTCTTCACACTACAGTTATTTTGCAATTCTAAGTTTATCACCAGAGGTTTCTAAGCGTGCTATGATTAGTGACCAAAAAAATTACAGTAAAGGTTAAAGAAGCTTATCTTGTACATTAAGGAGCGTCTTTTGCCCTTATGCAATAGGGGACCTTATTGCAAAGATGTTTCAGGGCTTGCAGTTAAAATAATGAATGGAATTAATCAGTTTAAGATATAAGATTTTTTAGTTGGAGCATTCAAATCTTTAAAAATTTTTAAAGATCATAATTTTTGAATAGACTTCTGAATATCATATAGTCCAGCATCACTGAGTCTGTCAGCTTTGTCTTGAATTAAAGATTATGTATGTAAAAAACACTTCTATATGTAATGGGAGTTCTCTTAGCAACTAAAATTGCAGTCACCATTAGTCATCAAGCTCTGCATCAGTTACTAAATAAACAACAAAAAGGTCCAGATGAAAAACTGAAAAAAACCCATTTTGCTTTGTTAGTCACAATAATCTTGAGGAATGTCTCTGTCTCTTCATCTGTGACCTACCAAAAAATCAACACACTTTTAAAAATTACGTTTTTGGAATAAACAATTTTCCTATGTGGATATTTGTGCAGTCATTCTTATTTGGAGTGCAGATGGTCTATACGATCTCTGGTGAGTTCTGGGAACCAGCAAGTGAATCCATACCTTGTCAGGTGTGGAAAGCTGGGTCCATAAAAAAAAAAATTAAATGTAGGGGATAGAGAGGGAGAATAGGCATTCTAATTATAGGGTAGAAAGTGAAGAAGAAAACAGAGAGCAGAGGACAGACTGGAAATGGAGTGTATTTAAATAGGCCAGGGATAGAGAAGGATCAATATTTCCAATATAATCGTAAAAGAAATTTGAAAAAAGTCTGTCAGTTAGCACATGATGAAGTATTTTTCTGACAAGATATTCTCCTGTCAGTAGTTAATAAGAATGCAGAATATCTCACTTGTGAGAAGGTCACTTTGATATTCATAATAGCACAAGAAAATCTGTGCATGGCAAAACTCTCTGTGATTAACAATGCTTTTTCTAAAGGCGTCTGGAGACAGTTATGTATCTGCACAACTCTTAGCTGTAATAAGGCAGTAGCTGCATTCAAAGAACACAGCTTGACATTTATCTTCTCTGAAAAATAAAAAGATTGAGAGCAAATAGAGTTTTTGTTTGTTTTGTTTTTTTCTTTTGACAACATTGAAACTCCTTTGTGATTAGTTATGAAAGAAATTAAATATCATTAAAAGGTCATAAGAACTCACATGGTCTGAAAACTAGAGGGAGTCCAAATGATGAAGAGCCTTGGAGGAAAATATTTTACAACTAATGTGCTAACAAATGACATTCTACTTGGATCAAAGGCAGTGATAGAGAGGAGGAAGCATAAATTGCCTTTCTTTTTATTTTGAAAAAAAATCTGTGTAGAAAAGAAAAAAAATCCGTCAATGATCCTCAAGTAATTTTACAGTAATGTAAATAGATTGTATGAATAGAATCTCAGCCCTCATTTTGTTACAAAAAGTGACATTTCTAAAATAATAAATCAACTCATCATAAAATCTCCATCCCCTTTAGTCGCTCCCAAATTACAGAATATAAATAAATATTTTAAACTGTCTAATGATAATTTCATAAGTTTTGCACTGCATAAACCTTCTCTGTATAAATATAAGCACAGCAACTTCATATTTTGATTGTAGATGCAAAAATGTTTTGACATTTTATTCTCTACAATTTACTTCAGGTTCATCTAATAAAAAAAGGAAATTTTTATGTTTTTTAGAGATTCACAGTCCTTTCTGCTTTATTGAAGCATTATTCTTACAGAGCCAGGGGAAATATATTTCTAATTTTGAACTTAGGAGTTTTAACTCTAAGCTCTGGGAGTTGCTGAAAGTTTAAAATACTTTAAATTAAATATTGTTAACACACAGAATAAGTTAAAATTAACTTGATTCAGGTTGGTAGAACCATTTTATTGAAATTAATATGTATTAAGTCCAAATTTATAAAAATATTAGATCAAGAATGTATCAAAAGCCTACAATATCACTTTTTAAACATTTTTGCCAACAGATTTCCCAAGAAAGTGTGAGGCATGAAGAAACTTTTCTAAGTCTGTAATGAGTTAGAGAGCAGAATTTCCTCATGGCAAGAGTTTTTAAACTTTGAACTCAAACCTTTTCAAATATTTTCCTTTCATTTTTCTTTAGCAAAAAATCTCAACAGTTCTCCACAAGTATCAGCTCACGTCTTCACAAAAACAAAAAGCAAAGATCAGAAGAAGAAACTATTGAATTACTAAGTTCTTTGTGTCCACAAATTTGTTTAGTTCCTTTTTGATCTTGAAAATACTTCCTCTTCCCATGAACTCCTGTGGCAGCGTGCTTCAGATGTTCATGACCTGGTCTGTAAAATCATATTTTTGTTTCAGAATGACTACCTAACAGTTTTACCAATTGTCCCCAAGTTCCAGAACTGAAAGAAATTCTAACAGTTTTACTGTCATCTTACACAGTACCCTCATGGGTCAGTAAATCTCTTATATCTCTTCACGGCTTTCCTCTGTAAACCAGAAAACCTCAGGGTCTCTCCTCATAAGGGGCTCTATTTCCTTTATCTATCTAATTGTGCTTCCCTGAAGCATCTCTAGCTCTTAAATACGTTTCCTGAGATGCACAGACTAGAACTGAATATGACAACAAGATGATGATGCAAGAAAATTTTATGTAACAGGAAAAATGAATTCTCCATCTGGTTTTCAGTGCCCTACGTGATCATAGACAGCATTGTCACAGACTTTTTCAGATTCTGATGCTTGACTTGTTAATTTCTGAAAACTGTTGATGGCCCTAAGACCAGAGTTTTAATTATTAGCTCCAAGTTAGACATTACAGGATGTTTTGTATTATTTTTTTTCTTAGATATACTGATTTCATTTTCCTATACTGAAATTGTTGTTTCACCTTTTGTCCACTCAGCTTTTTGAGGTTCTTCTGAATTTCTTCTGCAACGGAGCAGCAATGAGCTACTAAATGTAGTTTAGAATATTCTGAAGGAGATGGTTATTTATTAGTGCTTTTCCTCTTCCAGGTAATTGTAGAAGAAGATATACAACCCAGCTCCTCATGAAAATGCAGCTCTAGTTGATCCTTAGTAGACAAGAGACCTTTATAGACAGGTTAGTAATGACTGAGGAAGGAAAAATAAAGAATAGGCTAAAACAGGACTTCAGAAAATTGCCAAAATAACCTTTCTCAGGCTATGTGCAATACAGCGGTTCAGTGTTGGGTAAAGACACAAAGTATCTCAGTCTGTATGGATTTGATTTTTCAAGGAATTGTGAAATAGGCTTCCACTGCTATGAAGTTTTTTTACTGGAAAACATCTACGTAAAGAGTGACAAAGAAGGACCTCAACAGCTAATCAATACAAATTGATTTTCTCATTCACTTACTCATGAAAGGGGAAAGGGGAAAGGGGAAAGGGGAAAGGGGAATGGGGAAAGGGAAATTTCCAGTCAGGAAAGTTGCCTGAAACAAACTCATTTTCATTTTCATCATCCCTCTCCCTTCAAAGCCTTCACTGACTTTTGTCTCTGATTTATTCACTGTAAGTCTTGTTTCTACAGAGGAGTCTAATATTCTTCTGTAATTCTAGGTACTGAATTGAAAGAGGCTTTTCAATTAGTTTACTGTTACATTTGCTTATCATCATATCTAATGCCATTTCATTTTTTTCTGTTACATTTAGCCTATCAGATTTTCTGCTAGCTGAAATGCTTTTGATCTCGGTATATAAACTGTTGGTTTTATTCACGCAATACTAGTGAAAATTCCTTCAAAGTGTGTTAAACTGACCATGACTTGAAAATACCCATTCCTGATGGTCTGAAACTGATCTCTCCAGAGACTAAATCCCATTTTCTAAATTGTTTTTGCAGAAATGACTGACTCCTATAAAGTGCTTTGGTTTGCACAATGTTGATAAGACATGAATTAATTCAAAGGATTCCTGCTACCTAGATAGGAAAATGTTATCTCTGTTTTTCAGATGCAGAAATTGAAAAGGTGAAGAGGCTTCCTAAGGCCATAGGGTAAGGTTAGAGCTGGTGCTTCAACTCGCCAGTGTCTGGCTTCTAGTCTAGAATTATAAATGTCAAATATCATACATAGTTAACACACAGTTAATAGTTAGGATACAAATAGGTATGTTTTTCTCACAGAGAAATAATAAAATAAATACAAAATTTTATACTAGTCAGCTACTGTCCAATATTTTGAACAGATATTCAAAGTGTGGGAGAATATGCAGAAGGGTAATTTTCATCTTCCTGACAGTATATAGTAAACCAGACTTTTTTCACTGGCTGCACTCCATTACAGGGTCCAGTTTTGAAGGAAATTTTCTTCAGACTTCTCATTCATATCCAAAGATTTTCATTCTTGTGGTTCTGAGGTGTGAACTTACATGTTATTAAGAAGTATTGGACTAACAACCATGGAGAATAAAGTTTCGTATTGATATTTAGACTACATACTGTGCAGCTTTTTCAAAGGGTGCTTGATTATAGATGTAAAAATGACTCAGATCAAAAAGCAAAGTGGTGACAGTAAGACTGACTGTGTCTTGCACATCCCAAGAGCACTACTCAGCAAATATTCAGACTTCTCAGTCTCAAAGTGTGATATGAAGGGTTATTTCCCTTGTAATAATTATGTTTAAAATTTATTTATTTTTTCAGGAAACACATGAAATAGCAGAATTTAACTGAATTGCCCAGAACCAACTCTGTGTAGAACATGAGGAACTGCAAGAGCCTTCTAACCAATGCTGCTTTCACAGAAGCAAGGCTTACTGTCACACTAGAGCCAGCCTAAATTCCCCTCAGGATGATCCTTAATCATTGGTAATCTTTATAACAATTAGCAATTATTATAGTATATAAAAAAATGATTACTTTAATATGGTGACCTGAGCACTATTGTTTGTTGAGATCCAATTAGTTCCAACATTCTGAGAATGAAGCAAAGGGTATAAACATGACCCATAGGAAAAGATCACTTCCACCAATGGATGCAAAGTGGCAACATTTGCCATCACTGGAACCAGATAGAAATTGAATAACTGTATTTTAAGAAGAATGTTAAAGCCAGCTATAAGAACAGAGGAAAGAACTTGGAAAAGTAAAAGAAATTAATTTGCTCCTCTTCAGCTTCTGATCAATGCCAAATGAATACTTGGTTGTAACACTTTTTGTGAAAGTGAGAGTTGTATTTTGGTATATGCAGGAAAAACAGGCAATGGAAACACTTGTCATTCACAGATGCAGACTATTAAAAGACCATATTGAAAGAGAGAAAAACAATTCCATGCAACGATGCTCATGCTTTGGCAGAAATATTGTAAATATTGAAATGCTGCATACAATTTAACAAGTATTGAAACAGAGATTGGATGGTTCTTTTCCTTTCTATTGGCCATCCTGAGGAGGGTTTGTCATTTGAAGAATGTAAAAGAACTGACTTCACAGAAAGGCATGCTCATATTTTAATTAAAGAGTCCAAAAACCCAGGACTTTTCTTAAACAACCTTTTGTAATTGGTACAAAATATGCCAACATTGGTCTTTGTAGAATATTACACAAGCTCTCCACATGCACACCACAAATGCAGGCTGACACACCTCCAGAGCCACAAATTACTGTTTCCCTCTAAAAGAATTTCTTGAGGGTAATGCCATTATGGTCAAAGTCCAGCCACTGATCTGCACCAACACTTTCCAGAGAAGCAAGTCAGAGACAGAGGAATCTGCTGCTTTAGTGGCCCCACTGTGGCCTCATTGTGCCCTGGCACCAGGCGGGCAGCACAGGCTCCCCAGGTGTGCTCTGTGCCCTGCCCTACTGGGTGGTTGCAGAGGTGCTTGGGGGATGATGCACTAGACTGCTCCTCAACATCCAGAAATATCGTCCAAGAGTTTGGAAGAATCCAAAATCAAGGCTAGTAATGAGAGAGCAGATACAGTCCAAGTGTGCAGGAGATAATTATTCTGTTTTTAAGAACTGCACCACAGGAAATTGTCTCTGTTGCTGTTATAGCCATGTTGTTATGAGTTTCTCGTTAAGGACTTCTCTGTGACAATGAGTGAGACTTGGTCTTGCCTAGTGTGTGGCAGTTAATGAGATACTCATTTATTGCACCAGAGCCTATTAACAAAGAAAAAGAAAGTGCTAAAAGTCTAAACTGTGGTGACCAACATAGGGAACCCCAGGCACTTAGGTCAGAGTGGATTTATGGCCTTTGATTACACTGGTTTTTAACAGGAGGCATGTTATTCCTGAATATAGTACATAACAATTCACAGTCTTACTGTTCATCCCCTATTAATCTACTGAGTATTTTTTCCTATTATTTATTAAACCCATTTATTTTGTCTTTTTCCAAGCCACAGCATATGTATACATTCACATCCTGTATTTAAGGACACTTCTTCCTGATGAAAATTACCCTTGTGTTCTTTCAGCCCTATTCACAACAAGGAGAAATAGCAATTCAGTCACCTTTAATAGATGCCAATGAAAACAGACTTTAGCATAAGCAGAATTGCTTTTGTTTTAAGCAGATGCTGTTACATGGAGTACATTATGTTCTCCATAGGGTGTTCCACACAGTTTTTGCAGGATATTATAGAACAAACTGACAGTGATTAATGCTGATAAAAAGCGCTATAAATTTATCTGCATGCAATCATTGAATATCTCTTTGTTAAACCTGACTTGCTCTTGGCACAACATTTCTGTTCAGGTCACTGACACTGGAAGGCTTTTGCACACCATGAACATTTAGTTAATGTCATCTGGGTCAGTTCAAAGCAATGTTTGATCTTTGATTAAGATATAAATTGTGAAAGACATAATTCATATCAAGGCCAATTAGGATCTTTTCAGTACACAGTACATAACATGTTCTAATAACATTAGCATTCAATCTACTTCATTGGAGGCATGAAACTCAGAATTAATTTTTCTGCTTAACAGCGTAAAGGACCTTAAGATCAGAGAATACAGCAAAATTCAGAATCATACTTTGTATTGATAGCAAATATCAGGCTGTGTTTGATGCATATCTTTTGGGACTTTAGTACTTCAATTCCAAATTATTTTGGTATTATGGTGTATGGATAATTAGTCTTCTCTACTATTGAATTTGATTCTTAAGAAAATAAGTCAAGAAAAAATAAATTTAAAAAAAAGGAATAAAAAATGAAAACTGCATAATAATGTTAAGGGGAATAATGATGTTGATAAAAACAATAATAATGGTTGTACCAACATGATAAAGGATTTATTTTTTATCTAATGTCTCATTTAACTAGTGTGAAAAACTGTTGACTTACTGTGTTAATACTACTACAAAGTCACCAATTCTAGATTCTATATTATGTAAGTAAATGGTTCTGTTACCTAAAATACCAGTTTTAGGTGACACACTCACATGTTGTGTAAACTAGACATAGTTTAGCTTTTGTATCCTTAGCTATCACAGTGACTTTGAAGAAGCACAACAGTTTATTCAACATCTCATAACCTCCAAGAATTACTTGCTTTAATACTTTTAATAAAAAAGAATAAATAAATTTTAATAATAGTTGGTACTCTTTGACTAGATTTCCTTTTTTATTTAAAGGTAGTGTTACTGCTTTCCTGGTTTGGTTTTACATGAATTTCTTAAAATCTTCCTGTGTTTGCTTTCTTTGTTGCTCTTTATTTTCAAGGTGACACTGACTTTTTAAATGACTATTATAAGAGACCTTCATAAATATTTTCTGCTGACACAATGCC
The DNA here is from genome assembly GCA_013400955.1 of Drymodes brunneopygia. Taxonomy (NCBI): domain Eukaryota; kingdom Metazoa; phylum Chordata; class Aves; order Passeriformes; family Petroicidae; genus Drymodes; species Drymodes brunneopygia. The sequence continues at coordinate 164,830 of VZTZ01040326.1, forward strand.
AACAAACACAGAATCTCACTGGGGATTCATCAAATATTTTCAAATAACCTGAAACATTACAAGTGTCAGGATGGTTTGCTTTTAGACATGCAGCTGAATTGCTTGGGGTTTAATCACTACTTAAAAAGAATAAAATACCTTTCATAGACATGGACTAATATGTCGTGTGGCTACACTGTAGGCTGTGCTATACAGATAAGCTCTAGGAAAGACTAAAAAATAAATTCAGCCCAAATAGTTTTTGCATTGTCACTCTCTGAATGTCAACACAATTGCTATTACCTTATCAGTAATTAACTTATACACTGTCCACCTTTGCTATCTGCTCTCATCCTTATTTTTCATTTACTAGAAATTCATTAGTCTCATTTTAGTGGTAAAGGAATCATTCATTGGTAAGTTCAGCTAAGTAAATCTTCCTTTCTTAAAACAGAAAGTGCCTCAGAACAATTTACTGTTATAGTAGTCCCATAGAATAAACATCATCAAATCAACTTCATGATCATAAGTCTTTGAATTTACAGTAATCCTTAATCCTCTCCAGACATTCAGAGGATGTCTGCTGAGATAAAGGGTTTTCTGTAGTCATTTCACAAGAGTACACAGCATGTGGACTTTGCAGCATACTAAGGATGTGCACTTACTCTTCAATCATCATGATCCAACCCAGGGGCAATTAGATGCTGAGTTAGAGCTTTCTCACAACTTGAGCATGTCCTGTGATTAAGAGGTTTGTTATGTAAACATTGAGTGTTCCTCCATTGACTGGTTTAATGCTATAGGAACTACATTCATTAGAAACAGAAGGCTGTAGTGAATCAGAAATGAAACAGAAGATATAATGTACTTGAACCCTAGGTTCTCAGGCCCAGAATTAAGCATCTGTCAAAGGATTTGGAGTAGGTCAGGGGAAGTTTTCTGCTTGAAGCATTTCAGAAATGATGAAAAGAATACTCCATTCCTTCCTACAAAAAGGAAGGTAGAAACTACTGGGATGACATTTATCCTGCTGCAAGGGTGGTTCCCCACTTATGCAGAAGCAGTCAGTTGGGCAGAAAAATGTATACTGGTATTCTGTGCTTTCAACTGGATCTTATCTGAAGAAATGGAATAGTAATGGCCAGTATAGAGAAAATGCAGATTGGGGTAAGTCAAGCTGGGGAAGGCAACCTCAAGACAATTTTAATTAAAGCTCTTGAGGTCAGTTATGCCAGGTTTCCAATTTATTTATTAAATGGATTTGCCTTCAAACAAATAATTTTTATGATATTTTTGTATCCAGGTAAACCACTCAGTATAAAAACTAGACAAGGAAGATTCTCAAGAAGATAAAACAAAATAAAAGCTGGCAGATTCCATGTCTTTCTAGTCTTATATTATATATTATTGTCTAGGAAAGACTAAGCTGTGATGTGGAAGTACACTTTCTCTCCTTTGTTACTTTCCAGACTATTTACTGTGAACAGCCAGTGCCAAAAGTATAATTAGCCTTACTTGGAAAGTGGAAGCTACACTGGCAGCTGTCCATGTGCATAATCAAAATACTTCTAGAGGAAAATAAAAGACTGATAAAAATAATCCAAAAGTCTTTTAGGAAAATAATAAAGTTCTTATATATTAGACAACACCAGTAAACTCAAAGAATGGAGGAACTGTTTATACTGTTAAGTATATAAATATCAAATACCATTATCTTGCAGTCATTGAATTTAAGATTTCTGTTATTTCAGAGTTTCTAAGATTTACTTCAATGGAGATCTCAGACGGCTAGGCAATTCAGTTCTGTTAATGTATTTCCCTTTGTATTTAACATATGGTTCTAACTAATTTATTGTTTAGGGATTTTTAAACCCTCAAATTATATGACACACTGTGTAGTGTAAACAAGATGGACCTCTTTGCAGTATTTTGATACTGATTCATCAAATACCAATTCAAATTAAAAAAAACCAAACCACTCAGCCTGTAGACTTTCATTATTAGAACACCGAATTGCACAGACTCATTTCACTTACTTCTAGGAGGTTTTGTTTAGTCTCCCTTCTCTGTCCCAGATGTTTCACTAACAATATAATTGGATCTTTATTAAACATAGTTGCCGGAGGAAGAGTGGTAAATTAGCCAAATTAAAACTAGGAGTTAACTAAAATGATCATAAAATGATTCAGAACTGATGTGAAAAAAATGGGTACAGTCTACATATTGGGCTGAAGTGTAAGATATGGTCTGAAGTAGTTCTGAGAGGTAAAAATGTACAACATTTGTTCATTTGACATTCAGTACAAATGACACAGTTTGGCAGTGTGATAAAGCAGATTTTGGGATTCCTTCTGCCATATCAAATACATTGCAGTCACAACAGCTAGTGCTGGATCAAAGTCACTCAAGGGCCAACAGACAAGTTCATATGATCAAGATTTCTGAAAAATGGAGTAACCTGCTCACAGCAGTGAGTCTTCATCAGGTCAGTTTTCACATGCCTTCCTACTGCCATGTAAAACCATCAGAAATTTTGATTTGTATGATTTATTATGTACCAGTGTAGTCACATGTCCTCAACTGGTTTGTATCTCGTTGGCTCTATGATATCTGTGATGACCCAGATGCCATGTTACAGCTGCGGAACATGATGGTTTGATAATTTAGAAAATTAACTCACTTCAATCAAGAACACAAAAAATGATACTAGTTTTTCAGTACTGTTTCCTGTTTTCATAGTCCATTCTGTGTGTTTCTTCTTTCTTCTTCTATGACTCCATTGTTTGTCCTGACTTGTATAAATCCTGTACACTAAAATGCAGCACTAGTTCACGAGCTGAATAAAGGCATTCTCAGTAGTTATATATCATCATTCTGGACTTGAATTTTGTCCAAAAGTTGTATAATCGATATATAATGAATACCAGTGTTGTTTTGAACCAGATTTATTTTTATAGAAGAAAAATAAAAGCAGTAGAATGAAGTTAAAGATAAGGTACCTCTTGGTCTTGTAATTATAAATGCCCAACTAAGCATTGTAACAGATTTATGACTTGTCCTTGAACCTATGGGATAGACAAAGAATTGAACCATTCTAATCTCTTCTTTCACTTCAACCACATATTTGAACTGGTGGAGAGAGAAAAATATGTATTTCAGATTGGAAACTCAGTAATTGTGGAAATAGTTAACAGATACCTTGAAACATTGAAGGTTCAGCGGCATGACATCCACCTTTTGGGTCCAGTGATGGACAGACTAATTTGGCTGCTCTCCTTATCTACATTCCTCTCTCTCAGACTAATCCTGTTAAATCTACCAAAGGAAATATTATAGCATGCACCTTTGATAATGATATAAACATCCACATCTGAATGTTTAAACAGCAGCTTCACAAAGAAACTTGCACAATGTGTCATAGTTGCCCTTCATTTACTGGTGTCATTTCTGTCTGTGACCAATATACCAACTGTGCTACTAAAAACTGATAAGCACAAAATTACCACTGAAGTACCATGGTAACCACTGTGCTCTGTCTGCTGTTTCCCTGGTCACAGAGTCTAACAGTTCTACAAATACTGTTTTTCTCTTGTACCCCATTATATTTTTGCCCTTTCCAAATTAATTAATTTCATATGTGTTTTTTTCTTCTGGAGAGACAATATTTTCTTTCTTGAGTATAAGATTATATAGTCAGCAGAAATATTATTGGTTACCTGTTTGCTGTGTTAGTACTAAGTCCACTTCAGAACCACTTTAATAATTTTAATTGTCCCCTTCAATATTGAACTTAGTTCCTTTAAAAACCTTAAAAGAAAGAAAAAATCCTCAGCTTTTCAGCTATAGGCATTCTTATATCAGCAACTTAATATGCAGGTAGTCTGTTTTAATGAGAACTTTCAGGAGAAGAAGAGGAGTTGAAGTTTCCAAACACATAACAAGTTGTACTTGTTTTCTGTCTCATAATAACATTGGTACAAAAAGCCATCAAAGTTACAAACTTGATGGAAGTTCTAGTATGTCAAGTAACCAATTTCATGTACGAATATAATTTTTAGTTTATTATTCTAGTTAACTTCAACCTGTCTTGAAAGATCAAAGATTCAGAGTGTATATATCAGAGTATATATTCCATTAAATGCTTCAATTTAAATCTAAGAAATCACTTTCCTACTGTGTGGGTGGTGAAACACAATAGATTACCATGAGATGTTGTGGAGTCTCAAACCTTGGAGATATTAAAAATCTGACTGGACACAGATTTTGTGCAAACTGTGGTGCTTTGTGCTGGGGGTCTGCATTAGGTGATCTCCTGGAGGGTCTTCTCCCCTCAGCTACTCTGTTATTCCCTGAACTGCAAGTTCTTTTCAAGTGCTCTGGTTTCTGTCACCAGAGGAAAAGAGAATATCCTCAGGGGCACCTTTCTAGGCAGTCTTGATGTTTACCAAGCTGGAGGGAATTACTGCTCAAAAGCATCTACCCATACAAAGGGTGAAAAATTAGACAAAAAAGGTGTAAATAATCCCCAAAAAGTAAGATTTGGATTAACTCTTGATCTTCTTTACTGTTTCATATTGCATGTCTTTTCCCATTAGCGCTTCTGTTTTTTCCTTTTTTGGAAATAATGTTTTTGTCATTTAGATAGGCTTAATGAAGGAAATCCACAGACAAGGCTACAGAGACAGAAAAGAGGTGACAAAACTGATTGCTTAAATGGAGCAAAAGTAAACAACTTTTGTTTCCCAAGTTCCTTTGTTTCTTTCTACTTATCTCTTTTTCTCAGGCTTTGTATAGAACAAATGCCACTCTGAATTCTGGCTAAGTCATAGTAGAATATAGCAGAGATAAATTGTGGGGATAGCCAGAGTTGAAGGATGCCTGTAAATAACAGGATAATTATAGGTAATGCAGAGCAGAAAGAGAAATCTGCTATGAAACATAAAACCAGGAAATGCAGAAGAAGATACAGAGAAAGCCCATAAATTTTTACCTGCTGAGAACATTATGCTAGTGAGAAATCAGTCTTGTATTAGAAATTGAACCGTGATCTCCTGTAGCCATATACTTTACTCTGCTCTTTCCAATCAGATCTTGCCATCAGCCCGATGATACAGATGAACAAAAATCAGTTGTTACCTGCACACATAATCACAGAAATATTTATTTTGGAAAAGGTCTCTGAGACTGAGTTAAACATTTGACCAAACACCACTATGTCAACTAGACCATGTGACTAAGTACCACATCCAGTCTTACCTTAAACATCTCCAGGGATGGTGACACCACCACCTCCCTAGGCAGCCATTCCCATGTCTAATCACCCTTTCTGTGAATAATTTTGTTTTAATGTCTAATCCGAGCCTCTCCTAGCCCAGTTTATGACTGTGTCCGCTTGTCCTGTCACTGGTTGTCTGGGAGAAGAAGCTGACCCCCACCTGGCTACAGCCTTCTTTCTGGCAGTTGTAGAGAGTGATAAGGTCTCCCCCAAGCCTCCTCTTCTCCAGACTAAACACCTCTAGCTCCCTCAGCTGCTTCTCATAAGCCTTGTGTTCAGACCCTTCCACAGCTCTGCTGCCCTTCTCTGGACACACCCCAGCACCTCAATGTCCTTCCTGAACTGAGAGGCCCAGAACTGGGGACTTAAGATGCAGCCTCACCAGTGCCAAGCAGAGAGGAAGAACCACTTCCCTGGTCCTGCTGGCCACATTATTCCAGATACAGGCCAGGATACCACTGGCCTTCTTGATCCCCTGGGCACAGCAGGCTCATGTTCAGCCCCTGCCAACCAGCACCCCCAGGTCCTTTTCCACTGGGCCACTTTCCAACCACTCCGCCCAAGTCTGCAGCGCTGCCTGGGGCTTCTGTGGCCAAAGTTCAGGACACAGCACTTGTTCTTATTGAACCTATGCCTCTGATTTCTGCTCATCAATCCAGTCTGTCCAGGTCCTTCAGCAGAGCTTTCCTACCCTCCAGACGGTTAACACTCCCACTCAGCTTTCTGTCATCTGGAAATTTGCTAATGGTAGACTCAAACCTCTCATCCAGATTATCAAGATATCAAACAGGACTGGGCCCACACTGATCCTTGGGGAACACCACAAGTGACTGGATGCCAATACAAACAGGGAAAACTTGCAGTGTGTGCACAGAACAGGAAGGTGCTCTTTCCGTTTTGCTTGGAAAGAAATAGATTCTGTCCCAGTTATTTATCCGTGTGAGGGCCCAAAAAACAAATCTAGGTGACTTTATTAGCTCAAGCTTATATGGTCTAATTCTCCGTAACAGGCAATTTATATTCCTCAAACTCTCAGTTCCTCGAACAGCAGGACTTAGTGTGGAAATAGAGAAAAGATAGGTACAAAGGAGAAGTCTGAGGCTATTCTCACCTATACTAGTATTTCCTTTGGTTCATTGTACAGGTCCTATTTGCAACTGTAGCTTGACAGGACTTGGGACTGAAATTAGGAAGAGAGGGGGATCCTAAACTGAAGATATTGTGGAAGAAGAGAACATAAATTACAAATTTGGTTAAAGCATCCATGAAGAGTAGGGGAATGAGGGAGCAAGAGATGGAAAATTAGTGCAATACTGCGTCTTTGCTGTAATAGACATAGACACTCTTCTTCAAAATTGTGTTGGGACTATTCTACTATCAGAAAGTTTTCCTTCTCCTGAAAAGAAAAACAAACAAGAAACTTTTAATCAGTACCTTCAGCCTACACAAATTTAAATCATACTTCAGAAAGTACTTAAGGCAAACAAAAAAATTCAGGTGAAAAGTTTTCTTTTTATTCATGGGCATTTGAACAACAAGTAGCTTGTAATTATCTTGGTAGATGCTGAATCATCTTAGCAAAAAACACTGCAATATTAACTCTTCTAAACCAACGTTTTTCTAAATCAGTCAGAGGGACAAAAGGATAACACCAATAACATCAAGCATTACAAATGCAGCTTAGTAACACTTCAAATAATAATTATTTTTTTCTGAGGTGCTTCTCTTTAACACAGACACATCATTTCTATGGCCATTGCAGGTTACTGAGGGAAATGTTCTCCGCTGAGCTAACAACATTCTTTTGAAGGCAAGAATTACTTTGTCCTCTGCATACAACTTAATCTGCCTCTAACAGAACTGTTCTGCCTCATTTCCATCAGCGTAAATTTTCAGAAATAAGTCACCAGCAAACAGTTAATTCCATACAAGTGGATCTGTAATTTTCCTTACAATTCAGTGGGTAAATACACGGTTCTGAGAAGACCCTTGACAAGCTGCTCCTTTTTCAAGCTCTCAGACATGGTCCTAAAGACTGCGTGATTGTTTCCATTGAACTTCCACTTCAGTTAGTGCAAGGCTTTTCTGAAACATCCTTTTTCAATCACTAGAAATATTCATGTCAGTTTGTTTCAGGACCTACTGGGTTTTTGTGTCTGCGCTGTCTCTCACTTGTCTTCCTCCTTTGGTGTTTGCCCAGCCAGAGTCACTCTTAGTATCCTTTTTGTCAGGTTACATAGGCCACATTGTTTGTCTTTTTCATCCCCTGCCCACCTTAGTAAATCTTCTCTGCAGCAGTTTCCATTCCAATTGTTTTATGTCAACATGACTAAGTAGCACCGCAAAGACTGTTTATGATTATATTTTCCCAACAGCTTAAATGACAGTAAGTATTTTTCACTACAGTTTTAGTATGAACAGCAATAAAGATGGCCTGCTTAAAAAAGAAAATTACTGAACAGAAGAAAATGGCTCGTGGAAAATATTGTCAGAGAAATTGCCTGCCAAAATGGGGGCTGGATGTCTGGAAAGTAGGCCTGTGAACCAGAAATGTCCTTAAAAAGTGTGCATCTGGTAACTTTGAAGTACAGATGAAGTTTCAGGAATCCAGAGACATCCTGAGGTACCATGAATAAGCAAAAACCCAAAAAACTTTAATGGCAATTTATCACCTGAAAAAGTAGAAACAGCCTGGGAAAAAAAAAATCAGTCTGGAAGAACTGAAAGCATAGTTTAATCATTTAATTATTGGCTGTTACAAATGAAAAATTGAAATTAGCAACATATGTTGACTGCTTGAAGTGGTGTTGTAGTACACTGTCTTATGTCTCTAGGCTATAAAAAAGAACTGATTTGTTAGCCAAAATAGAGGGTTTTTTCTCTGAGAAAAAGAGAAAATATATTCTCTATATCACACATACTTTTACTTTTCTAAGCCAGTTGAATTTCACGTGAATTTTCTGCCAGATCTTAGACTCACTGAGAGTGCCCAGATTACTCTGGACTCTGTGACATAGACCCTCTTTGAAGTGACACTGTCTATTATCTCATTGTGTCCCCTTTGGTCCCCTGGGATGGTTTCACTCCTGAAATCTGTCTAATTCACTTGATACCCCTACTAAATATATCCATGTAAGTAACCTATCATAAGCATATCTCCTATTGTTATAATACCAACATTGGTCTTTGTGTTGTTATGAGAAGTTGCTTCTCTAATAATTTTATTGTAACCTGTAATACACCTACTTGGTTTCTGTAATTATATTGGTTGTTGATCTAGGGTTGGTTGCTGCTGTTATTGACTACTCCCATGCTATTTATTGATATTGATTAATCAATAATTGCTGATGGTAATTTGCAATAGCTTGATATATTTACATATATTTGCTTTATTCATCTAAGATAGACTTTCTAGTGATGATTTCTGCAGCTTTGTGATAATCTGCAATAAAATAGAGAAATTTAGACAATAAAAGCTTCTGAGTCTTTGTGTATTATGAAATTCAGTGAACCCAAGATTGCAATCTCTACACACCCACAGTTTTGGATAATATTTTTTGGTCATAACAGGTCCACATCATATATCTATACGTACTATATGAGTTTTTTCCCTCTGTTTATTGTATCTTTCTCTGCTCTTGGTAAAAAGAGAAAGAAATGTTTCAATAGAAACTCACAAACCTACATGATGAAGCTACATCAGTGATGCTCCTCTTTAAACTTCAGATTTGAATTTTGCAGCCTAAAACTTTGATTCGACCTGTAATTGGCAAGCTGTGTATTTCAGATCCAGAGTTTGATAAGTCTTTCCATTCTATTCTGTTTGCCCTTGCAAACAGTAATTAAGTGTAATTATGTGGAAAAATGTTGATTGAAAAATGTGTATTTGCAAACCTGAGTTTGAATGGACCTACATTACATTTAAAATACAGCTTCTCCAACCCCTTTATTCTCCAAACCCACCACAAAATTGCAGTGCATACTATTTTGTACAGTGTAACAAACCCCAGGGTAGGTGTAAGAAACAATCATTCTGTTCTCCCCTGCAGTCACATTAATCTTTGAAGCACATTTTTCATAGAGGCTTCAAAAATGAGTGCTTCATTGCATAGAGAAATTGGCTTGCAAGTTGAAGGGATGAAATGATGCAACTATGAAGTCATATTTTTCCATGTGGATTTTTTGTCTCACCCTAGTTATTCTGTTTCAGAAATCACTTATTCAGAAATTTTTCTGTGCCAGGGGGACAAAATTTGTTCTACAGCGTATTTCTCTGTGTAGAAAATCACCTATGCTTTATCTTTTCAACAACAATACAAACTTCCAGTATGGACTTAAGTAAGTATCTATTTTGCTATTTTACACAAAAAAAAAAAAAAAATTACAAGGAACTTCCTATCTAAACTATAGCATTTTTAAGAAAACATCTGATGTGTGTTGATGTTAAGATGAAATAGGAAATCCATACACAACTGAAAACTAAAGGGTTTTATCTACTCCCTTGATGACACCTTTGAGATTTCAATAAAGCAGTGATGGACAAAAGTGCAAATGTTCAGAACTGATTTCTTTGTAGCTTCTCTGTACTTTTCTGCCCTTTAAGGAATTGAAAAATAAAAAGAAAACTTTCATAAAACTTTTCTGTTTTATACCACAAATGCGAAATAACCACGAACCACCTCTTTCCAGTGTGAAATTAAATCCATTTCAAGAAGGAAATAATAACTGTGATATTTCCTCTAGGGGAATATTTTTTAATATTTCCAGCTCAAATGTTTGTTTCACAGATTGAAAGAGATAGTTTATCCTGTTTGAGGAAAGAGTTAAACTTATTACAACTGAACTGAAACATCTTACAGATTCTAAATATATTCCTACATATCATGAATACTGTAGCATTACATATAATAAATGAAATTACTTCTAATTAAAGATGTGGCAGTGCAGGGAAAAATCCCTAAACACTGCAAAGTTAATAGTGGTAGCATATTTATTCACATTTATGTAACATTTCAACAAGCTATTGTTTGTTGCTGTAAGCTATCTCTTCTGTGCCAATAGAGGTAAGTGGCTATAGAGTTCAGTCCAACACTGTTAAAAATCTCAGTTGAAAGTTAGCCTGTGATCAAAGTTTTCAAACACCTCCAATTTCTTCTATTTTCATTGAGAAAAGTTTTCTGGTTTTCCTTCAGCTTATATCATGCTTCTTTCTTGACTCTATTACCCTTCTTCAGTTGCAAGAGCAAGGCAATCCTTACAGTAACCCAATACAGGAAACAAAACATAATTTAAATAATGTATTCTTAAATCTGAAAAGTATTAAGCTAACACAGCATCTCTGTGAACCAATACAGATTGTGCAAAACATTGCCAATTGTCTCATTTAGCAATTTTAATCCACAAATGAGAAAATGTTACCTGTTACTATTCTGCACTTGGTTCCCTTATTTTCAAAATATAGTCTATCAGCCACAAATACAAAATAAGAATCCATTTGTATTTTAGATATGACAAATTATTTTTGAAGATTATTAGAAGGCTGCATATATGGTGAGAAAAGGTAAATGTTGACACACTTTTTTCTGTCTTGAAGCACAGCTTTGCTATCTGACACAAAGAAATCTCTGCAAAAGTATGTGGACACTCAGGTCTGGGCAAAGAAGATTATGTGTGGAGACCTTTAAGTGCTCAACTACCCACAGTGAATACTAACTACCAACAGTAAAGAAGGATCAATTAGAGAACACTGAAGCAATGGGCATGAAACCAAATAGATCTATGTTGAATCTTTTCAAAAGGCCACGTAAACCAGAGAAGGGTCATGAAGACTGAGAAAAGACAAATATCAGGTTCAGTTTTCAACAGTAATTTGGAAGTAATTCTAATTTTTAAGATGGCCTTCCCTTGACATTGGGGGGTGGGACTTCGTGATTCCTGCAGATTCCTTCTGACCTGAAGCATTCCAGTATTTTGATAAACCTTGTAGTAAGATTTTGAGACAATAGTTTACACAGGCATCTAGCTTGAGACACAAGGAATTTGAAGCAGCACTTATGTGTATAAAACAAGATAGCATGTGTCAACAATTAGAATATTATTGAAGAAATTGTCTGCATTATTGATAAAAGAGCAAATCAGTATTAGAATGATTGTGGATGGAACTGTAGTTAGAGATGAAGTGCTTTCCTCACTTGCTTTGTAATAGTTACAGATCTATGAAATTTTGTGCTAAAATAGAAGTTTGTCTACATGCCCTTATGTAACCCTGAATGTTGGATTTGCACTTTGTTGACATGATGTTTAAGTGTTTGATTATAGCCACAGCTAGCTAATGGAGAGAAGCATTTCCTGAGTAACCTGTCATCACTTCATCTTTGTGCTTTGAGGTAAGAAATAGGCTCAATCTATTTAAGTTCTTTGGCAGTAAACACTATCAGATGTTTTTCCCTGAGGGGCTCATTATCTCAAGTGGCAGATTTCGCCACTAACAGTGCACTCAAAAGGGGTTTGAGAAGTCAAGGTAAGGTAAAAAGCTGCTTTGCATAATGAGCAGTCTTGCAGGATATGAACAAGATCGTTTTCAGACCTGTGTGCGTGAATACTTGTGAGTCAACTGTGAACTACAGTGTCAGCAAAAAGAGAGGTGAAAGCAATTAATTTTTACCAGTTCTTGTAGATCAGCTTTTTCTGTGCTGTTTATCATCATGGTATCTGAAGCATACTGACATGTCAGAGGCAGAGGTTGCTGATGGAATGATAACTGATCAGGCATGGAGCAGCCCCCTGACTAGTTAAGGTCAGAAACCACTGTAAAGAACCTGAGAGAGCAGGAGAGGTGACATATTGAAAAGTCTGAGGAAAGCTCTTTAGTGGAGATCTGAAAACTGATCTTTGGGTGATACATGTTTACTTCATCCATGTTATAGGAGCAGCACATGCGCAACAAAAAGCATTCACAGAATTCTAGTAGTGCACCGCAAAAAGGCAGAGTATGAACAGCCAGTATGTGAGAAACTCAGACACGTGTTCAGTTCTGAGGGAGGGGTTATAAATCATTTTATATTTAGGGACAGTGGTGTCATTATTATTCTATTCCCTCTTCTTTCTAGTCTTACCAATGATGTCTGTGCAATGGTAAACTCAGGGCTGCTATTCTGCACTGCTGAGATAAATATATCTGCAAATATCACCCTTTCTCTGTTTGTAAAGGTCTCAGTCACTTTCACTAAATTCTCTGTAAGAAATAAAAAACATTTAGGATGTAAGCGACACATTTATGCATGCATTTCACATTTTCTTTTGTTTCTTAAGGAAAAATCTGTTTTAGAAAAACAAACCTGCTTCCTGAATAACTTGCTAAAAGAGAAACTGTGAGAGCATTTCTCAGCAATATAATACATTCAGTTTTATCTGTCAATATTGGATAAATACCATAATGTTCTGTTTGATGCTACTGCTACTGCAAAATGAAGCAGCATAATAATTATATTCTCTGCTATGCAATATTCTTCCAGTTACCAAGGAATTAAAGAATATAAATGAAACAGTCAACTGCATTATGTCAACTGCAGGAAATTATTACCTAGATTGGACAGTGAGCTATACTAAACTCTTAGGAAGAATTATTCTAAAGAATTTATTGAAATCTATATATGATGGATGCCCTAACTGGAATGTATGTTTGCACCAGGATAATGTGAATTATACATGTTAATATGATTATCACTACAAGAAGAGATTGAAAGACAGTACATCTTATACCCAAAATAATGACAGAACTTCTTCTTTCCTTCCATAATCAGAATTACACTATCTGCAATGCAAATGGAGTTAGCATTAAAAAATTATTTTGAGCCTTACTCTATAGAATCCAGCTTAAGCAATCAGCTGAATTCATTTCAACCCCTTTCAACCCTTTTGATTAGGGTAAGTGAAACATAATCAAGTAGCACTACTGCCGAAGTAGCTGTGGAAATCTGGCAAGCAAACAGTGCAGCTAGGTGGTTGGACTGATCTAGGCAACATTCTATAAATAGCATCAAGTTGCAAAAAAATCTGGTTAACAGAATGAAAATTTGCCAACAAGTGTTCAGGCCCTTGGAAATTACTATATTCCAGCAACAGTTTGATATATTATCCATAAATATAACTTAGGGTTCAGCTAAGTTAAACAGGTTTCATGTGAGATTGCTGGGAACTGGGAAGAGTCAGGAACTTCTTACACAAATGTAGAGGAGAAAAATCTCTTCCAATAAAGTAAAGTACTTGTGATGAGATGGGTGCTGATTACTTCATTTAATGTGACAGAGAAAGGCAATAGAATGCTGTGGTTAAGAGGGTGATACAAGACCAACACAGACCGATTTAAAAGAAACCTGTGCTCTTCTTCAAAGTCAAAGTTCAGATTTTACAGCTCAAGTAATCCATCTACATAAAAAGGGCTTTCAGTCTGAGATTCAACTCCTTCAAAGAGAAACTGTACAGAAATAAGCTGATAATAACTTACTTCTCCTGTGTAGTTCAAACAGAAAAGTAATGCTAACTCTGACTAACTCAATATTTAGTATATAGATATCCCTAAACCTTATTCATCACACTAGGTTTTAGAGGTACAAGTGTATTCAGTCCCAGAATAAATTGAAATAATCTGACAGACCATTACTTATTCAGAATAAAGTAATTTTCCCATGAACAGAACTGCAGCTGTCAAACTTTTTCACCTTTCAAGGTAGGCTGTTACCGTGTATAGTAGAAAATGCAAAAGGCAAGGACAGATTTATTGACAGAAGATTCTCCTGAAGGTTTGTTGGGGTTTTTTTACTGTGTAAAAGTATAATTCTTCGAAAATCCATATTCTTCTTAAAAGGTGTTTGAGTGACCACATGACAAGGACAGGAGTTTAGACCATGGGGGCACCACCAGCCTTGGCTGTCCCTGCCCTTCCCCTCAGGACTCCTGCTGGGCAGACGCTGGCCGTGTCAGTTCTCTGACAGCTCATTCTATCAGACCCAGTAAACATTAATTTCCCTCCTTCTCAAAGAAAGACAGGAGTGGTAAAAACCTGTCCACAGAAGATGTTCAGAGATCCGATGGAAAGTGACACTCTGGAAACCACACTCCCATGTTGTGCACTGCTGAAATGATTTGAAGAGGAAATCCAGTCACAATTTTGTTTATGTTAGGAAAACATAAACCAATAAAAGAGCAGGAGTTCTTGGGGTTTTGTAACAATTTTATCCTGACTTGCCTCAAGAAATTGTGATTGAATAAGAAAACTAGATGCTGGTAAAAAATTTCCTTTTTTTTACCTGCAAAGGTCTTGAAAAACCTGAGCATTTTGAAGCTATTTTTTGTAGCCTAGAACTACTTCAGGCATTTTCTTATGTCTCTAGTTTCTTCTATTTTCATAGAGAAAGGGTTTCTGGTTTTCATTCAGCTTATACCATGCTTCTTTCCTGGCTCTTTTACCCTTCTTCAGTTGCATGAGCAAGAGCAAGGCCATCCTTACAGGATCACAATAGAGGAAAGAAACAAATACTATGGGGGTATTTGACTAGTGAAGAAGTATTTCCATTCCTCACCTTGTTTAGTGAGCAGTGTTGCTGCATGTGCAGGATCTTCAAAGACATCACAAGAAGGACCTGGGATTTTATTACAACAATAATAAGTCTCTACAGTAACCATCAATCATGCAAGGTGTGTTTATGTCAGAAAATGCCGAATTATCTACATTTTTTGGACCTGTAATAACAAAAATATAAGCTTCGGTGCACACGTTTCTAAACTAAAGTGTCTGCCTTCAAATCCTAGTTTGGAATTCAGGCAATTATCTTGCGAAAGGCCATTTGAAAACTGTGTGTGAGGATCCAAATATCAATACTTCAGGTTCTCTGACATGATCATGTCTCATTAAAACATGTCCATCTATGAAAGATAATATTTGAATAACAAATCAGCTGCCCAAATGGATGACTAGACCCATCTGAGGGACAAGTGAGAAATTTTAGTGTTTAGAATTACATTGGACATGCACATTACCAGTTTTGCTGTGGTTGATGTAATACATTAGGAATCAGGTTAATGTAGCCAGTAAAACTGAATTGTAGTAAAATAGAAAGGAATATAAATATTACTTAATACTTCCTTGAAATATTAAGATTCAGTTCTCTTTCCATCGGAATGAAATACATTTGACTCAGTACATAATAATTCTAAATTTTTTTCAGTAGATAACTTTCTTTATCATAAATGGTAATGAATGAATTCTATTTCAAGATGCAGTCATTTAAAAAATGGCATTTTAACATCTTATCAAAAGGATGTAAATGTATTTTTTTGCAGTTCAGGAGGCCTAAAAATATCACTTTCTGTTTAAAATGCAGTATTATTGATTTTTGCCCTTAAAAGAAAGACAGTTTGATGTTCCCTTAGTGTTCTAATTAAAAGGGAAATTTACTCTCCAAATACCTTTCAACCATAATAAAGTGATTTAAAACCTGAATTTAAAGAAAACTCCTGGGGACAAACATCATATTTCCTTGATGCTATACAAGATCAATACATTATTTTCATTGTTGGAATTCATATATGATATATATTTGAAAATGCACTCCATTTAATATGTATATAAAATAATAATTTATGGACCAACTACTACTACTCTTCAAAGTGTTAATTAAGTAAAGACTATAGTTCACATTCTTGATCTTACGTATATATATTTATCATTGAAAATAATTTATTGGCAAAAAAAACCCCAAACAACTAGGGAATAAAAAATGTCACAGTTTGAATTCCTTCAGAATTTAGGCACTAACATGACTTCTGTAAGACAACAGAGAAACACTTGAGAACACTCAGCAGGAAAGGCAACCCAGACCTTTTGTAAACTATTTGTCTTTCTTAAATGCTTTATTTAAGTGACTACAACTGGGTTGTAGGAAAACAAGACTGAAGAACTAAGAAACAAATGCAGGTATGTCCTTCATTTGAACAGAATACTCCATTCAGGAAAGCAGAACTATTCATCATTCTGTTTGAAGATACATGAAACTTTTGGAAAATTAGGCTGCATTTACAAGCCTCTCTCCTTGCTAGTCACCACTTTAGAGGATGATTTAGGTGTAATTGACTCACATTATTCCAGGTGTAAGAAGTCTCTCAAGGTAAAAAATAGAAATAGTTGTGATCATGACTCTAAATTTCACTTGCAATTTCTTTATAATTTTCTATTTTTGTATGGTCACTTGTAAATAGCCCTCATCAAGTCATATCTGCTGGAAAGAGCAAGAATTTTTAATTGAAAATAAATCAGTGGGCTATTTCTGGTTTTTTTATATCTGACTCTTTTGCTTAATGAATCCTCTCCTCACTCATTTAAATATTCAAAAAACTGTTATTTTAATTTTCAATTTTTCTGACAGCACTGAAACTACTAGTAAGCTTTTATTTTATGCAAATCAGCATTTTGCTATGATTATTTGGACCATTTCTGTCAAAGGCAGGATCAAAAGATAGAAAAGAACATAAAATGCTTCTTAAAATCTAGGACACTGCTAAAAAAATGTTGGAAGATCAATTAATGATGGCAATTATTTTTATAAGGACCTACTCAAGAAAAGTGGAGTATACATTCTCTTACCGTGAGGCAAAGATGAAAGTTATCTCTGCAATGACATCTTAATTTTAATACAGTTCAAAGAGAAGTATTAAATGTTTGAGAGCCCAAACCAATACACAGACACAGAAATCAGCTGAATCCTCAGAAATTGTTGAATTCAGCTGAGTCCTCAGAAAATTTTAATTTATTCAAATCTCTTCATTTACTATTAGGGCTTAAGTTTAATATATAATCCTACTTCTAAAAGAATAAGTCAGGAGTTTACTGGGTATGGTAAAACTTTAAGCAAAATTGAATTTCAGAGAAAGTAATATATCAGGTGACACATTTGTTCCTATTCTTTGGATGAACATAAAATATATTTCCATTAAAAAAAAAGACATGCAATTTCAAAACATGGTTTTCTGGGAATATTTCATTTTTATGCAAGACAGGTAGAATTAATCATTCAGAATCCTGAAAGGAAGCATCACCACAGAAAAGATATATAGCAACAGGGGAAATAATGACTGTACATTAATATCTTTGCAGTTACCCAGTATTCTTCCAGGTACAGTGATCAGCAGACATTCAGGCAAGAGGAGAAAAAATGAAACCGAAATCAAAGACAAAAAATCTCAGGTTTCTGTTCACTTCAGAATTTTATTTTTAAAAATAGAAAATATAGTTGTTATTATGAATGCCTTCAAATGCATTTTGGAAAAGGTATTTCAGGAAGGAAATATTTGCCTCTTTAAATTTAGACTATTGTGCATGTGTTTGTCAGAATATTGTGCCCCTAGATACAAACATTGTCTAGTGTTTTGTTGCCCTCCTGGCTGTTTCTAACGAACACTTACACATTTTGATTTTGTACACAGGCTGAAAAAGTCAAACATTTTTGCATTTTCTCTTCTGCAGTTGTACTCTTCAAGATTACTTTTATCAACTAAAATCTAGACTTAGCTTTCTCTCTTCCTTTAATTTGAGTAACCATTTTTATAATTTCTGAGCTCTGGTGACCCAACCGGCACCCAAAGCGGCTACTCTCCCAGCAAATGTAGCTCAGCTCCCTGAGGGTCAGGTCATGGCCACAAGGCTGCACCCCAGAGCAGCAGGACAGCCTGGGAAGCAGTGGGGTCAGATGTGTGGAGAGGAAGACTCGCTCTGCCACCACAGGCAAACACTTGAGCTGCAAGGCAGAGCCAGACCTCCCTGGACAACCACTACTCTTCCCACAAATACGTGGTTCCTCTTCCTGTGTGGTCGCCAGAGGTTTCCTGGATTCTGCTGCAGGTGAAGTACACAGTGATTGGTACCTATTTCGCTGTAGTGCAGTAATGAAATCCACCTTGGGAGTTGTGAATTTTAACTTATCTCTCTTCCCACTACATAAAAGCAGTATTGACATTGTTACTAAATTCTCAGAGCAATGCAGAGCTTCTCAGAAACAGGTACAGCATTCAAACCCATCCTGATATTGGACTAAACTTTAAAGTAGAAATAATTTTCAGTATTTCAAATACTTTTAAAATACAACCCTTAATTTAGTTCAGCCACAGATGACAACCACAAGTCTGATACGACAGAATAGTGTCAACAGAACTAGTCTTTAAAACAAATAAGTGTTAAAACACATTTTCCTTTTGAAGGTAACTGGTTCAGCCACAGCATTTTGGAATTAAAAATTAATAATGAAGAAAATTACTTATCTACCCACAAGATTAAGAAAGAATCAAGTCATAGCACAAGATCACCTAAGCAGTCTTTATATCTCATTTCAGTTTCACAGAAGGAATTAGAAGTAAATGTTTGGGGAATGTGATCTTCTGTTTCAATTTCATTTATAACAGGGTTCAGTTACTCCAGGCTGGTGTTTAAAGGCAGTTTGAAGTGCAGAACATTGCACTATTGATGCATTAAGGATATCAGTCCATTAGAGTTTATTAAGTAAATAAAGCCAAAAACAGACAAATCCCAAAGACATACAATCTTGGGTTCTCAAAAGTTTATCTCTTTTCCCAGTTCATTTTACTTCATGAAACAGAAGATATTGCTTCATCCAGAAAGCCTTGTGCCTTTGGAGCATGACAAGGATGCCTCAGTTACCAAATGCAGGATCACTGTGGTGGCACTAAACTTGTGAGCTTATGTGTTTGAATCTCTTGGAGTGAGTACAGCAGAGATTCAAGGGCTGAAACACACTTCCTATAAAGATAGGCAGAGAGAGTTGGGATTGCTCAGCCTGGAGAAGAGAAGGCTTCAGCAAGACCTTATAGCACCTTCCAGGACCTAAATGGGGCTACAAGAGAGATGGACTTGTTGCAAGTAGTGATATGACAAGGAACAATGGCTTTAAACTGAAAGAAGGTAGATTTAGATTAAAAATTGGGAAGAAATTCTTTACTGTGAGCATGGTGAAGCACCGGAACAGGTTGCCCAGGGAACTTGTGAATGCCCAATCCCTGGAAATATTCAAGGTCAGGTTGGATGGGGCTTTGAGCAACCTGTCATAGTGGAAGGTCCTTTGACCATCTCAGGGGATTGGAACTAGACGATCTTTAAAGCTCCTTAAAACCCAAACCATTCTATCATTCTATGATTTTCCTGGCATGGAAGGGCCTACAACTGAGTGTGGTTCAATCTCACTCTGCTATGAGAGAAGCTGCCTCTGAGAAAACAAGGGAGTATCACATGCTAAAATTCAGTTCAGACTTACTCTTTCCAGCATTTGTTGCTCTCTTGTCCTCACTGGGAATAACAGAATCACCATAGAACAGGTGTAGTGGAATGTGGAGAGGGAATGAACATCACTGTTATTTTTTAAACCCTTTGTATATTTCTAAAGAATGTAGGTTAAAAGAAGATGAAAGAGGCTGAAAGAAGCCACTGGAATCTGCATCCAGGTCATGCAGAAACACAAAGAAAATTGGATTTATTATTAATTTGATTTATTATTAAAATAATAGGGGTTTGTGCCACAGTTCATATCTACTGTGTGTATTCATGTGCAAATGTACGAATACTTCAGGGAAGCTCTTTGCTTTCACACAGAGAACCATGGTGTGTCACTGACAGAGACACCACCTTCCATTTAGGGATTCACACATACATATGTTCTTTCAAGTCTTGCTCATTTATACAGGACCAGTGCAGCCTGCTGCCCAGAAACCCTCTTGACTTAATGAAGGCACTGGGAGAACACAGAAACTGCAGACTTCATTGTATGGCTGCTGCAACAACTGTGGGATGTTGTCTCTAGTGAACTGAATATGGCCATTCTGGATAGATATTTGACTGA
The DNA here is from genome assembly GCA_013400955.1 of Drymodes brunneopygia. Classification (NCBI taxonomy): domain Eukaryota; kingdom Metazoa; phylum Chordata; class Aves; order Passeriformes; family Petroicidae; genus Drymodes; species Drymodes brunneopygia. Next base: position 184,984 of record VZTZ01040326.1, read on the forward strand.
GAAAGTGAATATAATAATATAATTTCTTAAAGTCCTTGATACTGTGACTGTTCCAGCTATTGTCAGCTAGAAATCCTGGGCTAGACAGATGATGTCAGAGTGATGGGACCACTCCACCTTAACCATGAGGGAGCCAGCAATGTGAGAAATTTTTTTGGATGTTGAATAGAATGAACAGGACCATCTGTCATGGGTTAGTTACATTGGTTTAACTCCTGTTGGGTGAAACTGGAGAAGTCTATGCTTTTGTGCAAGAGCATGTCCATTGTCCTACGAATCCTTTTAACTCCCAGCTCCCACTGCCAGTGGCAAATAAATTTGGAATGGAGAAGTCCATCACAGGAAAAGTCATGACTGAGGTCTCCAGAACCATTTTCCAAGTATGATTAAAGAACCTGTTGCAGGCTCTTTTGGAAAATAGAAATGGAAGGGATCAATAAACTCATACAATATTTCACCCTCCAGTGTTTCCCAAAATGTTAAAGATAAATGACAGCGTACATATTTTCATGCAGTAACCAGCCAGTTGCTGCATTCTGGGCATCATAAATCTTATAGTAAGGTTAAGAATTCCTCCTTTAAAAATAGACAAATACATTAAAAGAAAAAAAAAATGTGTCAATGCTATGCTCGGATTACTAATCATTGCCTGGGAAAAAGAGGTTGAAGTGGATAATAAAATAGAAAGGACTTAAGTTAAACAAGCTTTGCTTCACGGATAACTATCCATGAAGATGGAGAATCCATCTTTTGAACTGTCAACTTTTATTTCTATTCAAATTTATTTGAATACTCCAACTATATGTTCCTTGCCAGAATGAACTGCCTTTAAGGACTTTATAATTTCTCCCTGTGAAGAAAGAAATAAACTGTAATTGTGTCTCATTAGTCTTCTCTTTGACAATCTAAATAAAACTCATTAATATTCTGTGTAACAAATTTTTAAGCTATTTCTTCTGTTCTTCTTTTCAATGTTCTTTTAAAAATATGGACATCCATGCTGAATACACCATTGCAGAATTAATCTCATCAGCACAATAAGCAGAAGTCATGCATACTTTCAATCAAAACTTCCCTGTTTTTGTAGAAAAGAGTCACTTTTTTTTTCATCTGAAGCTTAAATGGCTCATCTTTTATGAACCCAGAATCCTCATCAGACTCACTATTTTCCAGTTTCTCCTTTCTTTCATTGTTATGAATAATGTTTCTTGTTCCTAACTTTGCATTTGGTCACAGCTTTCCAAGTGGAAAATGGTAAAATGAGCTGTGTAAATGACTCATCATAATCATGATTCCCGTTCTGGTAATTTCATGTCACTAATTATGATATTTCTGCAGGAATTTCATATAAGTCCTTCTCTTCATCCTGCTAGTATAATTATTCTTTATAATCCAAGAACACAACCCTTTCACTTTACTCTTTTTGACTTCTAGGTTAATCTTCATTTTTTTTCTCATGTCCTTATTTCCACTCTTGACTCCTTTACAGAGGGGAACTGTGAATCACAGAAAATTCTAGTGCTGAAAGATAGAGGAAAGAACAATGTTTAATGAAAATGAGATAAGGACAGTGCTCATCCACGTAAATAGGGTGGGGGTTGGCATTGAAGGGAAGGCATTTGAGTCCAGGTTGAGTTTATTACAGCAGTAGATAGTACCAAACGAAAGCTTAAAAGTAGGAGAGTACTTTTGAAGCACTAAAGGAAACACTTGGGGATGAGAGGCTAAATGTAATTTAGTATTTAGTAAATGGTATTTGATGGGTCAGGAATTCACTGAGAGAATATATCCCTCCACTTCATAAAACAGCCCAATTATATGTTTGTTCTAGTCATCAGTGTGGTCAGTCATGTAGATACACAGCCATTAAGTCTCATTGGAGAGGCATTTGGCATGGCTCTTTGTTAGTGTGATGAGTTCTGATTACGCCCACACTGCAACTGCAGCCACCTGTGCCCTTTCTGCAGCCTCAGCCTCATCACACAGAATGGACCTCATGCAGTGGAGCAAAAGGCAAAAAAGAACTAAAGCAATAGTGGGAGTGATTTCCTTTACAAATTCTTCATTTTTCTTCCTCTTTTCCTTCTTTTTAAGCCTTCAACTCTCTGCAAGGAAATTCCTAGTTTTCCAGAAATCTCATTTCTTTGTGTTCAGTGCTGATAAGTCTTTTAAATTGAAAACAGACCCCAATTCTGAAGAAATACAAGAGTTTTAGATCAGCAACTGAATCAAATATTTGGACCAAAAAAAGTAGCTACTAATTTACAGACATAATAAAATAGATGTGCAATTAAATAGGAAGAGGGTTGAAACCTATACTTCCCGTATATATTCCATTTGCACTTTATGTGAGACCAAACTGAGAAAGCAGGAGACATGGCTCCTTTCAGTTCCACTCTTTGGCAGGGAAACATCCACCTGTACTGCCAAACTGTGGCACAAAAAGAAGAGCAATTTTTGGCAATGTTTTACTGGATTGGCTTCCGATGCGTAGACAGAATAAAATAGATGTCTTCTCTTATTTTGAAATCTTGCCTAGTGATAATATCTCTCACTTACCTGACTAACCCAGAGGACTTCTCACTCAGAGAAGTGACATTTGCTCAGTGGGTATCCTTAGAAAAGTTTACTCAACCACATGAACTTATGTGCTCCTTCTAATTTAAGGGATGTGTTTTCTGGCAGACTATGAACACGGGGGTCCTGGATGGCACTATCAGATGTCAGCAAGCATCATGAGGTGTCTCAGAGCAAGCCTTAGCAGTGCATTTCAGAATGCTCTAATAAATATTTAAAATATTAGGAGATGATGTGATTTCACCCTGTTGAGCCTGTTGAAATTTAATTTTTAACAGTTTTACTCTCATTGCAGCAATTCAGACACAGCAGTTCTAATTACAGAGGCATAGCTTCAGATGCACTCTCTTCTGAACTGTGTCCCTGAGTATAAATACCTGAAGCAGCATAGGGAATATTTCCTCTATTATACTCTCTCTGATTACAGTAAGCAGACAGTAACTAGGGAGCAGGAACAAGCCCCTGTCTCTCCTGTAAATACAGCATTGACAGCCAGACATTGGGTTTCAGGGAGATCAGACCAAACCAGAGTAATATCAAAGTTCCTAAGAGGTAATTTATGCAGCAAGGCCTATACTCCGGCAATCAGAGCACTTGATAAAATAACACATAATACAAGCATGCAAAATGTAAAAAAAAAAAAAGAAAAAGAAAAAAAAAGTCTGAACCTTCAACATGAGATGTGATATGTAGTAAAATTCTCTAGATCTAATTACTCAGTTCACAGATGTAGGAAGATATTGTCAGTTTACTGAGGTAACAACTTTACCTGGGTTGGTATGCTCTCTGTCTTTCGGTTATCCAGAATCTTTCCTTGTGCTTTCCCAAAGGCACAGTTCCTTGTCTTTGATATCTCTTCAGAGATCCTATTTTTTTTTTTTTTTCTGCAGAAGGCAAGCCAATTGGAGTTCTTGCAACAAACAGAGAGAACATCCACAAATCAGAGGAGTTTTGAAGCAGGGGATGGAACATGAAAATGAGGTCAAGCATTCCAAGTGACTCTTCCAAAAAGATTAAATGGTGGCTATAGAACAGTTATTACATGATTCACTAAATGAATGCTGCTTTATGGGTGCTGATAATCATTCCTACACACACAAAACCACAAAAGTACTCACAGACAAGTTGGAATGCATCCTTGGAAAGCAATACTGACTTAGAGGCAGAGTTTTGCCATAAGAGAGATCTGCTTTTCAGAAAGGTCTTAATAGGATATAGAATTGGTCTGGCAGGAGCTTTATGATGTTCAACAAGAAAAATGTAGAACAAAGGCACATGGGAGAGAAAAATCCCCTGTAGCAGAACATGCTGGGCATTTGCCAAATGGAAAACAATTTTGCAGAAAAGCACCTAAGATACTGAACAGCAAGCTAAGGACGAGTTCTGAGGTGTAACCTTGCAATGAAGAAAGTTAACTGCATATTGGACTTACTAAAGTAATTTTAGTCAGTAGTTCAAGGGAAGCTATTAGTCTGTTCCATTCAGTATCTGTACAACTTCTTCTGGATCCATGTGTCTGGTTTTGTCCTTCCTTGTACTAGAGCAAGTCTAAGAGGAGGGCCACCAAGATGGGACCTGTATGGTACACAAGGAGACACAGAGACTACTCTGGTTTTCTCTTATAAGAGAAGTCTAAGAGGGGATCTTCTTAGCATTTTATATTGGGCTACAAACAAATTTCAGAGAAAGTTTTTTGACACTAATGGTGAAACTATGAGGGGCATTGGACAAAACTTGCAAAAAATGGAAAATCAGTAGATATTTTTTCACACCTTAAAGATGGCCTAGCCTTGCAATTGGTCCTTCATTGGATCAAATTGTTCCCAGACCTCCAAACTATTCTATTCTACCTATATTTCTCCCAAATTGATTCTATTATTTTCTTCTGTTGCAAAGAAGTATTTTGTGTTTTGGATGGTATTCCTGGTACTACAATAAAAATCCACATAATTTTTAAAATATTTTTATCCTTCATTATACATAGGTGCTGCATCATAGAAGAGCTGGATCTTTACTGAGATCAAATAAGCTCTGATTAATGATATTGAAAAGCTTTAAAAACACAGAAAAGCAAGAGACATTTGCCCAAAGTGCATGGCTAGAATGAGAAACCTTTATTATAGGAAGCTGGCACATGGGAGAGTGAATATTTCCTAGAATAGGTAACAATTGCTTTTTTTCTGAAAACTAGAATAGAAATTCCCAAAAATGGAACTATTAAATGGCTTCTTGGAAAATACTACCAGAATATGACTGGATAATTTGTAGAGTACAGAGTCAGAGGTAGTTCAGAGTGAAAATAGTGTATAGAATGCTGTACCGTTTTCTAGTGAACAGTTCAGCCTATTCTGGAACTCTAAATGAGTGCTTCAAAGCTTCATAGCACATGGGTATCAGCACTTTGCTTCTAAAAAAACAAATTTTTGGACAGAAGCAAAAAAATTATGTTAATATATAGTGAATTCCCAAATAAAACACTGTATTTCCACAATATTCAGAAATACAGGACATGCATTCTGTTATCTGCTTATTTTTGACCTCTGCATTGGTAGGATCAAGCCACATGACCTCCACACAGGCAAACTCTCACTCCTGCTCTTGTGAACCTTCCAAAATGTGACACATGAGCAGATGTGGCGGAAGCATCCTTTATAAGCCTCTCACTTCATAGACAATTTTCCAGTGAAGCCACATGAACCAATTCTCAGCTCTATCCAGCCACCACTCTGGGCTCAGCCAGGGTGCTGGACAGTCCTAAAAGGAAGGCAGCAAGTTGGATCAGCAGGAAACATCGCAGAACCTGTGGTTGCCACTCCATGCTCTTTCTCCCAAGCTCATGATCCAGCCAGCTGTGACTGAAGTGGTGTTAGTGGGAGCTCTGCCTATGTGCCTTCTGCTGCTGCTGCTGCTGGGCTTCATTTCAGCAGCCTGGGGACTGAAGTAGTGCCTGTCTGGCCCTGCTAATGGCATTTTTTTCCCCTATCTGCCCTATCTTCAAGCCGAGTGCCTATCAGCCCACACTATGCTGATTATCACTCCTAAATCACAAATCGCCAGGAACCCATTTTACCATTAACTCTGTGCATTATTGGGCTCGTTTCAGACCATCTGGCTTCTCAACATACTGGGAGCTGGTGGCAAATTTGCCAGCGTGGTAAGTAATTCTAACGGATTTGAATTTCATTGTCTCAGAGCAAACACGTTGCTGAGAGGAATTTAACTGGAATCCACCTATCAGAACTGTGGCTTCCCCTCTCTTTGTACATCCCAGCCTGTATCTGAACCTGTGCATACTTAGCTTAAATGAACTGCTGGAGCATGTGCCTAAAATATGAGAGATGCTGCGTCTGTTTAGGTCTGATTTGGAAGAATTGTGGTAGCAGGCCTCATTCCTCTATTCCTCATTCTCATTCCTGTTGCCTTGGAAATGAAGCAAATCAATAAAGGTTTTAGTTCCCTTACATCCCACCAGGACCAGAATTTACCATGATGTTCTAAAGGTGTAATTAACTAGTTCAAATCTTAATAGCTTTGCAGCAATAACAGTTAAATTTCATATAATCCCAAATAACCTTTTTAGAACGAAGGCTGGGATTTCTTACAAAATTTGGAAAAAGTACTTGTTTTGTGTTTAAATTCATTAACATTTCCCTCCCTGTCATAGTCATAAACATTCAGGTCAATCAAAATATTTCATTCAGACAGTTTTTTTTATTTTTCTGTTGGTTTCTGAATACTTTTGTTAAAATCTCCATTTTAATTACTTGTTTGCTGTAATGCTAAAGTTCTTACTAAATTAAAAATTATACAGAATTTGTTTCATAAAGAGAATGAAAAAACAACATTACTCCAAGAAAAAAATCAGTTTGAAAAGTTCCTACTCAGCTTTTGCTTTCAATATCTTGCTTTTATTTCCCTGCTTGTTTAGCATGGTAAAAATGAGCCATTTTCTTCCAAGTAGGGGTAAATGCTCTGATACAAGCTTAAAAATGACAATCTGATATCACTTCTGTCTTCAAAGTCCTGGCATAATAAATATTTTAATGACATAAGCTATTCTGCTATTAATACAATTATCATATGTTTACAGAATGATTAAATTTCAAAATTTATTTTTAATCAACTATTTTAACAGATAATACATGTGAAGCACATAGAGGGAAAAATATAACTTTTCAAGAAACAAATATTTCTAGCTTTATGTCCTCACCTTGGTTTTTATAGCAGGCAATCTGTTAAATCTTTACATTTTTGTAGCAAAATTAGAGACACTTTTATTTTTCAGGAAAAATGACTGAAAAATTAACAGAATTAACAAAGTAAGGGAACATTTGAGCAGAAAGGGTTTCTTTGAAGATGAAGACATCTTCTTGTTAAATTACATTTCTCTTTTAGACATTTTCAAATATTTAGTTATTTTTATTTTAAAGTTTTCTGATCAATTTTTCCTTCTGGTCTTCTGGTTTTGTTGGTTAGAAAGTAAGAGTGGTTGCCATCCATTCATGTTCTCAGATCAGGTTTTCTACATTGGGGTTGTTACAAGCCCATCAGTCTGCCCCTCTGGATGAGCCTGGCTTATAGAGATACTGTCCATCTCACACACCATGATTGTACTGGCTTCTTTAATAGGGATCTCTGTCAGAAGCTGATGCTTTTAATGTCAAAGACATTCAATTATTGTGACAACACTTTCATGAAGTGGCATTTTGAGATCCCCGAAGGGGTGGATTACAGTAAATACAAGATATTTGCAAACATAAAATTAATTACTGCCACACAAGAAAATGGGTAATGTAATACAAGAAGGGATTGTTGGCTTTTGTTGGCTCATTTCAGAAAATTAAGATTTTGTGCTCATTAGTTTTTGCATACTTATTCTGAATAGGAACTGGCTCATTACTTTATTCTGATAGAATGGTAAATGGTGCGTTACAGAGGTAAAATAACATCATTTTTTGAGGATAGGAGTCACTGAAATATTTTCAAAAATTTTAATCACACAACTATAAGTAGACATTATCAATTGACATTAATAAACCAAGTAATAATTTCCAAAAGAATCAGTAATTCAATTTAAAATTGCCATTAGCAAAATATTAACAGATGAAATTTTGGTGTATAGTCTGACGTGTCATGTTTTTTAAAGGTATCTTTCATCTTCAGCAATTTCATCATATGGAACTTCAAAAAGTCCAGAGAAATCTATCAAAAAGGCAAGCAATAAATTTTAAGCAATTGTATTATAGCACAAAATGACTGTTAAAACTAATGAACACCTGGAAGTCCCCAGAAATAGCTAAGGTCACTTGGTTTGTTCAGCCTAATGAAGAGGAGACTGAGGGTAGACCTCATAGCTGTTTAGAACTTATTTGTGAGGGGAAGAGGAGGGGCAGGCACTGATCTCTTCTCTGTGGTGACCAGAGACAGGACCAGAGGGAAAGGTCTGAAGCTGTGTCAGGGGAGGTTTAGGTTTGTTATTAGATAAAACATTTTTCTCCCAGAGGGTGGTTGGGCACTGGAAGAGGCTCCCCAGGGAAGTGGTCACACCCTTCCAAATGAGTATGTTCTATGATTTTTTGATTCTATGAACACGTGAGAGATAGGAAGGAAATTTCCAGAAATATATTTCCACATGGAAAAACTTAGAGTGTATAAAAAAGTGCAGTTAGAAAAAGCCCCAACTAAATAGACTTATTTAAAATAAGAGAGCACAGCATTTCTATGTAATTTTGTGAATGATTAAATTCAGGAACTAATTATGTTACTTCTTTGCAATTCCAGTTGCATCCCTCATTAATGTCTGGATTATGTCTAGCTATTAATTGAACAGGAATGAGATGAAAGACCTCCAGACGTCCCTTTCACTAATTCAGGCTGACATAGTTGTGTTGTTTTTCCCCATGAAGTGCCTGAGCTTTGCAGAGACTGTCTCTCAAAGAGCTCTTGCAACCTTGAAGAGCTAACAAACTGCAGCTCCAAATTGTTCAGACTATTAGTTTGCTCTCAGTTTGTTAAAAGTCAAGGAGCAATAAACTGTACTGCAGTAAAGGGCGGCAGTGTCATCAGTGTCATCATGCCAAGGTTCAGCACTCAGAACTAAAAACCTGGCCCATCACTGAGATCATGGGACTCATACAAACGACTGAGTTGGGATTGTTTTCTTTGCTAACTCATGCTTTGGTCTCCCTGGTTCACATACATGTAACATGGTGAATAAATCCATGTTTAAAAGTTGCCACGATGGGTGCTCTGTAGTAAACAGCTTATCATAGAATCACAGAATTGTATGTGAAGGAAAAGAAATTTAAATGGTCTTCTTGTTCCATTTCCCTTGCCATGGTCACGGACACCTTTCACTAGACCAGGTTGTTCAAATGCCCATTCAACTGGACCTTGAACACCAGCGTTCACACACTCCCTGTTTTTTTTTTGTTATCCCACTCTCCATTGGGAGAGGACAGGAGCAAATAATGCTTTGTGCACATCTTACTTTACAAAATTTTTGATTTTATGGAAAATGAGAAATACTTTCGCAAGTTCTTGAGAGCCAAGGAAAATCACAGTCTAACTGTGATATGAGCTTGCAGGGGTTTCACACTTTTTAAAACACACTAGTATCCCCTTATTTGCCAATGGCAGGTTCCACTATTCTGTCTCCTTGGAAAATATAATTTCTATTTGAAAAAAGCTATTTTGCTGAAATGATTCCCATTTATAGACTTTATCTTTCTCAGTTAAAAGCAACTGCACAAATCCTTTCCATCCTCCATATCATTCCTTTAGCAATTGGGAGACCAGATATCAAAGTATTTATTAAATACAAAAATATTTCCAGAATTATTAGTAAATTATAGGATTGCTAAAATTTAAAAACACAGAGAGAGGCTTCCATCATTCTGGCTTCTTATGCTTTTGTGCATTGATACATTACATGATAGAGTTCTCTGCCTTTATTTCAGTGTCTGCTCTTCTGGCTAGGAATTATTCTAGATACTCATGCCATAATTAATAAGCTATATGCACTCTCTCCCCATGCAAATATTCTAAAAGTTGGTGAGAAGAAAAATAATTCTTTGGACCCTAGGAATCATGAAGAAAAATATCACATCCTTTTCAGGAATCACTATAGAAGATTGTATAGAAGATTGATTAGGAAGAACTCAGCCCCATAACCTGGCTCCCCAGTACAGGGATCCATACCCCTAGTAAGGAGCAGACCCACAACTTTGCATCTTCAGTGTTCACCTGTGTAAATGATGTGAGGCTGACTCCTCTCAACACTGAATTTCCCTACCCATTCTAGTACCACTGGCCAGAATGATATGAGGAAAGAGTCAGAGGACAGTGTACAAGCAAATAGACATGGGCCCTGGGTTTGTATGTCAGCTACCATGGAAACCAGGAAACAAATTTCTAAATAATAAGGAAAATTAAACACAGGAGCATTTAACAAGGCATGTGAGTTAGTCTATTTCATTCTTTATTATAAAACAGAGATTCAGTGCCTTGGTAATCCAAATTTACACTCTATTGCAAACCTGATTCACTACTTTCAATTGCTGATTTATATTTCATTTGTTCAGTATTAAGTTATAAGAGTATCCCTTTCTTTTTCAAAGAAAGCAAAGCTTTGTGTATGTTTAACAATCTATTAAATTTGTGCTTATTTTAATTTCAATTGATATCAGTGTCACTGATGATAAACCAGTTTATAACAGTGAAAATCTGAGTTAATTCCAACCTATTTCACCAGTCTTTCTTCCTCTTGTCACGTAATCAGTAAATGCAGGACCTCATAATATGTTAGCTATGGAAAGAAGTCAGACTTACTGTTTTTCAGCTGTGAAAATATAGGATCATACTTTTTCCCCCTTCCTCTTGTGTAGAATCCTATTAGAATAAAAGTGAGAACAGATAAAACAGTGGAAAAAATTATGTGGGTGGCATGCATCACATGATCATGCCAATCAAGATCAATTTTGATCAATAGGTCCTTGTAAAGCTCAGTAGTATAAACAGGGTTGGCATAAATAGTAATATATAGTGATATATAAACCTAATAGAGATTTTTTAGACTCTCAATTAGAACTAAATCATATACTAATAGGAATAATATCAAGCAGAATGAATGTAAATATCAGATTTGTTTATCAAACATGGAAAAGCTGTCATCTGTTGTGGAATATCCAACAGGATTTCACACAGATTTATGACCTAAATTCTCTAAAATAAATTTAAAATTAATTGAAAGAAGATATAAGTAAAATTGCAGATTATGCAGCTTGATGGAATATCTAAGACAGCTAAAATGTCCATAAACATACAATAAGTATTAATAATAATATAAATCAAATGTGCAGCAACAAAATGCAAATCATGAATGTAAAGAATGAAAAAATATAGCTTATATGTATTATATAAGAAACTATCCTTGAATGGAAGAACTGAGTCTAATTCCTGCTCATCTGAGATGGAGAGACTTAACTGTGGTGAAAGCAATTTTGTCAACCCTGATTTTTTCCAGACTAAATTGTAGAGGGTTAGTACTGATTAAGCCTTACTGCAACACAGAATACAGTGAGTTTATCTTCTTAGAGCCACGTTCTTTTGTTCCTGAGGTACAGATGAAAAGAAGAAAGTGTACTTTCAGGCTTCTGCACAAACACAAGTATCTGCTAAGCCTTCCTGTTTAATTATGATATTTATTTTAGTACTCAGACTTTTTTTTCATCTTTCCTGCCATCAAAAACAACATGGGTATGTTGTAACAAGTGAGAAGCAAATAAACCTGAGCAGAAGAAGTAATCTGCCTATAATAGTAAATCAATACTGATTTAGTCTCATTTTGGAGCTGTGCACTATTCCTTCCAGAGTTTTAATTGTATTAGTAAATTTCTGTGTACCCAGGTAAATTCCAGAATGGTTTGGTTACCTCTAGACTGTAGTGCAGTGATCAGCAAAACCACACTAAGAAGAAAATGCTAATTGAAAAAGCAGTGGTTACTATTTTAACTAGGATCCTGTTTCTTGCACGTGTTTCTGAGTGAATGTAATGGTTTTAGACCTCTCACTGTCAGTAGCTTGCGCAGACCATTGTCTCTCAATATTCTGAAACAGGGTTCCTGATTTATCAAAAAGTCACCAAGTGTCTGAAATCAATAGTATGGGATTTGTTTTGAGGTGATGTAGACTTAATTAAGCATAAATTCATACAATTATTTTCGTCTCATTAAACAGTAACTGTGAGGCCATTAAATGCTGTAAAAACTCATTTGGGAATCTCCTAAATTCCCAAATCTTATGAATACTAAAAGAATAGTCCTGTGACTGTGGCGCCCAAAGCAATTGGCCCATTTGAAATACTGCCAACCTTTAAGCTTGGTTTTGAAAACAAGCTACTTTGAATGTGGAGATCTGTACTTAGTAACCTATACAGATAGAAAAGTAGCAAACAGGGACACACTGGTACTTCTTTGACCTCAGAAATGCTTTTCAAGGCAACAAAAACTGCTGAAGCTTGATGTTTCCTCGCAGTAAGCAGAGTAAAAGAAAATAGGCATAGTTTTTAATATGGGATCTGGGCTGAAATTTCACAGAATGATTTATAAGAGAATAAGTGTTCTACATTAAAATAAAATTTCATATCTAATATATGATTCAATAGAAATTCTGAGAAGGGACAGAATTTTATCTGTATCACAGAGAGTAAATGAAAACTTTATAACAGTTTGTATCAAATTTCAGTATCTCACTGTTCAGGGTATGTCTTGACCAGGATGAGCAGAAGTGATATTGAATGAGCAAAATTAAAGAGTTTCTACAATTCATTTTGTTTTCATAAAAAGATGCAAGATTGAGTTCCAGACAAAAGGAGAACAAAAACAAAAGAAATATTTATTTGCTTTTGAGTATATTTTTAATAAAGGCACATTGACTTTTCATTTTGGAATTACTTTGCTTATAGATTTCATTTTGGTTTGTTTCTTTGAAAACACTTGGAATCAAAGGAACATATGATTTATGATCAAGGAAAATATTTCTTTTTTCTCAGAGCTCTCATATAGAAAGCTACCCTTAGGATGAGAGGGCTGGAACTATTTTCAGCAGCTATATGCATGGAGTCAAAACTGAATAAAGAGAGGATTTTCTTCCTCTTATATTTTCATTTTTAATTCACTGTCCTTCTTGAACAGAAAAATAACAGAAAATTCATGAGAATAATCAGTGACTCTGGCAAGCAATGGATGAATCAAAAATAAATGTCTAGAACTTTATCAAATCCTTTGAAAAGGGAATATTTAGTCTTCACTTGCTCAAAATGTTAAAAGAGATACCTTAAAGATGTGTGTGGATTAACTACCTTGATTTTCAGATGCTAAATACCTGCCATAAATTAGGAAATCAAATTAATTTTATCTGTCTCTAAATCTCTGATATTATCAAGATTAGGTCTGCAAGGCTTTATTCTGAACACTGCTCAGGTAGAACAGAGAATTGCTGGAGTGTGAACTTCTCCCATGATCTTGCCTCTGGCAGTGTCCAGCACTGAAAAATTAAGGGTTGGTATCTCAGCTCTGCAAGCTGTAAACTGATTTCCCAATAGCAAGACAATTCTCTACTGCCTATCTCCAGTCTATTTCAATTCATTTTATGCAATTCAGTTTTATCTGACAAATTGGTGGCTACAATTTATAACCTCACAGATTCCATTGTAATATCAGTAGAGGAGCTTTTGGGATCGGGGAAGGGCCAGGAGTTTTTTCTCACAGTTGTCTTAGATGAATAATGTCCTTTGTACTGCAGACCTTGATTATTTTCAATACTGCTCTTTCTCAATTCTATAAATAAGGAATAACTAATTTCATGTTTATTGAACAGGGAAGGTAATCCCTTTGGCACAGAGCACATAGTGATGAATGCAGCAGGTTCTTTCCTGATGTGCAAGACTTTTGGTTCCTTTAGAGGAGGTAAAGACACTGTTATCTCCCAGCCTCTCTAAAAATGAACTGGAAAAATTCTCTGGGCTACCATCTTATAAGTTCCAACATGTCCTTTGATAAGATCAATAATTTCCGTGCTTCCAGAAGAATAGTTGGTAAATTGTTATATTCTCTGGTAAGATATTATCATTTTAATTATATATTGTGAGAATAAGTAAAAGAATCCAAGTTTTCCCGACAGAGAGAAAAATGGGCCACACAAGCTCTAATGCATCACCAGGCTCTTGAAATGGAATTGCAAACTGCATGGGATCACTCAGGGAATCTCTGACAAAGTTCAAGTAAGGTCATCTCTTTTGTAAACAGATCGTCTGTAAGCAAATTACCTGGCCAAGTATCTGGATCAATGCATTAATTGTGCACTTTGTCTTACTTTCAAAGGCCACTTCTACCTAGAAGGTTGGCAAAGAGCTTATATCATGGCAATGTCATGCTTTTCTAAACAGAAATTGTAATTCCCAGTCACCAAGAACTATCAAGAAGCTGTTGGGCTAAATACAGAGAAATCCCAGTACTGCTGTAACTGCAGTGCCACTCCTGTGGATCTGAAATTGCCTTCCTATTTGGGGCCAGCCACTGCTTGGTCCTGTAGCATGGACCAGACTGGAAAAACTGTCCTCCAGTCGTTCTGCCACTCAAAGAATTTTGTGGTCCTGGAGAAGACTGCAGAATTCTTTAAGCCTTAGAACACCTTTATATTCTGGGTCTCTGAATTGGCTACTAAACAAATGTAAACTACTCTGCAGTGGACATCCTTATCCAATTCAAGGCCATTCTCATTCCAGAAAAGGCCCTGAAATAAGAAATAAGAAAATTGTTTTCCATATAGGTCTATCCTAGACTAATACTTTTTCCTATTCTTTCAATAAAAGGTTGATCATGCGAAGTGTTACTTCAGATATTTCCATGTTGTGTATGTTCTCAAAACAAGGCTTGTTTTCTGGACCCTATTTTTCCTCAGTTTCTAGACACTATCACACTACTGTTCTTATAAAAACTATCTGGCAAATTGTCATTCACTGTGGGGCCCAAGCACTAAATTTTCTTTTTTGTAGGATTCCATTTCATCCCTAAAACTGAGTATGAGAATCCACACCAAACTTTCCTGCCCAGTTAACAGATGCATGCAGAGAGACTTTTGTCACTGGGGGAGATGATTCCTATTTGTGCCAAAACAGAGAATGCTGACCTTTTACTGACAATTTGTCATCCAGTGAGCCTGAGGTTTTACTAATTTCCAATAAAAATGCAATTTGCTTGCAGAAGAATCACAGAATGGTTGGGGTTGGAAGGCACCTCTGCAGTTCACCTAGTTCAACCTCCCTGCTCAAGCAGGTTTACCTGTAGCAGGTTGCACAAAATTGGATACAAGTGGGTTTTGAATATCTCCACAGGAGAGTCCACAACCTTTCTGGGCAGCCCTTTCCAGTGCTTGGTCACCCTCAAAGTAAAAATCTTTTACCTCATATTCAGATGGAACTTCCTGTGTTTCTGTTTGTGCCTTTTGCCCCTTGCCCTATTGCTGGACATCACTGAGTAGTAGTGGTCACCATCCTTTTGACACCTTCCCATAAGATATTTGTGTGTGCTGCTAAGATCCCTCTCAGTCATCTCTTCTCCAGGCTAAACTGGCCCAGCTCCCACAGCCTTTCCTAAGAAGAGAGACAAGTGAGACACTACAGTCCCTTAATCATCTTCATTGCCCTCTGCTGGACCTGCTCCAAGGGCTCCATGTCTCTTTTGTGCTGAGGAGCTCAGAACTGGACACAGCACTCCAGATCTGGCCTCATCAGGGCTGGGCAGAGGGGCAGGATCCCCTCCTTCAATCTGCTGGCAATGCTCTTCCTAATGCACCCCAGGGCACCATTGGCCTTCTTGGCCACCAGGACCCTCTGCTGGCTCATGGACAGCTTGTTGTCCACCAGGACTCCCAGCTCCTTCTCTGCACAGCTGCCCTTCACCAGGTCAGCTCTTAATCTGTACTGCTGCCAAGGGTTATTCCACTTAGATATAGGGCTCTACCATTTTGTTGAACTCCATCAGGTTCCTCTCTACCAAACTTCCCAGCCTGTCCAGATCTCCCCACATGGCAGCACAGCCTTCTGTATATCAGCCATTCCTCCTAGTTTTGTGTTAGCAAACTTATGGAAGGCACACTCTTGTGCATTCATCCATGTCATTCATTAACAATTTGAACAAGACTGGACCTTGTACTGCCACCTGGGAAATGATGATAGGCCCCCAACTGTATTTGGCACTGCCAAATTTGGCTGACAGCAGCCCTGTGAGCTCTGCCATTCAGCCAGTTCTCAATCCCCTTCACTGTCAACTCATCTAACCCACACTTACACAATGCTGAAACTCAGCAGGTAGTGCTGTCTTACACCTCAGTGTAAGTTTTTGACAGAGGCTGAGAGTAACCGTTTCATCTGGCAGAGTTCTGTCTCCATAAAAATCCTTCTTGAAAAATACCTGAAAATCTACATGCAAACTTACTTTTCTGAGATGACTGAAGGAATGCAAGTCATAGTGGCTGAATGCCCACGTGAAAGGGGTTCAGGTAATATACAATGGCAGCAATACATTATGAACATGTTCTTTCAGTATCACTTAGAATTATATTAAAATAAAGTGAACATAACTAGAAGTATGATTGTACTGAATAAAAGACAAAATGGGCAACATAATCCCTTTAAGGAGTATTAAATTTTTAAAAATGGGAAATATTGTAAAAATAATTAATTAATAATGACTGGCATAAGGGTATAAAGTTTACAGGTACCCAAGGCATTGTCTAGATACTCAAAGTGGACACATACAATGCATGAAAAGGTCTATACAATAGGCTAAAGGCAGTTATTGAAACAAGAATCTGTATTTTTCAAAAAGTAGAGACTGTGCCCACCTAAGGGAAATAAAGGAGGATTAAGAATCTTTTTGAGGCTATTTGCATAAGATTAGTAAGACAGACCAAAAGAGATTACAATGATCAATTTTCAAAACTCATAAAAAGTACTAATAACATATTTTTTAATACTTATGTGGCTGGAAGCCTGGCTCTAAGCAAGAGAGGTAAATTTTTAATTGTGACATAATGAGGCCAATCAGTGATGATAAGCAGAAAGCAGAAAATCAAAATGAGCTCTTTGGATCAGTATTCCCTGTTGAAGAACTAAAGGATCTTTCCAGACCAAAGCCAGTTCTTATTCAGAATGAGTCAAAAGTACCATCTTAAACATAAATGTCATTAGAAAAGGCTTTAGAACACACTGGCAAAGAGAATAGCAGCAAACTGCCAAGACCAAATAATATTTGCCTAAAAGTTCCAATGAAATCTAATCCAAAATTACCATCTTATGATCTGTGTAACCTCTTTGTCATGTATATGTATATCTATCATCATGTGAGTAACAGAAGTCAGAAAATATAATGTCATATTCTATAAAGGACTCCATAAGAAACTGCACGTGAGTAAGTTTGATTTACAGACCACTCAGACTTCTTTAAATTATGGGAAAGAAGATAATTAATGAATGAAACCATGAAAATATAGCTGAGGAAGATGGTTTTCTTACTTCTCATTTGTGTCTCTATTATAAAATTTTTCGGAATTTGCAGACATGTAGGAAACTTTGATCCATTCAACACCAAAGACTTCCAAAACCCTTTTCTGAAAACTTTTAAGGAAACAAAGTTGGCAAGAATAAAAGAAACCATCTAAATTAATTAAAAGCAATAGATTTATGATGGGGCTTTTCTCTTCTCTTTTTCTTTTTAAAGAAGATTTTGTGAGATTAAGAAAGGCACCAAAAAAAAATGAACAAAACATAACTTGGTATCTCCAAAAGAAGAGGTCTCTAGAGCTTTCTAGAAAAGCAACAACTGTGGGATATGGTAGTGCTGTATGAAGTCCTGAATGGATGGAAAGTGAATAATGTGAATTAAGTGAAAGCATTTGATAAGTTTAAACAAGATGAATATTTCTTTGCATAATGAGTTAGCAGAGGTCATTAGGAATAGCAGATGTCAAAATGACAGATGGGATTAAAAAGGAGCAAGTAAATTAATGAAAGAAAAGAGATTTTTAATACTGCAAATTCTGGTTTCTAGTCAATGGATTGTCAGACACTAGGAAAAATAAATAGCCTCATCCCTTCAGTGTCTCCTAAAAGCATGCTAGTATCAAAGACGGGATATTATGCAAGACAGACCTGTGGTCAGACACGGTGAAGACATTTTGATATCTAGTTCTGCAATGAACTCACACAACAGGGCAAGAATAGCGTTCTGTGGGGCAGGTTATTTTGAGAGTTCTTTCTGTAGACAAAATAATCTTGGTACTCAGAGACAGTATGAGGGTAACAACTTCTCTATTCTTCGTAATTTCCAACTTTGACACAAGAAAAGCAGCATAACTGGTGGCAAATACTGCTAGAACTGGGAGAATCATGAAAAACTCATCTCTGAAATTGCTCTCTGAACAAGACATTCAATTCCTTAGCATCTCCATTTACAGATCTGTGAACTTTCAGATAAGCACTTTTCAGAAAACGGTTTTAAAGTAACCATTTTTTTTTCAGAGCAAGTACGGGCAGCTGCATCCAAAATACTATAAAACGACTAAAAACACTCAGAAATCGACACAAAATACTTGACAATGAACCTGATATATTTCAGTCCTGTAATAAAAATTATTAAAAGATTTAACAACCACTAATCCTTGTTATTGTTAGCTGAGGGAAATGTAGCTATACTTAGTTATGATGTTCTACATCTATATTATAGTAAAATAATAGTCAGGATCTTTAAGTGGTCTGTTGACTTTTGTGTTCCTGTGCTTTTTGAGTGTTCCCTTGCAGTGTCTGTAAAGGAATCGCATTTCAAGAAGAAGCTGAGCCCAGTTCTGGGCTTTGGCTTTAAACTCTGGCTGTCAATGCAGCACTTTGTGAAAAGTTATGCTTCTCATTTTTATTGTAAAAGATGGGAAAAGAGATAAGATTTCCTCAGCTTGTTGCCATGTTTTATGTTATAATTCTTAAAATTGTCACTTTCTCCAATTTAAGCAAATGCTATCCTGCTGGAACTGCTTATAATTTCACCAAAGCCCACACCTATTGAGCAGGCTACATATTAAAATGAATATGTAATAAATCCTGAACACCAAATACAGAGGAAGTCTTTCTAATCAATTGTAGGAAAATTATTTCATAAACGCATTTCACTAAGAAATTCATGAACAAAGAATTTTCAGGGGGACTGTACTCAACAGTTCTACATTTTGAATATGACTCTATTTCATGATAAGTCCTCTTGAGGGCAGTTTGAGGGTAAGACATTACTAATACCAGTCACAGTATCAGTGCAGTCATGTTTTATGCGTAGATGAACAGAATGTGATTAGAACAACATGAACAGTTTATAGTTCAAAGACATTATTTGCTCCCAACCAGGTTGCAAAGTACCCAAGCAGCAGTACTCAGTTACGGAACAGCTGTTATAAAATGGGCTAATCAGTAAGTGCTGCTGGGCTTCCTTCTAGATATTTCTTAGCTTTTTGTTTTTAAAAGGATCCCCCCAAAGCAGAAATTCTGTGTCTAGCCTGTTCTTGATTTTTTTTTTAAGTATAAATCAGATAATTTTTAGAGAACAGATACTTTAGACATGCAATGCTGTGGCCATAAACAATTTCCCAAGAAATAGTATGATGTAGTCCTTTAACTGGCCATACTTATAGAGCTTTCCCTTGAAGGTCTCAGGCAAAATTAGATTCCCAAATGTCATACAGAGAAGGAACATCAGTGTCTATTTCCCACTCTGCAAAATAGGCCAAACAAAATTCTCAGGAAAAGGAACTCAAGGTCTCTGGTATAACAGATCTGCCAAGGATGTCTGCCAAAAAACCAGATGCCCTGGCTGGGAAACAGATATAATTAACAGTACTTGCCAGTATTTTCTGCTTTATTTTCTTTCCCCCTAACAGTGAAGAGTGAGATTTTAAATATTTGCCTGTGTTAGAACAGAAACTTTTTAAATGGTTATAAAAATATTTAGAAAACAATGTTTTCTTAATAGAAAAATCTTAACAGAAATGTGTTTTAAAATTCATGTAAATGGAAAAATACTCAGATGAAAATATTTTGCTAGCAACACTATACCTTTCCAGCTAATTAACTTTCCTGTACAGTTAAAATTGTGGAGTATGGTGTCAAGGACATCCATATTAATAATTAGCAAATCCTTCCTGATTTATATAAACAGCTGCCATAAGGACAAAGATGTTTGTGTTTTCAAAACTGTGACCTTCTGACCAAACCCCTTACAAAACTTTAAAAATTACGCTTGTTTGACTTCCATCCACCAAAACTACCTTGCAAAGCATGGTGTTTAAATGTAGGGCAGGGTTCTGTTATGCTTAAATTTTTCTTTATTCAAAATTTTCTCTGAGAAAAGTCCTGCATAGATATATGCTATGTACATTTCTGTCCTAGGGAGAATTTGTTTTACAGGAAAATATGTCTGCATAAAGAATACAGAAGCCAGTAATAACAACAGTGTGCATATTTCCTTTGATACAAGTTTTTTGCAGGGTAAATCAAATGCTCTTTAAATTAAGAACCAAAATAATTATGGTAAGCATGTAAATAGAAATTGGTCAGTGTGCCCAATGTGATAAATTCATGCCACTGTTTTTGCAGGGAATACAGTTTTATAGGCAACCCAGTTAATGTTACCATAACAGCACAATAGAATAACTTGTGCTATCAAGTCAAATGTAATAAATTAGAAACAAATCCTTAAATTTTTTTAAGTCTTGTATATATGTGTTTGGCATACTTTCTCACCACGTGCAGTAAAAGCACTTCAGTACTTTTCCTATTAAACCCAGGAAAGGTACTTCTCCTTAAAGAAAGACAATGCAATTTCTAGTCCAGAAAAAAGCCAGAATTTTTTTTTCATTCTTAGTATAGTCTTTAATATTGTCAAGAAATAAATAAATGGTTCATACTCAGTGGGAAAAAAAAGCTATCTCTCATAAATTGCTTCTCATCCCTGGAAAAGTAAAAGTTCCTTTTTGTTTAAGAAAGCCTGAGAAACAGGAGTGATTAATTAAGGAGAAGTAAAACTAGTTCCAGTGAAACTGTCAAGAACACAATGATCTTTTAGTCCAAAGTTTGTGTAGGCCATCATTCCTTAAGCCAACCATGTAAATTACTGGAACATTTCTGGTAGCCTGTGTATGTGAGCTTGCTGGATATATCTGAATTCTCCCTTAAAATCTCACATCCATCACACACATTTTATGGGAGGGGAGAGTTCAGCTGGACTGGGGGTGTCTCATCACCTTGCTGTCCACAAGGAAGCACAGCCCTTCTGTGCAACACCAAGCCACAAGCTGTTATATTTCTGCCCTTTATCTAGCTCATTTCTTTCTTGCAAACAGTAATAATAAATAGCACCTATTCCAGGAGCCTTCAATACCTCACCAAGGGTGTGTTGGCTTTCACCCCGTTCAGATATTCAAAGAAGTTTTCCTCTAATTTTAAGCCAGCAGGCTCAATACTCAGTGCCTGTTTGTCTTGCTGGGCTCCAGGACCCCTGGCAGAAGGCTTCCAGTCCTTACACACTGTGGGCACAAGTGCATCTCAGCAATCTGGGTGTAAGGCACTTAGGGAACTCCCTCTCATATGTGCCCGAGGGCTTCAGGTACATGGCAGCCTCTGTGCACAATCTGCTTTGCCTGAGGAGTACAGGTGCTTTCACTGATTTCTTTATCAGCATCCCTTCATCCTTACACAAGGCACAAACACCTTATCCTGCTCTTCTGTTATGCAAACACATTACTCAAGACCACAGCCGAAATGGTCTTACAGGGGATGGTTAAAGCAGTAGCCAGGGAAGAGAAGGAGAAGGAGCTTGCAATAAAATAGTTCATACAATCCCTAAATGGTGGAAAGTTTGCACTCAGTTGGAGACTCAGCTTGAAAAAGATCCCTCAAGTATCTTTTTAAGACCAGCAGTTACCAAGATGCAACCTCTTGCAAGTTTTTTTTGTTTATTTCAGTAATTATAGGCATTTTTCTTAATCATAAAGTGATTACTAAATTAATAAACTCTTTGAAGAAAACACGGTGTTATGAGCAACAGTACAACTGATCATTTATGAAGAGCTGATCTTCTGAAAGTAAAGCAGTATGATAATCAGTAAAAACATCTGTTACCACTCAACCATGGATGAATTATGAATTTATTTGGGAATGGCTATATTCCTTGAAATTGAAAGTCATCCACACAAGACACAGATGAAACACAAAAGCAAACTAACCACAAATTTAATAAGAAAATATTGCTGTTAAATTCTGCAGATTTACAAGTAAAGAATATTCCTTTGCCCAAGTTCCTGGGCAAAGGACTGCAGGATAGCTGCTATTGCCAAGAAAAAAAAACAACCCTGTGGTAAACTGACTATGCTAGAAAAGCCACAACATTTAAATGTGAAAACCAAAAAAATAAATAAGACTAAGAAACTAATTGGCAGTTGTGATTTTGACAGCTCTCAATAGCATTATTGTATTGTGACTGAAGAAACATCATAACAGTCTACTATTTATTTATAATTTATATCCCTTTTTTTACTCAAGAGCTACCTAGTAGCAATTTTCCAAGAGTTATTCCAAAATGTTATTCTCTCAGTTCATGTTTCAAGCACCGAAAAATTTACTGCCCATTTTAAAGAAAAAAAAGACTTCACAAATATCTCAAATTATAACCTCAAATACTCTCTCTGATTTCTAAGGTAAACTTTTGACAGTAGTCATCAAGGAATTGTCTGTCAGAGATGTCTGTAAACTAAGCACTCCCAGCAATGCCACTCTCTGCCACTGAGGTCAAAGCATGTACCTAGTCCTGTGACTTAATCTAAGAAGACCTTCAAATCACCTTGACTTGAGGCAGTTTTAGATGAGCCTCATGTAGTTCTAATTTCCGTAGAAAAATCCTAGTTGAAATAAATCAAAGTAATAGCATGGGCCATTACAGCAGTTTTACTGTATAAGATATTGACTTCCTTCACTGCAAGAGTTTTCTTGGCATGGTTGGTTTTTCCAGCCTGGATGAAGCCCATCAGTCCTTGATTCACAACTTCAATTTCCTATCTGTTCTGTTTCTTTTAAATTGGATGAAGTGAAGCAGTTTAGTAGGACAACTCATAATGTTTAAGCAGCTTTAAACTCTCTAATAGCCATACTTTGAGCAGGTTCTCTGATTTATACAGAGGGAAGGTCATGGCTTTTAGCCATTTCTACCAATATTTATTCATCCTTGGTTGGTGACTGATAGAATAGTGTGGAAATCCTTTAATCTGTGTACTGCATGTCTTGTGCTTTACAACTAGTCATTCCCCTGACAAAGACACTATGTCTTCTGCAAACTGGAGTGAGTAGATAATAGACAATCACCATTTTGATGCATTTTAGGGGTAATCTGCTCACTATGGGTGCTGTCAGGCTTCAGAACATTCACTGCATTCAGCCCCTTTGCCACGGACAGTTTCATCCTCCATCTTAGTGCATCCCTAACAGATTATGGACTCTTAGGAAAGAACAGCAAAAACTCATAAGTTTCAAGTTTCCTGATAAATTCAGGGTATCCACGTTCCTCTCCTTTTCTAAGGCTATTCAGGGGAAGATTAAAGGTAAAATTTGAACCGCTAAACCAAAATTTCTTCTGGAAGAAACCTTAATGTCCACTGAAGAAGAAACTGACATTTAGTCTCAGTGTTGAGTCTGAAATCAAGATTTTCTTACTGGGTCAATAAACTTCACATTTTAATTTTGCTAGTTTTACATGACTTGATTTTTTTTCCTCTCAGTGTCACAAAATTTATGCACGTTATTTCAAGAGAAAACTAACTCTTTCAAAAAACATTAACACATACATACAAAACAGTACTAGTTTGTTTCTTTTATTTTCCCTTTAAAGTGTATAGAATCATAGACTCCTTTATGTTGAAACAGACCTCTAAGATCATTGAGTCCAACCATTAACCCAGTACCACGGCATTCATCACTAAATTCCTGGGGTTCAGCAGGCAGAGACCCACCAGAAGATGAGATAAAGTGACACTGTGTAGGCATAATTTTAATAGACTTAATGAGATATTGCTGAGAGATTTTTTAATAGAACAGCTTTCAAGGTTGGTAAGTATTTAGGTTGTTCATAACTTTTCTCATCAAAAATAGGATAAATTATAAGAATAAATTGAAAATCTCAATTTATTTCAAGTGTATACTTGCATTCAAATGTATGTTGGATGAACTGATGAATTTTTGATCAAATAAATTCCACCATCTAAATTATTTTCAGCATTATTTTTACTGGAAGATTCCCTTTGAATATAAGAAGTTTCTTTTAATTGTCATCATTAGCAGAACATAATTTCAGCTGCAAAACTTTTACTTCTCACCAAGAGTTTTAAAAA
This sequence comes from Drymodes brunneopygia, assembly GCA_013400955.1. Classification (NCBI taxonomy): domain Eukaryota; kingdom Metazoa; phylum Chordata; class Aves; order Passeriformes; family Petroicidae; genus Drymodes; species Drymodes brunneopygia. The sequence continues at coordinate 209,038 of VZTZ01040326.1, forward strand.
GCTGCTTGCAATTTCAATGGATTGGGGTAATTAGTCATTTCTAGTAATCAATATTTCATATCAGCAGAAACAAAAAAATAATCTAGGTATTTCATAATGTGTTAATTATATAAAGAAATTAATTAATGTCCATCTTTATTAAATTGTTCCAAGAAGTCAAATATTCCTTAAAATGCCTTACTGATTTGATTACAGCAACAGTGTAAACATTAAAAACAAAAGGGTTTTTAGAGTATAGCATGACAGTGCTAAGGGTTGCCTAGACATTTTTGATGTTCAACTTACTGTAAGAAGATTGCTGTCATAAGGGCCAGGATTCAATAATACCAGCTGGTTATATGGCAAAGAGCAGGGTAAAAAGTCAATCTCATATTGCTTGTGACTGCAAAACTTCTTTGGCAAGAAAAATATCTGCTGTTTTCCAGCTGGTAGAGTCCAACAGCCATTGCTTTGCCCTGGATTGTTGATTTATGAGACAATAATTGAACGACATAGCAGCCTTACATTCTGCAACAGCACTGCCTGCTGTTTCATTTCATTCTGTGAAGAATGGAAGTTAAACAGCTGTAATGAACTGAGCTTCAGAATTAGATGTTATATTTTATTTTCTATCAGGAAAAAAAAACCAACAGTGTAGTTTTCATCACTCCTGACAGAAGCACAATGATTTTACTGCTATACACTGTGAATAATACCCTCAATGAAAATTTGAAATTTATCTGTTGCTTAGGGATTCGAAAAGTGTCCCATATAATATCCTGAGATTCAGCTGCTGTGTTTGGTGCCTTGCATGTCTCTTGCAAGCATTTGGGGAACATATAAAGAGCATTTAAAAAGTTGAGGCCTGATCGTTCAAAGATACAAAAACACATTTGCCTTTGAAGATCTCAGGCACTTGAGAATATCTGTTCTATGCTTAAAGTGTGACTGTACACACCTTTCAGGCTAAAATTTTGGTACACATTTTAAAATCATGCTATTTTATTTGTAATACATTAAGAAGAGCCCATGTGAGTGAAGTTACTTTAGGTTAGTCTAGAGAAAAATGCTTTGCCTTCAATTATCCCTAGAAACAGACACTTTGGTGAAAGCCAGAAATATTTAAATATACAAATTTGATTATAAAGGGTCTTTTTTCTTTTCAAGCAGAAAAATGTGTGAACACTAGTCATCAACACCTGCAGAATCTTTTCAGAAGGTTCCAGTGTGTTAATGCTAACAGACAGATTGTTTACCTACACCTTATCTTGGTATTTTTCAAACTGCATACAGCACTTCCATGGAACTATTGTTTATATTAGAAATCTTAAAAAAAAAATCTACCAGATTATATAATGAACTTGTTACTTTTCTCGTAAGTGCTTGTTTTGATCTGTAGAGAGACATTTTGACACAGTCTGCTCTGGAGAACTCATTGTACAGGTCTTTGTTTAATTTTCGTGCAGAATGGTAATAGTATATTACATAGTGTCAGGAAATGAGCTATTCAACCTCTAGTCAAACTTCTGTCATTCCACTTTGACCTGTCTCATTCAGATTAAATTATTTTGAACACATACTTACAGGAGAGAAAAAACCTGTAACAAATACTTCACAATGTATGGTGTCTTGTACAGCATCATTATGCTGTATACTGCTTCCTCTTTTCATTGTTAATTATATGTGTTTTATTTCTTTGTGGCATGACTTAAACTAAAATACAATATCAGACCTAAAAATCATATTGCCTCTGGTGACAGCACCTAAGATCTCTGATCTACCCAAATAATTTCTCAAAACATGAAAAGAGGGCATTTCTTGGTCCATCACAATGCTGAGATCTTAATCTGACCTAATTACAGAACTTCACATGTGCATCCAACATGTACTATTATTTGTTTATGTACTTATCTATGTTTATTTTCCTTTCCTTGATGCTTTGAAGGTTTGTCCATTGTCTAGCCCTAACAGCTGTGGATCTGATTCTCTTAAAATCCGTTCTTGCCTCCAACATTTTTCATGACTTCGTCCAGTTACTTCCCCAGTAATGTCTTTGTTTCAAAGTCTTAAGGACTAAAATATCTACTTACCATAGTGAGTTAACACTTAAATTGCTTTTAAGGAGTACAGGCTTACACAGTTTTTTGACACAGCATAAATAATGTCACCTTCTCAATAAAATAGGCCCAGGAGGGAGTGTCTTCATGAGACTTTCGAATATCATATATGTCACCTAACACCTATAAACACCTATAAAATAACCCTATCATGTTAAAAAGACAATTTAGCATTCAAAAGTGTGAGGTTTTATCTGTGCTGTGATACTCTTTTTATCTTTATTTTCTTAAATTTTTGTCTTCTGAAGTTGCTTAACTGTCATATCTTTAATTGTATGTTGGAATAAAAACTTGTAACATCAGAAAATCTGGTGTAATCCTTGCAACATTTTATATTCTGGTGAGCAGTTTAGCTACATAAATCAGTTTTGGTTTCAACAGGCTTCTAATAGGTGCTACTACTTGTTTATTACAGTTTGGTGTATGAAATTTCATTTCCTTCTTAGACACATTCTTGTTGCTCTTTAACTATCGGCAAGATGTTTTTCAGAGACATTGAGAAAGATACTATGTTTTCTCACATTCTTCCTGATCATAAGAGCCTGCAGAAATAAATAATTTAGGAACAAATTTTTGTATGTTTTTATGGTTGTTGAGAGTTTCACTCCAGTATGTATTTCCCTTGGTTGTTTACACTCATGGGCTTTTTCTAAAGTTCTGGTGTGGATAATGCTTCTCAGAACCGGTCTCTCTTCTGTAATTCCCACGCTAGGGTGCCTTATATTAAGCACAATAAAACAAGGATTGGCAGGCATATATGAAATTATTCTTATTCTTAGAATAATCCTTCTCAGAAAACTGCATTTTAGGATGCCCTCCTAGTGCTGGGTAGTGTGATTACTGTCAAATTCAGAAGACTATTGGCTGATATTTAATCCTCATATTATGAGTACTCAGTATTCAACAATTTAATGAAGTTTAAGTGATTTCTTTAGTTAACAGCACTCCCTGAACAGGGGAAAAAATGACTTATAGTCATTACAGGAAAATGTATTTGAATAAACCAAACAAGTTATAAATTCATTAAATTTATTAATTACACAGTTAATACTAAAAAAATCGTATTTTATTAAGTTAGGAAAAGATGAATAGTGGAAATTATATAATGTCATTTTTGGGAACAGCTATGAAATGTCATCTCCCTAATAAGCATATTCATTACTAACTGCATGTATACAGTATATCAAATACATGACTCACAATAAACTCAATCTACTCCATCCCCTTGCTTGCTCTAACTTCATTAACACAGCAAAATTGAATCCTGTGTACTTAGCCTTAATGCCAACAAGTCTTTCTCTTCATGTGAATGAAACATATATTTTGAACTCTTGTCTGAACTACAACTTTACAATATCTTATCAATGAAAACATACATCATCTCATTCAGCTTCCAACCTTACACCCTACAACCTTTGTTTTCTAGGATTTCTTACCATATTTCTTAGTTAATAGAGGTAATTCACCTTTCCTATTTATTCATCATAAAAGGTTCATTTTTGTTTTCCTGAATAAACAGCAGTTTGCCACCACCTCCATTTTCATCAAAATTGCTAGAGAAAAGCAACCAAATGATTCCTTCACAAACAGTACTTCAGCACAGGGCTTGATTTGTAGTGACAGACACATGCTGCATCATCCTGAGTGACAGCTAAAATAAAAAAAAAAAGGTCCCTGAAAAGAGAATGCTGACATTTTATCTTTCTGTATGCCAATATGTGCTCTTTTCATCACAGAGTAAGTTAAAACACATTTATTTTGTTACACCATCATTGTACTGAATTCTAAGTGAACACATTCATCTTTTCAAAGGGATTTACATCATTAGAGTCACTCATTTCAGTAGGGAAAGTGTTCTCATCTACTTTAAAAATGACATTTCGGTGACATTTAAAGTTACTGAGTCAATAGAACAGACCTCTTTTTCTTTTCCTGAGAGTGGAATTTCAAAATGAGCTACCTGTTAAAAAAAAAAAAAAAAAGAAATAAAGAAAAAGAAAAATAGACCTTAAATCCTACTAATTTTACTATGGAAAATGCTTAAGCTTTTTCTGTCTTCGTAAAAATTTAGCTGATAAGACTTCTGCTAGAATTCCAACCTGACATAACCAGGTATTACTGTCACACTAACATCAACAAATTTGAATGTCTACATTCCAAAGCACTTTTAGTTTGATCTGCTCAGGGTATCTGACATAATAACCAATACACTTTTTAGTGAGGCTGAGAGCGGAACTGTTTGCTAACTGGTAGTGGGACATAAGTGGCACAAAACTTTCACAGGCACCATCCTAAAAGGTTAGGTTTTAGCATTTGTGATCATCTGTTGAATCAAATCCCAGCCAGCTGCCATGTGGGTGCTCAGGTTCATACTTCCAAAAGCTTCTGCTGAACAGTCCAAACACTTAACCTGTTAAATTATTTGGACAACGACAGCTTTTTGCACAGTCTCAAGGCTCTGACAGTACAAGCACTAGGTTGGCTCTGCTCAATAGGGAAGAACCACCCACTGCCTTCTTTCTGGGGTGGTAACCCTGCTGGGACTCTTGCAGCACATTGCACCAGGTGAAATCTCACAGAGCAGGGCTCTCCTTCCTGTCCTACTCTCCATCAGACCTATGACACTGGAGGTCTACCTCATCCCCTCTCCTGGAAAGGACAAAAAGTTGTAGCTCCAGCTTTCTCAGGAGTGTTTCAACCACAGGGTGTCCTGGCATTGTTCTGCAACTTTTCTTTTAGCCGAATTATTTGAATCTGATTTTGAAGCCCATTGGTCATGGCATACTTTGGAGAGAAAAAGCTTTGTTCCAGAAATGTAACACCTGTATCAGAGCTGTCTTAGTCTTTTTCAAGAAATAACAAAGGAAACATGTACAGACCACTAAATTAGGATCCCTTTACACACAGAATGAACACAGGTATTTTTAAACAGAAAAGAAACTGTAAAGTCCAGCAGGTAACAGGATTATAAAATAGATGTTTTCACTTTAAAACAGTTAATTTCCATTTTGTGCAATTTGACATCTGTAAAAGGCAGAAAAGTAAAAAAAACCTAATCTACTTACAATTACACCATATTTTCAAGCTGCAAACTAGCAATTAGGGACAAAAAGCTGTAGGCCATGGGCAGGACGGAATGACTTGTTCATTGACAGGCAATGTTCTTGCTAAAAGACATGTCAAGAACTCAAAATTATATTCTAAAACTTTGATCTCCTTTTTTATTTTTCTTTCCCCAGAGGTGAGTAAAAATCAGTAACAGAGAAGAGGAAGAATGTGGCAGGCCTGGAGAGATTGGAAGTGCAGCTGAAATCTTTGCTGAATTCTGGCCAAAGTGAGAAAAACTAGAGCAAGATAAGAACCAAACCTGATTCTAACTCCAAAGACAGAGCAGGAGCCTTGTCAGGTAAGAAATCTTCCACAGATTCACTGAATTGTTAATCACAGAATTGTTAGGGCTGGAAGGGACCTCTGGGGATCATCCAGTCCAACTCCCTGCCGAGGCAGGGTCACCTAAAACAGGTGACACAAGAATGTATCCGGGTGGGTTTTGATTATCTCCAGAGAGGGAGACTCCACGACCTTCCTGGGCAGCCTCTTCCAGTGCTCTGCCACCCTTAGTGTAAAGGAATTTTTCTTTATATTTAGATAGAACTTCTTGTAGTTTAGTTTATGGCCATTGCTCCTTGTCCTGGCACTAAGCGTCATTGAGAATAGTCTGGCATCACACTCTTGGCACCCACCTTTGGGATATTTATATGCATTAACTTTCCAAACTTCATCAAAAGAGTAATACATTTTGCCACCAAGGATTATCACAGATAGATGAGGATGCCAGATAATGTGTTAAACAAAAAAAAGGTTTTAATGTGATTGTTACCAAAAATTGGTAAAAAAAAACTTCATCTGGCAGCACCACTGATATTGCATAAATAGTGGGAAATGGAAATTTACCTTTTTTGGGGGATTTAAGAACGGCTACTTTCCAACTATAGGTATGTCTAAGCACAAAGTAGAGTTAACTTCTTTCCACAAAACTGATTTCTGAAGGACAAAAGCCTCTGTATAGAAGATTAAGTTATTAAGTTATAATCATAGTTAAATGAATATTTATTTTTCCTGAGTTTTCCATAAGGAAATTGCAGTGGAGAAAGAAGACTGCTTTGTTGGGTTGAGTAATGAGAAATTAATGTACTTCCATGTGAGATACATGCAGAACATAGCCCTAGAAATTAAGTTAGCTAAATAACCTCTACCTCAAAGTATTAATCAAAAAATTTTAATAGCATCTATCCAACAGGGCATAGGAGTAGATGACCACAATTATTCAAAGATAGCCTTAAATCATCACTTATAGCTAGTTACTTAGAAAGACTTCTAATCTCAAATCTAAACCTCTTATTTTTGCAAAGCCTTTTACAGTCTTCTCACTGTTATACAAAATCAGATATCCTCTGTTTTCTCTATAACAAAGTTTTGGATATTAGAAAAATGTGTTTTCTTTCCTGGACTCTTTTGACTTTTCTCTTTATATCACACATTTTAAATTTTGTATTTTAGTTTAATCTACAAATATCTTCTTTAAGCAGATTATTGAATTTACCACTGTGGTGTCTAGCGGGCAGTTAGTGAAAACGAAGGGAACAAAATCATTGAAGGGGGAAATGCTAAGCAGAGAAACAGATGATTAAAGGCCTGAGTGTAAGCCGCTGGACCTTGTCCAAAACAAAAAGTAATTTTTAAGTCTATCAACAAACACACAGATTGACAGCCAAATTCTGGGGCATATTGATTAATGACAGCAACAAGAACCCCAAACAACAGAGTGAGGCAACTACCTAGAGGTGTAGTTTAGTCCAGAAAAAAAAGAATATGAGACTAAATCAACATAGGGGACTTCAATGGGACCTTGTAAGAGTTAGCTGACTTGCAGCTAGAGGAAAAATTGATACAAAATGTAACAGTACAAAGTATAGGATCATGGCTATAACAAATAACAATGTAAGTTCTGGTCTTGCTTGCTGGAATTAGATGAAGACCTAGGTGACTTGAACAGCCATCGAAAAGAAATGTGATCCTGGGATGTCTCATTGAAATATGTCTAGGAGCAACTGGTAAACATTAATGCCATTGTATAAAGATATTGTAACACTGAAGGTGCTTGGGTTTATACAGCACATAAGCACAGTCTCTATGGGTGGGCAGTTCCTCAGGTATATCAGTCAAGTATAGATCTAATCATTCCTACTGCTCTAGTTCCCCCCTGTGTCTTATGCACCAATGTTAAGCAATCTCCTAACTTCTTCAGCACAGTTTACTTTTTAAATACTGTTTTTATACTGCTAAGGGGGAGATATTTCAGTTTGTTTCTCCAGCTGTCACAACGACTCTCCTCCCCGACAGCAGGGATGAACAGCTACATTTGTCTATTGGAAATATCTTCTTCATTCAAAACTCAATAGGCAGGAGAGTATCCTGTAACTGAAAGTGTTGGGAAGGTATAGGGTGTAGGATTGTCTCCTTATCCTGAACAACCACATTGCAGCCTGTATTTATTTCTCAGGAGATATACAGAAGTTAATCTAGTAAGCAGATTCTAATGTGTCCATTAACCTCCTTGCTATAATGGTAAATAGCATCCTTTGTTTCCTTTGTTACTTGATTTGAAATCATGAAAAAATACTAGATATGTGATCTGCAAATTCTGTCTTTTTACAAAACATATAGGTTGTGTTTATGCAGTAGTGATAAGGTAATTAAGAAATATGGAAAAATTTTATCGCAAGCTCAGTTTCTCTGAGTCAGATGGAAAAATATAATGCAACAACTAGATGTGTTTGGGCCTTCCAGGGTAAACATTCTGCAAAAATAATTGCTCTCTCTCAAGTGGAGCCAAAACCAAGGCAAGCTGTAATGTCCATAGTAATTATCAGTGGGTTAGTCATCTGCAAACACCTCTGGCAATCAGAGCTGAAGCTCCTAAGAAACAGTTTGAAGCTCCCTTGGCTCCCTGCTTTGAACAGGGGAAGCAGCTGCTCCAATTGCTCAAACATCTTTGGAGATGCACCGATAAGTGAATAGTGGCAACTGAAGTTTCCAATACTAGAAAAAATTATGGGGATAACTTCATCGTCCCCAAAGATGAACCTGGCAGCTTTGTTTATTCACTCCCAGTCACTACGTGGGAGAAATTTAGCATGGAGTCCCTTCCTGTCTCTACCTGGAGACACAGGGCCCTTCCCAGCCATGGCCCTGCCTGCCTTCCAAGGGACACATGATTTGGCCTGTATTGAGCTTAGTTGAGTGACCCTTTAAACCGGGCCCAAAGTGACCCCCTGAAGATTCTTCTCTGAAGTATTTTGTATTCTTGTCTAGAGTTAAAAGTGATTCTTTGTGACAGATTAATAAAACATTTATACTAAGTTGATTACACTTATCTCAGTGCCAAATCACTACCTCATACAACAGCCAAGATTATTCACATATAAAATGCATTCCAGCTTCAGCTGCAGAACACCAGAAGGCTTGGTATACAAAACAAAGGATGAGAAGACTCATAAATCACAGAAAAATAAACCTCTGGGAAATCATTACTATTTAACCATATGTCTTCTTTTTTTTTTTTTTCTTTTCTGCTAGCAGTGATAAATCCTATGCACCAAAAAAAGGATTATTTAAATATTTTGACTGATTCTTTATTTATTGTCATGATGATGACTAAAGCTTAAACAGCTGATAGAACAGATTAAGTCTTTACTTACGGGTTTTACAGTTGAATCAAAACTTACAACAGGGACTGATCCTTTCAAAGCACTTAATGGGTAAAACTAAAATCAAATTTAAAAATTTTTATTTTTAATTTTCTTGTCTTACATGCTCACTTAAATATATCCGATTAACATATAAGGTGACACATTCTGAAAGATCCATATGAAGATTTTTCAGAAAAGCTATTATAGGAAATATTGGCTCCTCACTGTTTTGAAATAGCTCACAGAATAAAATTTCACAAGCTCCACAACTACCACTGGTTCTAGCTGCAAGAAACAACAATCACAGCACTTTTCAAACTACTGGTTAACCATTTATGGAAGTGATGGTTTGAAATATTCAATGAATGCTTTTTACATAATTTACATGTAGGTAGACCTTTGTATCTCTATGAAATATTTTTGTTCAGCTGAAGGGAAGGGTTTTGTAGAAGCCAGCAGCACTGATCACTTGTGATAGGACTATTTTCTGGAAACCTTGACACTACAGATTCTAAGACTACTGCAGCACCTACCTGAGTAGTAAACCAATTCCTCTGTTAGACTTGAACACGAGTCTACCTTTGCAAGGGATATGTTTTTAAATCCATGGTACATCACTGGAACTTTTGTTTCTGAGTACCAAAATGTAAATCTCCAATACCTCCTTGTCTTATAATCAGCATTTGAAGTTGTTAAGTCCATTGTAAATTGCAGGATCTTCCTTCAAACATCCACAGTTTACAGTAGAAAACTAGAATGATAGGAACAAGTAATAGACCTTCTCTGGGGACCTCCATCTCCACTATTCCTGCAAAGCCTTCCTACTCATATACTAACTTTCCCACAGTTCTCCAAGCCTAATCATTGTTATTTGCTTAGAGACTGAAAAGAACATATATCTGAAACTGGAATAATCAGTGGTCTTTTGAAGACATTAGACGATTTTTAGCAGAAAAAATTGCCAACTTTCTTAACTTCTTTGATGTATAGCTTTGAAAAAATATTTTCTTTTCTAGGGGCAGAGAAGGTAGCCCTCATTTTATACAGTAAAATAATTTTTCCACTATGTTCAAAAAAAGATATGTGATCTGAGTTTCATCATAAAGCACAGCTTAGCAAAAAAACCAAAAGAACAAAAAATGAAAAAAAACCCACCACACTTTAAAAAGTTTTAAAATCTCTAATATGGGGGAAAAAAATCCAGATAAATCCCTACAGCAGTTTTGTCTGAGACGAATACAACAAAAGAAAGAGGTAACCTTTGTACTCTCCTGCAAGGTACAGAAAACTCATCTTTGCCCGTACTGTGCTTGGGTCAGTGTGGTTAGAAAAAAACTGACTCCTGATGTCTCCTGGATAGGTGTGGCCTTCTGTGCATGGATGCCACCAGCATGTGCCAGCTGCAGTTATCCTGAGAACTCACTGGACCCAGCAATAATCATTTTCTATTAGATTACTGAGATAGTAATTTAGAGTCCAGTCCTGGAAAGTGTTTCAAATTACATCCTTGATGACCACAGAAACAGCTCTTAGGTTTTCGGGAATACAAAGACCTTAATTTGAAATACTAAATCTGGATCTTAGTCTGAGTTTAATTACATTATGCCTCCAAAAGTTCATACCATTCATTTTCATATATTTTTTCACTGCACGCAGAGAGTGCTAAGACTGCATGAAATTTCCATCTGTTTTCTCCCAACAGTTTTCCCTTAGACTGGAAATGTTTCCATAGACAAAATATGTTAATCTCTTCTCTGTCATTCACATGAAAACAAGTATTTTCATGAAATCCTAGAATCATAAAATAGCCTGGGTAGGAAAGGACCTTAAAGTTCAGCCCACTCCAGCCTGCCTGTCACGGACAGGAGCACTTTCCACTAGACAGTGGAATATCTAGACCACGTTGCTCACTGCTCCACCCAGCCTGAGCTGGAACTCTTCCAGGAACAGGACACTTCTTTGGGCAACATGTTCCCATGCCTCACTACCCTCACAGTGAAGAATTTCTTCCTACTGTGTAATCTAAATCTCTCTTTCTAATCTCTCTTTCAATTTGAAGTCCATTTTGTCCTGTTACTACATGCCCTTGTAAAAAATCCTTCTCCATGTCCCCTGTTGCTTCCTTCCAGGTACTGGAAGGGTGCAATTAGGTCACTCTGAAGCCTTTACTTCTCCAGGCTGATAAATTCCAGTCCTCTCACCCTTCCTTCACAGAAAAGGTGCTCCATCCTTCTAACCATCTTGGTGTCCCTCCTCTGGACTTGCCCCCACAGGTTGAGATCCTTCCTGTGCTGAGGACCTCAGAGACGGATGCAGCCCTCTGGGTGGGTTTTTTTTTTTACCTAATGCAGTAGTTTTTTTATTTAGAACTACTTTGCAAAATGCTTTTTAAAGATGAAAAAACACATGACTGAATTTTTTTTCAGCAGTATCTTGAACTCTCTATCCCGGCATTAAGCAGCTGTAAATAAAGATTAATATACCCTAAGAAGTTTATCCTATATACAAAATTATTAAGGATATGAATTTCACATCTACAGAAAAAGTAGGTTGTGTCTGTCTTGAGAGAATAAGCTCAGTAATCCTTCTTTTTGAAGATAATGAATATCAAAACAATGCAGGTTTTTTTAGACCCAGCTATTTTTAAAAAGGACAGAAATTCTTATGTGATTTTAAGTGAACCAGTGATCTCAAACTAGATACTAGCTCAGGTCATGGGATTAAATAGCTGAGACAAATTTTGAGCAAAATACTCCAAAGTTATCTTTTTTAAAAAAAAAGCGTTTTTATTTAAATTCATGGGTCTTTAATTATTTCTTCTAATTCATCTTTTCTGAGTAAAAATAAACTTTATTTTCTTTATTCAGGAATGAAGTGTAGGCCACAGCAAAATGTTGCACCGTTTTAGCTCATGTAGCTCATGTGTAGTCTATCCTTATATTTACAGCAAAACACAGTAGAGTTAATGCATTTCCATACCTGTTAGCCATGTAAATCAGAGTTCTTAAACCTTTTCTTTGCCTGTCCTGAAAAATCTCTTCTGTCAGGAAAGCAGTGCTCTTCCATATCATATAATTCAATATTAGAGTCTCCCATTACAATGACATTGTTCTTTTTACAAACACATATACACATTACAAATACCTGAGAATAAATGTGTGAATTCTCAAATTTCCCTCCTGTCTTCTACAGTCAAAATATGCTGTCAAATATTATCATGGGCATAGCAATTCGTTTGTGCTCACTATATCTTCTTCAGATTCTGACAAGTAAATGTTTTTTGTCAGATTATGACAAGTAAATGTTATTAGCATTTAAGCATTCATCACATGCTACTGTGTAAGAATAATTTGAATGCTCTATAGTTTTTGCTGACTTGGTGCATGTGTGTCTCTCAGATGTTATTGATGTGGAATGTTCAAGTACACAATGTGATAAATTAAATAAATAACTATCAGACTCCAGAGTACTCACTGGTTCAGATTCTATGCAACTTTTTTCAATATGTGTAAGAATTCCTACATGAACCAGGACATAAAACTCCCTGAAATAAACCAAGAATTATATCTAGTAAAATCTGATGATGTGCTGCTGCTGCTGTAATAACAGAACAATACCATTAAAGTGCCTGTATTACAAAGTCTCTGTATTTTAACTGCTTTCATTAATATTCTTACTTGTGTTACTGGTTGCCAGAGGAAAAATAGCTTTTTACACAATCTGACATATTTTGAAACTGAAATAAAAATATTACACGGAATTTTGTTCGGTGCTTGCTGTCACTGGACATCCATCCTGTTGCATAAGAAAACAGCATTTGACTTCTCTTAACTGTCAGGGACTGTAGAAGAAAGAAGCTGGTGTGGCATTGTGCACTGCCTCCATAGTACTGCCCTGTGAAACCAGCTCTTTTGAAAGTCAATTGCTAGTTAAGGCTTTTCTGCCGATCAACATAACTCTAACCAGCACTATACTTGAAACCAGTACCTCAATATGCACATGCAAAGAGGATAATTGGGTTCCATTGTGTAATAGGTGAGGTAAGGCTAGTGATTGGGGTATAGCACATATACTGGCTATATATTTTATTTTCTGAGTTAAAACAGCATGGCATTTCAAAAGCAGATCAATGTTAATCAAGACCCTGTCCTACAGGGTCTAGACAAGAGACAAATCCTCACCAGCCTGTCATAACTCTCACATTCTAATCTCTCCCATTCTAGCTGTGTTAATTAATGAGGTTTCCTTCATCCATGTCCATGTGACTAACAAGATTCCTATTTGCACCACGATGTTACGAATCTAGATTCTTCCCAGAAACGGCCTTCTAACAGAAGAAATGCAGGTGTTGCCTTGCTTGAGATAAAGCTACATAATGGTAGGCAAATGCAATTAAAAAACAAAAACAAAACAAAAAATCCCACCCAACATCCCAATATTCCCCCTCTGGAAAGATTCCAAATGAGACTATAATCTAAATTGACTCCTTGTCTGTCATGGGTACAATTTCTTTTAAATCACAGTAAAACAATTATATCCTTGCCATTTTTCAGTAACATATTCATTGTTCATCGGGTCCTGCTCTACAACAGGGCAAGTGCCCACTGGTGTGTTTGAGACTCCACCATCACAACTTTGGCTCAAAGAAACACGGCTCAAAGATATAGTTCACTCTCTCACATGTATTAAAACAGTCATCTGTTACATTTACTCTTTAAAAAACTTCCCCACTCTCTACTTCAACCAGGAGAGACACTTTTCTATCCCATAATGTCATGATCCTTTTACCAGGAAGCTGAATCTGCCACTAATCAGCTTCTGTGTTTGTAAAACATACGAGCTCAATTTGCCTTATTCTTTTTCCTAGGACAGAATGTATTTCACCCTCAGGCAGTGATCTTCTGGGAGCTGAAAAAAAATTACTCTAGTCTACAGCATCCCTCTAAGATTTCATGAAGGATAGAAGCAAAAAATCTTTGTAGGTTGGTTGTGTTGAGTTTGGATACCTGTAGTGGTTTTAATTCGCCTATTTGAGTTTCGGGCTAAATGCCAGCACACTTACCAAAATTTACCTGATTCTTGTTGTGAGATAAGGCTTAATAGTAGGCAAAGTAGGCTCACACTTTAAGGGATATAAAGATAATTTATTAACAGACTTAAAAAAGAGAATAATAAAAATCAGGAATCAGAACAAAACCTTTAGAGCACCCTTCTCCCTCCCCCACCCTCCATTTCTTTCCTACTGACCATACAAAAGACAACATTTCGACTTTTAGTTAGTTTACCACTTCTGGAATAGTCTTTTCTCAGTTCATGTAGGGAGAGAAGTTTTCTTCTGCTTAACCATGTTGATTTCCCCCATAAGACATACAGTTCTTATGGTTTTCAGCCTCAATACAAGCAGCTGCCTGGAAGGAAAATATCTGCTTGTTCTGGAAAATTCCTCCCACTTTAGTAGCTTCCCCAGGACCACTACAGTGGGCATATGATGGTTGCTGAGGTACTCTTTTGAGGATGAACAGTTCTACAACAGTGGCAACAAAATCCCCTTTTCTCATTATCAACAACATAAGTTTTTTATTATTCCCGGGGCAAGGAATCTTTACACAGCAGTCTTAGTCCACTCGCTATAGCTAGACCAATTCATCCCCCCTTTTTCACTCTTTTAGACCATTGTTCATATATTACAGGGTATATTATAGCCGAGTTTATCAACATGTCTTTACAAGAGAAGTTTCGGCCTTAAAGCTTAGGCACTCCTCATCTCCTCCCTCTCTGGATATAGGCCTTGCTTCATACATTAACCTGGAATCTTTATGTTGTACCTTTTGTAGGTGTCTTCATCCTTTCTTTTCCTGTGTAGGGGAAAATGGATGTTTTCAAGTCCCATCCTGTGCCTCTCTCCATTTAAGCCGCATCTGAGCTGCAGGGTGCCCAGCCCGAGCCCTCTCCCGTGCTGGGCCGTGCACAGAGCAGGGCCAGCAGGGCCGTGTCTGAGCTGCAGGGGGCCAGCCCAAGCTTTCTTCCGTGCTGGACTGTGCTGCAGGGAGCCGACCCGGCCCGGCCAGATGGGGCGGGGTTGGTAAGGCTGAATCACCTTGGCCTGGGGCAGTAAAATGAAGCCTCTCTTGGCTTGAGCGGAGCCGACCTGGATCCCTCTAGCATGGAGCCGCTGTGAGGGACTGAAAGGCCGGCACGAACTCCCCTCGCCCCCGCACCATCTTGGCCAGCAGCCCAATCACGTGGCCTGGGCGGACCTCACCAGATGGCGCGGAGGGGAGAGAGTGACGTCTTTTCTCAGTCAGCCAGAAGTCTAAAAGGGAGCTTCTTCAGATCCTCTCCTGGTTTTATGAGTTCTGGAGGTGGAAACTGTAATACCCTCTTTTGGATACGTCAGTTCCAGCTTCACCTCCTTCCTTCTGCACCAAAAATCCCACCTAAGGTTACCCCACGATGATACTCTAAAACTCTTAAGTAAAATTAACAAAAGTGACTCCCTAGTTTTGAGCTTGGTAAATGACAACAAAGTGTTCAAGTTGTTGGTTGAAACGTGCTAGTGGTTTTTTTCTGGCTAGCTCCAAATGGTGGTAGAGGCCAGCACTGACTGAATCAACACTCTGAATAAGTAACATGTAAAGAAGTTCTGTTAGAGAAAGGACACTTGATTAGGAAAACATGGAGTTACAGAGCTACAGTATTTGTTGAGTAATTGGATACAAAGGAGTTGCTGGTGAACGAAAGTGAACAAAAATATGTGAAAGATTAAGAAGGGGTAAAGGAAGCTGCTGACTTGTCACTTGCCTCAATGGGTTGAGAACATTGTTCTGTAAAAACCCAAGCATAGCACATAACTGTGTTCACAGTATTAAATCCATGCTGAAAAACTGGGAGAAAACATACCTGTGTTATACGTGTTTGAGAAAGCAATGAGTTGTGAAAGACCCCAACTCTGTTTGAGATCATTGTGTTAAGCTTTGTGTCTGTCAGACACATTAACACAAAACATAGAAGTTGAAATATCTTATGGAACTTTAAAAAATAAAAGACAAAGAGACCCACAATCTACTCATGAACTCTTCATAACATTCGTGTGAAGGCTTGTTTACCTAATCCTATTCTTTATCTTACCTAGTTAGGCAATTTAAAATTTGAAATCATTTTCTTTTCTACAATCTGAAGCATGTAAGCAGTCTGCCTACAAAAGTTCTTCGATGAAACCTATTAAACTGTAATAAATGGCATATCACTGTACTTGGCAGAGCTATCTATGTTTGTAGACAAAACAGTGAAAAAATTGTTGTTAGGTGTTTTGTTAGGTACTATACAATAAAATACAATAATGGAGTGTAGGGAACACAGCAGTCTACTCATCTCATTGCAAACCTCTCAGATTTGTGTAGACACAAATGAAAGAGGAATTGGTGCTTGATTCCCTGGGCTGAAGAGGTAGGACTTAGAGAAGTCTCATGTGCTAAGGGCGATTACCTAAAATTACTGAGTTCTATACATTTTGTAATTTGAGTAGCTCTTCAAGAAACTAGAAAAGCCTGTGTTGACTGCACTTCATATAAACGTGTCTTTCATCCAGCTGTCACAGCTATCTGTCTAATAAAAGGTCCACCTGGAGCTCTATTGAATTTTTTAATCATACTACTAAAGCAAAAATTCTACACTAAATGGAATATTTCTTTGTAACAGTGTCTAAATCACTATCCCAGTCAATCATGTTTCAAACATGTGCCTTCACATTTTCTCTATTCAGTGCTTGAAGCACTTTTCTGTAACTTGCTGTCATAAAAAAATTGGACTCATTTCTTTATATAAGCCATCATTTGGCATTATATATTTGAGCTAAATTGACTAGATTATTTCTTATTAACTCCATGTCTATCTTAATTCAGTATCATCAAACTAAAAATCTCTATCTGAATATTACCATACGTACCATTGAAATGAAAAATGGCAAAAAGTAGTCATTCTGAGACAGGGAACTCTGACAGCTTAATGATCAGAGTGAGTAACTAGGGAACACCTCTCCTCATCCCCAAGGTCTCAGCCAGTTGCAAAACCCAGAATGTGTTTCAGTCACAGATTTGTCTGTAAATTATTTTAGTATTTCTGAATCACAATTTTCAACAAAATATGAAGAAAAAGGATTCTAAGTTGAAACCCAATGCTTCTATAGTTCTGTGAAAGATGTGGGTCCCTCACTGAAGGACTTTTCCCTTTTTGTGCATGTGTGTGCAAATTTCTGCATGTGTACACCTCACTTCGGGCCTTAGAAGCCTTTAACACTGCTTTGAAGAAGTGGTTTTGCTATTTTGAAAAAATTCATTAGTAAGCTCTGCTTTATCACAGTCTATAGTCTTCACTTAATTGCCTACATGATGTCAGTTTCTCACAAATGGTCCTTTATAATAAGTAAATAAACCTTTTATTACTCAGTCAATTATCCAAGCTATAATTTCCTCAGCTAATTCTTCCCCCACTGATTAAAATTCTGAATTTTCTTTCAACCAGAATCTTCATCATAACTTAAAACCATTAATTATGGCTTATTGCGTTACACTTTTCTAACAGGAGCATTGTATTTTTTATAGTTTTTTAGGATGTCACCTTAACTAAGTGAATTAATGAAATTGTCATTTAAAATACTAGAATCTAAATGTAATGGATACACAAACACATGCAAACACATATGCTTGAAAAGGAATGAGAACTCTGTACTGTACAAGTTTTAAAGGGAAGCACTGTAAAACATTTTGAAAAATGCACCTTATCCCTGCATTATTCTGCTCTTGTACAAAAAGTTATTCTGAAAGAAATAAATGGGACAATAATGGCTTCAGCCCTACTACCCTAAATTCTTCCAGTGCTATCAATGTCAACATTTTTAAATTTTAGTTAAAGAAAGAATGTGTCCTGTCAGTTATTTCCATTTATTTGTCAATAAAATGACTATTCAGTTAGAGATTTTTTAAAATATTCCTTTCATGTCTCAGTTGAGTAAACCTTTTTGTTTGCTGAATTAGACAAATGTTCTTTTTTTTCTACTACCAAAACCACTGGAACTTAGCATGTTTAATGTTTTGTTTTGAATTTTTTAATTTTCAGCAAAGAGTTGTCCTTGCTCAGCAAGGTTTGGTAGATACGGATGTTATAAAATAGCAAAAATTGACACATTATGATTTTTCTCAGTTTTTGGTTTCATCTCTATTAATTCTATATGAACTGACTTTTACACACAAGTAAAATTTCACAGATTATCTGACAAATATTAATTAAATTAGTTACATTAGATAGTCTGTGCATTCTCCTGTACAAAGGACTTTTACAAAAACTGAGACATCAGCATTTTGCTTGAAAACACAACTAGAGTTTTGGTAAAGAGAGATGTATGTACCTTACCAGGCATCAGTTCATAACATGCAGAAACACAGTATAATTGTAATTCTCCCTTAAGTGTAGTGGCTAGAGGTAACTCTGGATTCCCAAAATCATCTCCCAACATGAAATTAAACAATTCAGTTCCTTCTTTTTTGTAGCTGTCCTTCAGTTTTCCTACTCCTTCTATGGCTGTATGTCTCCTTTAATACAGTAGTTATTTGATCTGGAATAGAACTAGTACTCAATAGATCTGGACTAGAAACTAGGACTCAATAGAATCCTTTTCAGATAAACACTGAGGATATTTTCAAATGGTAAAATAGATGAATACTTCCTGATTTTCACCTTTATTTTGGAAGCCAGATCCTGCTGTTCAAGAAACACCTTGAACTGCTGCACTGGGTGCCTCAAGATTCTACATGAAAGACATGTTATTACCTTGCTTTTATTTGAGTTTCATCAGAAAAATACTGTATAAGGGTTTTATGTGGGTCAACTAAACAAAGGCATGTTTCTGATAGAGCCCTCAGGAGCCTGATTTATAGAATCATAGAACCACTTGGGTTGAAAGGGACCTTACAGATCATCTAGTTCCAACACCCCTGTCACAGGCAGTGACACCTTCCACTAGACCAGGTTGCTCAAAGCCCCATCCAGCTCCAGGTGTGGTCTCATGAGAGCAGAGCAGAGGGGCAGAATGCTCTCCCTCACCCTGCTGGCCACGCTGGTTTTGATGCAGCCCAGGTCAAAATTGGCCCTCTGGGCTGTAAGTGCACATTGCTGGGTCTTGCTGAGCTTCTCCTCCACCAACAGCCCCAAGTCCTTCTCTTCAAGGCTGCCCTCAATCCATTCTCTGCCCAGTCTGTATCTGTTGGGAATGCCCTGACCCAGGTGCTGGACCTTGCACTTGGCCTTGTTGAACTTCAGGAGGTTCACACAGCCCCACCTCTGAAGCCTGCCCAGGCCCCTCTGGATGCCATCCCTTCCCTCCATGTGTGGACTGCACTGCACAGCTTTGTGACATCAGCAAACTTGCTGATCAAAGTGTCAGTGTCACCTTGTCACTGACAAAGCACCAATCCTTACTAGATACTGGAGGCCCTGAGATTTTTATGGCTGTAGTTTTGCTGTACCTCTTTCTCATGTCAAGTCTTACTGTGGTGTCAGGCATGAAAACTCACTAGGTCTCCGTGTTGATACTTCCCGCTTTTGTGACTTCACATAAAACCTGTTTGATGGAGTATTTTAAATGTCACACTGAAATACATTTGGTAATATTAACATTTTCTGCTGATCAGGATTCCAGGCTTAGAAAGCTCTAGTTCAGGTGTTGCATAATAGATCAATTTATGCCTTATGCAGAGCAAAATGAGTCTGTTTTGATAATGAGAATTTTTCCAATTTATAATCAATGTAGGAAAATTTACATTCTGATTTCGTCATTCAGATCAGCAATCTCATTGTGGAGGCAAACTGGAAGGTTCTGGCAGAAAAAACAGGAACCAGTATGCCCTGCCTCAGATCAGATAGCTGAAACAGAATATTTTTCTACACAGCAATACTTGGACAGAATTATATAGCTGAAAAGTGAAGGCAGAATTTTACCTTTTTTTGTCCAAACTGTATCACTGATTACTGAATCACAGATGTTTTGTGCTCTACCATGTATTGGTTTATCATAGATAGGATCTGCAACCTCAAATGCAGAAAATATGTTTCTTCTTGTCCCCTGCTGTCATGACTGAACATCACCCTCAGGCTCCCTAGCAGAGCTGTCCAGGGCTACGTTCTGACCAAATCCTCAGCCCCACAACCAACTCCTTTTTACTCTGCTTTTACTCTCCTTTGCAATATAACCTATCCACTCCTTACTTGGAGTACTGATAAGGAAATGGAAGATACCTCTATCATGTCTCCAGCAGATTGGCCATGTAGATGCAGTCCTTGCTGCCTCCTTAGGCATCTGAATAGTAACAGCTGGAAGATGTGAGGACTAGGCCAGGTGAGCTGCCTGACATGTTCACAAAGCAAGCTCTGAGGGAGTGTCTGTGTTAGAGAGCCAGTGAAAATATTCCTGACATGGGAATGTGTTTTTTTGTAATTTCCTCTTCCAGGACATTTAAAATTTCTGAAGCATTTGTTGCTGGGTATGGCTGGCAATGAGCAGCTGCATTAGTTGAGTGGTTACCCTGATCCAGTGTGGCTAGGTTTATGTTCGGACTGCACTTAAGCTTGTCACGCTCCAGCAAACGAGTGGACGTGGATCATGACAGATACATGTTACACAGTGCTGAGCTGCTGTAAAACTGACCAGATTTTCATGGAATGAAGGACAAAACACAAGTCACTTCTAGCAACATGGCAAAGTTGTTTTTAGAGGGATAAATGAAATTACCATTAATTTTCAATTTCTGTTCTAAAATGGCACCACATTGATGGGCTCTGCAGTAATAGAACACGTATTTTCCTCAAGATAATCCTTAATTCCTTGCTGAATGCATCTAGCTCAATTCAGATATCAGGTACAATGCATTAAAAAACTTGGATTTACGGAAGTTATTTCTGATTTCTGCTGTGATACAGAAGTTTTGACACAGAGCTCACAAAATTACCAGTTTCCAAATGCACTGTGCCTACTGAAGCAATAGCCCATAACTGTTCTCAAGACCCTGCTAGAGACAGCCCTTCTCACCAGCTGGCCATTTACATGGTATTAAATTGAATGGTACTAATCTGCTTCCAAAAAATTGTTTGCATGTCTGGCTGTTCACTGATGATCTTGTGGCTCATCTTAGGGAGTGCCTCCAATGAGTAGACCTAATAGCTGGTCTGAGATGAGAGCATCTACTTTTAGCAAGCACAGCCATTACCAAGCTAGGAGACAGAATTACAATTTTAGCATAGTTGCTTCTTTAAATGTTTATGATGCTGATATTTAGTCTGTGGCAGACTTGAAGCACTTGAATTTTTCACTCATCTTGTCTAAATGTAAATCCATTTGCCAGTTGCTGAATGACATCCACACACCTGATAGGATAGAATGGCACCTTTCCAAGTGCACACAAAAGTGAAGGGTGAGAGTTATGAAAAAAATATATGTAGTGCCTCATTTTTCCAAGTTGAACAGAAATGAGGACTAAATTAACCCTGCTTCAGATAAACAATACACTGCAAAAATCTGAATTGAAAATCTATTTTTTAGAGATACATATAGAATGAAGGGTAGAGCAGAAATTCTGTGTGGGTTTCACACAAACCAATAAAATATAGGGAGGCTGAACAAAAGGAGCAAAGCCTTGAGATAAAATCAGTACTAATACCTACTCTAAAAAAACAGCTTTGTTTTTAACCTCACTGTGGAACTTTTCAAAGGGTATGTTTCCTGCTTCAGGTCACTGAAGCAGAACATTTGGTCAAGAAGAGCAGCACTTGTGGAGGGTTTGCACAGCATTTATGTCACACAGCATATATATATTGCACAGCAATGAGAGAGTTTTATAAGCTCAGAGTCCCTTTAGAGGCAGCCAGTTTAGCTCCAGTTGCTCACAGAAAGCGCAGAAACAGTAAGTCACCCATTTCTTCAGACCTTCTCTTGTTTACTTAACTTTACAGCCTCCTGGTAATATTTTCAAAAGCAAGTAAGGCCTCTGGATGTTACATTTGACAGCTGCCAAAAATCAGACAAAATATCTACTTTAGATCTTGCTTGCTGTGGAGGCAGAGTTGCACAGATCTCAGCCAGAAGAGCTTCCTGGGTCAGTCCCTCAGCACCTGATCCATCCTATGCTCCTGAGGTTCTCCTACTAGAGGTAATGAGCTAGGAAATATAAAACTTGTCTATGTCAGAATGAATTACAGTTTTCTGGCTATTTTGAGTCTAGAATAAATGAAAGGCTTCAGTTCTGAGGGTGATGTGGGCTTGTAGTTCCTTTAAAACAAATTTCCAAGTTTGTTTGCCATTTTTCTCCTGCATTCTAACATAACTTGCTTTTCTGCTTAGGGCTCCATTGTCTGTATTTGCATAATTTTGTAAAACAGATTAGAGCAAAAATCTCATTCTTTGCTTGTATTCCAGACCAAAAGAATAAAAATGGTAATATACCACGTGAGTCTGAAGAATGGTAGAAAAATGACCCCAAAGAATTCATAACATGGAAATGAAATATTTTCCCCTGTTGCACATTACGTCACCTGGATAAACACAGACACACATATCTCTGGATTCTCCTTACTGACACTCTCAGGAATGCTTTTGTTTCGATTATTGAAATAAATTATGCACAAAGATGAAAGGATATGAAATTTGTAACTCTCTAAATCCCAAGATCTGGGACACAAATCTGGCAACACAACAAGATTTTTTAGGAGAGTTCTTCTCTTCATGCAATGACTGCACAGGTGAAATATATGATTTACAGGCAGCACTGTTGCAATCCTTTAGCCAGTGTTAGTGTTATGGAGCAATTGCACCATGAGTCTGAGTGCAAAAAATTACAGACAGGGAGTGCTTCTGAAAACTTGGCTCCCACTCATGGAATAATACCTGCTATCCCAACTGGGTGAAAGACATGGATGTAGATACATTGCTGCTTACAGTGCACCTTGTAGCTAGAGATCATTCACTGAAAAATATTCAGGAAGCAAAAGGGAGACTGAATGACATAGTCCCAGAAGAGGGTGAGGGATTGGCTTTTTGTTTGTTTTTAAGGTTTTGTTGGGAGATGTTGTTCCTTTGGGGTTTTTTATAATTATTTTTATTTGCTTTGGTGTTTGTTTCTAATTCTTTCCCCCTTAGCACCATAGTCGTGCAAATATTGTGCACTGGTTTTGTTTTTAATAAGAAAAGAAAAAGTCTCTTGCTTCCTTACAAGGAAGCAGAAGTACAATCCAAAGAGCAAGTGAAAAGTAATTTTCCATAATCACTATCTCTCATATCTGAGTATTATGATCTGCACTCCTGTGGAGAAAATATGTTTCATTTCATATTTGCAACCCATCTATATACACATAAACTGAATGTACAACTGAGGTGGATCGTGTACTACCACAACACAGCTGTTAGTCCAGTGCCGACTGCAGCACTGAAAAGCAAAAAAATAGAGTAAAACCAAAATGATAAATTAGAGTAAGAGCTGGAGAGAATTAGAGAGAGAAGGGGAAAATATTGTTTTGTGCTTAGTTCCTGTGGAAAAAATGATCTCCTCAGTTAGAATGTAAACTCTTTGCAGCAGTGCTATGCTTGTGTCTCGAGTCACTGAAGATGACCTATTCATAAGACAATAATATTAACTTTTTAACTTCTTAATATAGCAGTGAACTTGCAGCTTTAGAAGCACAGAGTTTAGGTTCTGGAGAAGGACCTCTCTTCATCAAGACTCTGCACTTCTGGAAGACTGTGGTAAGCTCCTTGCTTATCCAGATTTAGTCATCTACTAGAGAAAAAGTAACAACAAGAAACACCTGGCTTCTATATCCCTCCACTAGAGTTTCTTGTTCATATGCTGTTAAAAAAGCCCCTAAAATTTAGAGATATCTTCCTAAGATAAATAGGTCTAAGAATACAGACTACGTTTTGGCAAACTAACTCAGTTTGTAAAACCTGCCTGGATTCTCTACTCAAAATAGAAGATGGACCTGCCTTGGGACAGAGAGTTCTTTGAAAAGCTGCTTCTGCTTCTTCTCCCTGTAACAGTGGGAGAAATATTTCACAGGATGGCTGGGGTCAGCTCGGTCAGTGCTAAAGCAGAGTACTCAGGACCATGACCAGTCAAGGTTTTGAACAATGTCAGCAGCTTTGAATCCCTCTGTTGATACAGTTGCCTGCTGAAGTAGTTTTCTCTGAGCCTACAAACAGATTATGCCTCTGTCAGAAAATAAAACATTCAAATCTTTGTTTTTTTAGTCCCTAAATGACTGTCAGCCTAAACTTTACTTTTACCCTCAGACTCAATACAAATGACATAAAATTAATTATGTGAGTTGGACTATGTTTCTGTTCTGACTTTAATAATTATATTGACATTATGGCACTCTGAAACTTTGAGATATGTGTGAGAGGTACCATGTTAGAAACAGCATGAACGGGTCATGATGCAGTCTGACATAAAAACTGGGAGAACGGGCATTTGTCTTTTTGTGCTTGTACTAATCAGCACAATTTTGGCTTTTTACAGTTGAGTTCTCCTTTTCAGCATGTGAGATATTTCGAAAAATTGTGCATGATAGTCTACAAGTGACAGAAATGGGATAGGACAGTTTTTAGGATTGCTGAAAAGGCTAAAATCTTGCTTCACACCCAATGTCATATTATAGATATGCTGCTGTCCACATACAAATTGAATTTTGAAAAGACATTTTTGAACAGATCAAATAGATAGACAGTTTCTTACGAGAGTTCTATGTTAGTTTTGTAGGGGGTTTTGTTGTTGGCATTTTTTTAACTTAACACCAACAGCAATCTGAACCTAATTTTTATGGTACTGGCAAACATCTGGTTATCTGACAAAAGTGGTAAGAAGATAGAAACAAATATCTGGTGCTTTATTTTAATGCCTAACAATCCAAAACAAGGGCAGACAGCCACAGTGAAATTTGTCTCTGCAGTACTGTCCATTTTGTGACCAGACAATAGATGCTTAGCCTCAAAACAATAAACTAAGACAACTGACATCAGGAAGTGGCACTGAGGTCCTCAAACTCTTCAGAGAAATCTTTTTTCTGCTTTACTACATGCATCCTACTTAGACTCTATATTCTAGAGAATATATCAAACAATGACTTTTAGCTATGTTCATGCCTTTAGTCTTGTATCACTGCACATAGAAGATACTGAAAATAAAGAGCTTAATAAGGGAATGAACTGGAGTGAACTATACCCCTTGCTGGAACAAGAGAGAAAGGGTAGAGATGTCAGATCTCTCAACATCAGAGGAAAGAAGCAAGGCAGGAAACCTACAGAACTATCACATCTGCTCTCAAGAATTGGCCTGTCAGGACAAGAGTCTGCAATCCATTGTTTCCAGTACAGTATGAAACATGAAGAACTCAGAGTCCTGGGTAGACAGGATTGCTGGCCATCAGCCAAGACACATACTCTCTGTTCTGAGTTCCCCAAGGGGCAGGGGACCAGGCAGGGAACAATGCGCCACCTGGCTCTTCCTGTAGGGCTGCTCTCTGGAGAGTAGCTCCCATGGAAATCATCACACCTAGAGACAGCCTTCATCAATGGACACAGTGTCTATTTGTTTTCTACATGGTAATGTTGCTGATCTGTGTTTAGTCTGGGCTTTGATATGCTCTCTTAAATCATATTCATCTTGTAGCATCTAACTTCTAGAAGCATGACTTTAGGAGATTGTGATTTACAGAAGCCATTCTGTTTCTTCTGAGAACAGCAGGCTCCTGCCCTGCACAGAGAGGCTTGAGTTGAATATATGTCATTTTAACGCAAACCAGAAAATTTTGTGCACTTAAAATGCATCTTTCTGGCAAGCTGTGTCAGAGAAAAGAATTGTTGTTTGACTTCCCAAATCTTTCTGTCACACATATACTGTTAGAGGAACTTTCTACTGAAAGTACCCTGAATTCACACAAACAACTTAAATAAGAATATATGCGTCTGATCTACACAGGCTTGGAAGGTGCATCTTCCCTTGAAAATTAAGCTCTAAAATTTTGGTTAGAATAATGATTATAACCTGAAGGATCATGCTCCCTTGCAAAAATTTCATATATATTTATAAATTTAGAAATTAATAATGATTTTGTGATGTATTATTTATATAAATACAAGGAAATATAAGAATCATTATTTTAAAATAAGGAGTGAACTACATGCTTAAAACTAGCCCGAGTTCAGTGCTTCAGGCTGTATGATTTCTGGCAGAGGAGAATAACTACAGTTTATGACTTAGATATTCCCTTGGTGTTTTCTGCATTCTAGAATGACACTTTTTGGGAATTACTGTTTCATTACTTATGCATATTCAGGTCATGTACTACTATTATAGCTCCAGATGCACTATTTCTGCTAATTCCTTAATTACACATTTTAGATAACAGCATTCAGTTTCCCCCAGGCATGGCATTTTCACCTTATCTTTTATCCACTGAGTACTACAGATTGCAGGGTGATTAATCAGTTTCTTAAACTCAGGTTGAAGTATGAATTCAGGGTCATCCAAGAACATAATTAACTGGTCAAAATACCAATTAGACTCTTGCACAGGATCCCATTCGACATGTCCAAAAAAATCTCATACCACTGTTTGATTAATAACTTTTTCAACCAGCACCATCTTCATGATAATTTCACGTAGATTGTTTCTCCCTAAAAAAAAATCAGAAAACACTAAGATGAGCTTGTTTAGGGTCTGAAGTTTCCCCTCCCATGCACTAGGGCAGCTATCCCACCAAAGGAAGAAGTTAGGCATGTTGATGTAGTTTACCCTGACAATTCCACACCGACTGCTTCTTATCACTTCACAATCTCTATGGTTTACACCAATTCTCTAATCCATTTCTTTCATGACCTCCCTAACCTTATGTCCTCACTTAAGATAAACTCTGTATTTCCCTCCTGCCTGGGGACTCACCATGTCTTCCTAAATTTCTTAAATTAGTTCCTGCAGAATTACTTTGGTCAGTGCCAGGTTAAGCAAGGGCACACCACCATGAGCACACCTCCTCTCAGACTCTGTGTTCATGGTCACTGTGGTCACCCAGAAACCAAAACAGAATATCCAACATTTTCATCATGATCACTTTGCCAGCACAGAGGGTAACAGGAGTTTAAGTCCCAAAGTGAATAAAGCCACATAGATTGATTTTGGTTGAAAGCGAGCAGGTAACCATGGCAACAGGAGAAGAGATGCACAAACTATTGCATTGACAAGCACTACATTGCCAGGCTCCCTGGCATTATTTGTCCTGACACTAGATTTAGAACAGAAGTTTCTCTTCTGTGAAATCATAATCTCTGTCTATTGTTTTAATTAATTATCAGATGAAACTTTCCAGCTAAAGCTTCTATCACCCTCATCTTGATATCTCACTCTCATGAAAATTCCCTCTCTCCCTAGGTGATGACGAGTGCTTCTGCATTTGAACGGAGCTATGAACTCCATCATTTAAGGAAAAAATAAACCAACCAACCAACCAAACAAACAAAGCAACTAAAAAAACAAGCTTCTAGAAAAAAAATCCTTAGCTGCAGGCTTACATTTTTCTTTTATTCTTAATTGTGCTCAAGATTACTGGAGGCAAACAAGAAAGAAGGGAATAGGAATACCTCAGCTAGGGGGATCTCTAGTAATTGTCCCTGGAGAAAATTCTGACTGTGCTTTACAATTAAACAGTCTAAATAAATAAATGGATACAATAGCAACCACTTGTAGTAGGAATAATTTGTCCTTCCTAAAACTTCTGACTGAAAAAAAGCAGTCTTTCAAACTTCTTTTAAAAACAGAAGAGCAAATAACTAGCACCAAGGCAGGCAATCATCCCCACTGGATTGCCCTGATTTTCATTAAAATATGTCTCTGTAATTTACCAAAGCAAAATGTATCAGCAGCAACTCTACCAAACTATATTAAGGTACAGTTATTTATTGATTTTTAGGGTTCTGTTTTAAAATTAGTTATTCTGATAACACTTATTGCCATTGTGAAGCCATTGAAAAGCTCCATTAATTCAGTCACAATGAGGAGAAGTGCCAAAAAATACTCCTTATCACAGTCAGTGCTACTAGAGATCCTTTATCCTGAAATATGCACTATAAACCCTGCTCTTATGATACTGAGAATTCAGTATTCTTGGATATATATAAAAATCCCCTATGATTTCAGGGCTCACTTGTGGGTAATATTCACCAGCAGCAAGTCTGGATATGCTCAGTGGTGACTTTTCTGTGCACACAGATCATGGTAGGATAAGAAAAAATACCATAAATTCATGCTTTCTTTAACTCAAATTACCTCTTGCTCTCAATTTATGTAACCACAGAGAACCAGAATTCAGCAGAAGTAGCTCCTACAACTCAAGTGACTGCAATAAAATCATCGTAGAGACTATAAGTAACAAAGAGAGCTGCTCTTGTTGTTGCTTTTATCTCAGAAGCCTTTGTCACATGGCTCCAAATTTAAATCACTGTCCATAAAGCCCGCTAAAGCAAGTCAACCATATTTGTGGAAAATATAGGATGATTTATTTATTTTTTATACAGAATGAGATTATTATCATTATCTAAAATATCTAAAACCTGGCTGGTTTTAAAATAGACACTTTTACAGTCATCCCTAAAATGGCTACAAGATATAAATGAGGGAAAGAAATTCTCCCTCCACCATTTATCAGAGAATACATTTGCTGTGCAGACTCCCATCCCAACTGTTGGATTTGCTTCTTCTTGCTAGTAAAGAAAAATTTTAAAAAGACAATCTCTTTTCCATACGGTCCCTTTGTTATTTCACCACCTGTGTAGCAGTTGCAGTAGTGAGGAACTTTATCTAAACATTTATCTTTCTTAAGTACATCTTTTTTCATGAAAATTTTCTTAAAGCCTCAGTATTGTACTTTTGTTAGAATTGCAATGATTAAGCACAGAATTTAAACTCAGATGGATTATTAAAAGTTACAAATCAAGAGCAAACACATTAAGGTAATCTCTTTCAATATAGCACCAAAATAACATTATGCTACTGGATATTGAACATAAGCATTCCTGAATGATGAAAGGTAGAGCTTTATATGCCTTTTGAATCAAGATTGGTTATGAATTGTAGTTCTTTAGCACTAGAAAAGTGCTAAAATCTTTAGTGTGTCTGATCAATACAGATAATTATTGATTTATATTCTGTGTGCAAGACGCATAATTTGGCAATTTACATTAATACATAATTTGTCAAAGCAGATCTTCCAAAGAGAATCAAATGTGAAACACTCTTGCCTGTAATCCTTGCTGAATTGCCTCAGAACAGCTCCTGTAAATAAAGATTTGCATATTCTTTAGGTTAAATTTTTGGAGCACATTTTCAGCTGTAATATTTGAACATTGTTTTAAGTTAAACCAATGACTTCCAAATAAAATCCAACAGACTAGTAATTCTTTGAAGAGCAGTAACTATTATGTTAGCCTGGGGAAATTTCACAGCTCTAATATTTCGTGGCTGGGAGATATGAGCATGTTTTTCTCATTTCCTGAAAAGTCTCTACAGAAAGGGCACATTTTTAAAGTAAAACAAGGATATAAGATATGGTCTACTCTATCTTACCATGAGCATCACAAATGCCAGCCTCCAAATACTTTCTGCAGAAAATTTTCAACTCCCTTCTGCAAAGATATTTTTCTTCTGGCAAGAATTTCACAGTGGCAGGTCTGACCACAGGAACTCCAGATTTACAGTAAGCAGGAGCAGCAGTTGGAGGTCAGGGAACATACCCAAAGGCATAAAAAAATAGCCATAAAGACCTAACTTTAACAGTCTAAATCACTTTGAGATGTCAATAGATGATCATCTCTTTGTATTTCTGTTCTGCAACCTTGAGAGAAGTGAGAAAAGTCCATGGAAGTCAGTGAAATGCATCAATAACATCCCTGCATACAAGATTATGCATGTAGTTATGTTCGCAGTTGGGATCATCCCTAATTATCCATTGTGATATGCATGAGGAATTTTCTTGCAATTGTTTTCTGAGCAGTAATAGTTCATTTTCTAAGGTTGTGCAATCAGCTTGAGAATGATGGATGAAAAATTTTATAAACCTATGTTAAAATTATATTTTTTTGCTAGTAATGTCACTAATACTCAACAAATTTCCAACTTATTATTGCTTCCACCCATTGCTCAAAGGAAAGGAGTCTCTTCTGTATATTTTAAACTAATAATATTTTAAAAATTTGATTTATTAATTTTATTTCACTTGATATTCTATAAGTTTTTTTAATATTCTGTATTTTCTCATTTAAAAATCAAAAAAAGCAAAAAGATCTGTCTGTGCCTATCACAAAGGACAGTCCAACTTCCTAACTGATTGTGTCAGCAAATTAAGATTAGAATTGTTCATCACTAAGCCTTTATACTGGCCACAAGAGAAACATACAGTCTGTGCTCTAGCAGCCTGAGAGGAAATTTGTTCAACAAAAGGATCTCAGTGTCTCATTAAGAATAATGAAGTGTGCAATATCGATTCAACAGACATTATTAGAAAGATTTTCTTAAATTATTAACTTCCAACCTCAACAAGGGCTCCAAAGGGAAAAGGAATGCAAGACAAAGGAGCTGTTGAAGTATTAAAATAAATACCAATCACAAATGCAGTGAGCAACACTTTGAATAAATGTCACTTTTGTATAATTTTGAAGTTCCCAATTTGATTTAATGTTCTTAAAGTTGTTGGACAGGTGGTGAAACTTGAATATACAAGTCAAGGACTAAGTTCTAAATAGTAATACTGGAGTTTAGCTGCAACAGTGAGCCTTTTTGAAAAAAAAAAAAAGTTTCACCTAGAGGTGTTGAAGAAGACCAGCGTCTTTGAATGAAAATCCAGTGCAAAAATTTAGACAGCCACACAGAAAATTTTTGAGGTATAAGACTGAAGAGAAAACATCTTAAAAATTGAAATTTTTGCTCGAGTTTGCTCTTTTGGCCTAATGTTTTCCCTCATGAATCAATAAGGTCAGGCTATTCAAAAGCTGTACACATCTAAATTCCTTATCATGGTGTATCTAAATACAGATTGTTTTTAATTAATATATCACACTACACTATACCTGAGCTTTGTGCATGAGTCAGTACAGAAAGATCTGAAAATGAATGTACTGGTTGTTAAATGATCCCCAAACTATTTCAAGTATGACCTTTGTGGCAAATTTCAAACTTCGTAAGTTGTTTCATTATTGTCCACTACCAATGGAAGTTCGGCTCGTGCCATCCCCATCTGTCACAATTTCTTGATCTTACTGTTGAAAGATACTTAATTACATGCGATAAAAGTTAATTAAAAGAATATTAAGACACTAAAAGATCGTGCACTCCAACTTCTTGCTTGTATTTCCTACCTCTATCAGTGCAGTCTTAATTTGCCCACTCCATACTGAATGCATTGTTTTGAGGCACTGTTTGCTTTTTACAGGTACCCTGGCTCATTCAGGGTAGTTTGAATAACTTTTCAATGTTTGCCTTTGTTCATCATGCAGCCCTACTCCTTGTTTGCTGCATGCTACCTAAATACTTCTATAAATATATAATTAAGAATTTAATAATTAGGTTTTCTTAGCAGACCTAGCATGCAGCATTTGCTCTTCAGAAATGAACTTAACCTTTCTGGGATAGGATTTTTGNTAAATACCAATCACAAATGCAGTGAGCAACACTTTGAATAAATGTCACTTTTGTATAATTTTGAAGTTCCCAATTTGATTTAATGTTCTTAAAGTTGTTGGACAGGTGGTGAAACTTGAATATACAAGTCAAGGACTAAGTTCTAAATAGTAATACTGGAGTTTAGCTGCAACAGTGAGCCTTTTTGAAAAAAAAAAAAAAGTTTCACCTAGAGGTGTTGAAGAAGACCAGCGTCTTTGAATGAAAATCCAGTGCAAAAATTTAGACAGCCACACAGAAAATTTTTGAGGTATAAGACTGAAGAGAAAACATCTTAAAAATTGAAATTTTTGCTCGAGTTTGCTCTTTTGGCCTAATGTTTTCCCTCATGAATCAATAAGGTCAGGCTATTCAAAAGCTGTACACATCTAAATTCCTTATCATGGTGTATCTAAATACAGATTGTTTTTAATTAATATATCACACTACACTATACCTGAGCTTTGTGCATGAGTCAGTACAGAAAGATCTGAAAATGAATGTACTGGTTGTTAAATGATCCCCAAACTATTTCAAGTATGACCTTTGTGGCAAATTTCAAACTTCGTAAGTTGTTTCATTATTGTCCACTACCAATGGAAGTTCGGCTCGTGCCATCCCCATCTGTCACAATTTCTTGATCTTACTGTTGAAAGATACTTAATTACATGCGATAAAAGTTAATTAAAAGAATATTAAGACACTAAAAGATCGTGCACTCCAACTTCTTGCTTGTATTTCCTACCTCTATCAGTGCAGTCTTAATTTGCCCACTCCATACTGAATGCATTGTTTTGAGGCACTGTTTGCTTTTTACAGGTACCCTGGCTCATTCAGGGTAGTTTGAATAACTTTTCAATGTTTGCCTTTGTTCATCATGCAGCCCTACTCCTTGTTTGCTGCATGCTACCTAAATACTTCTATAAATATATAATTAAGAATTTAATAATTAGGTTTTCTTAGCAGACCTAGCATGCAGCATTTGCTCTTCAGAAATGAACTTAACCTTTCTGGGATAGGATTTTTGTATGACTTGTTCACATGTTCCTGAGAGGGGACTATAGCAAAAGGACATTAATACCACAAGTGCAAATTAAATTAGAAGGACCAATTTGAGATGCTGCAGGACTGGCTTTTCAGGCAACATTTTATTTTATATACCCAAATTGCAGCTCTTACTGACTGTATCTGCAGGTTTCCAGACACTCTGCAAATTAGCAACATACTAGTGAAGTGTCAAGACCACCATTCAATAGTATCATTGACATTATTTGTTCAATATCACCATCAGATTTGTGTGTCAGAAACCAGCATTAAAACCAGTTTGAAGAACAGCATCTAGATGCAAAAATTAAGACATATCTTGCAACCCTCTGTTACGAATGGATGTGGGAGTTAAAATCAGTCCTTACCTTTTGCCCAGGTCTTGGCAGTAGGTAGTAGCCTTATTGAGGTAACCAGCACCCCAAAAGCCCACGTTTGTGTATAAGTTCTTTTAATGATGATTGATTCGGTCTATTATAGAATGAATCATGTATTAATAGACAGGGAAACTAACAAACATAAGACTTAAAGTAAACTAATACTACACAGGAATAAAACAAAAAGAAGAAAGACTACTAGTAGTTAACATACAGTGCACGAAAAATGGTACCTTTTTCAGTTACAGCTAGCGAAGAAATAGTATAAACTTAGGATTCAATGTATCTTACCAATCAGTCTCTGGTGTAGCACATCGAATATCCTTCCTCTCGGTTCTTGAGAAAGTAACCACAAAGCCTGTGTCCAGAACTTTGGGGAGAAACTTCAAACACTTTTGGGGTGTAAGAGACTTCTGCATCAGTGATAGTTGATGTATCTTTTATAGTGTAAAGCCATGGCTCTTAGTTAATAATTTTTCTTTCATCTCTCCTTTCATCAGCTCTGCAGACTAAGATGTTAATTCTTAGCTTAGGTCTGAGCCCTCCTGGTGCCAGAGATGACCCTTGCTGGGCCTTTGTGCCCTTGGGCTATCTCTTTATGCACCAGTTATCTGGGACACACAGGAGGAGGTGATGATGGGGGTAATCGTCTTGCCACACCCTCGTCTCACTGACAACAGCCCTTCCATTTTCTGCAGCATTCCAGGCAGAAATTCACTGGACAACATCTTTGGGTACAAAGCATTGGCTCAATGTTTAAGAACTTGCTTCATGCATCCTTGGCAACTGGCATGCTAGCTTCCTCTAACTCTTGAAAGTTTGACTTTTCATATTTTACTTCTATAAACATAGGAAAAATGAGATAAACGTGCATTATACTTTAGTAGACTGAAATTCTGACACAAAAAGTTACTGTCTTTCACAGAATTTATTAAAAATTTTATGATCAGACCTCAACCAACAGAATAACTTCTAGCAAATAGGAGAGTGACATTTTTGTGAAACATCATTTCTGGAAGAGACAGTAAACTTTTTCCTATGGGTTGTCTGGTGTCTTCTGATAACAAAGTAATACTGAAGCTCAAAAGCAGAGATCAGTTGCTGTGAGAGATTATGTCATAGGAATTTCCTGGTTTCTTCCAGGCTGTTGCTCTGCAATTTGGGTTCACTGTGCTCTATCTGGCAGAAAGAAAAAGAAAAAAGGAAAGTAAAAAGGACGAACAATAGGAGGAGAAAAATTCATTAGGAGAAATCATTGCATGGACTGTACACCCCCCTAGCAGAAAGCAAACTAAGCAAATCTTAGTAGAAATCAACAATATTTACCAAATTGACAGCAAAGTTTTAGCCCTCCGGGTGTCATGGTAAAATGCAAAAAAATTAAAAATTAATAGAAGCAGTTTGTTCCTTCTTTTCTATGCCTCAAATCTTTATTCTGAAAAACAGTGCTTTGCTCCTAACTTCCCCAAAACCTTAAAGTAGGCATGTAGATTAAAAATAAATATAAAATATGTGCAAGGAGAAAAAATATTTGTAGAGTAAGGATTTTTCTCTTTGTTGATCTTGTCAGAGAAAAAAAAGTAGATTCAGCAATACAAAGCTCTTTGTGGGCTTTAATTCATGTTGATAACTTTTAATGTTTGAAATAAGAAAAAAAAGCCCATTCTTCAGACATAGAAGAAAGAGGAAAAACCTGCTTGCACAAGCATAGATGTAATTCACACCCTGAATTCCAGTACACTTTGAAAACTGTTGAGGAACTTATGAGCGACTGTGTTTCTGACAGCATAATGCTCCTTGGTTCACATTATGAATTAAATATTATGCAGTTTAAGCTCTTTTTTTTTTCTCAGAAATACACTGCATTATTCATTCCAAGTAAGCTATAACATTTTTTGGTGCGTTCTTTTTTGTCTATTCAGTCCTATATGTAAATTCTGTATTTGAGAGGTCAGGTAGTTTTGTTACTTTTCCCACTATCTTTTTTTTTTTTTTTAACAGAAGCAGAAGTTATCATACTTCAATTAGAGATATGGATATCTTTATCACAGAGAGTTGTATTTATAACATACTGTGAAATGCTTTCCCTTGTAGAGTAGCTGTCTGTATTATGCTGCAGCATTACATTTATTCAGTCAAGATAATGAATTTACATTTAAAGAATGTTAAACATACAATTCACAGTATAAAATGAGGCAAAAAATATGCAGATAAATGCAATGGGCATTTGTATTTCAACAGTGATTTGTAGACTTACATTTGGCAAGAGCATTAGAAAGGAAACACTGTTCCTGTTGAGCAGAAATGGAAATATATATTATGATGTAAAAGCATATATGGGGGAAGGAGGGGGTAGAGTGGATACTAGGTTACATCTCTTTCCATTACCACAACCTCTAACCTTTCATTTTTTCATCCATGATCTTCTCATCCGCTTCATTTATACTTCCATCTTTTCAAAATTTTGGTGCTTGCTTTTCAAGTTCTGTTCCAGATTCATTGGCTCAGCCACATCTGCAAGCACATTTACCTTGAAGAAGTAAACACTTGTCATCTGGAAGCACTTGGCACATCTTTAGAGATGCTCAAGGAAAGCTCCACTCTAAGCGGGTCCAGAGGCAGCTTAACCCCTCACTGAACTCTGTGCTTAGGCTCTCCCCGTGGCAAATTCCATAAATCCTGGAAGATGGGAGCTCCACAACTTGATCTCATGATCCTGAGAAAAAACAGGATGACATCTGAGATCGAAATTCTCATATTCTTAGAGTCAATTTGTTTCTCTAAACCACTTAAATCCTACTATACATTTAAGTCAGAAATATTCCAGTATTATTACACACTATGCCTACATAATACTTCTTATTATGTCTCCTGTACTTCCCTTTGGCTGTTAGGAAAACCTCTCATTTTGTCTTTTAGAGAGGTCCAGTGATAGATGTTACTTGCAATTAAAATTAAATATTTGATTCACCAAAGCACTGGAAACACATTTAAGTAGAGATTAGGCATTGATTTTCCTGTATACTATTTTGCTGTATTGTTGACTTAGGTTTTTTACCTTATTCTTCATGTCTTTGAAGTTATTGTGATCCTCCTGGACACAAAAACATAGTTTTGTGTGAAGCTTAACAGTTAGCTAAGAGAGACAACTGAAAATCTGTTAGCACAAAAATTACTGGGTTTGGAGTTTGATCAGTTCCATCCAAATGCCACAGCCTCCTGGCTGTACACATCTACTCTCCTAAGCTCTGTGAACTTGTTGTATTTGTTCTCTGTGGAAATAAAACCTGTACACCAATACAGATCCTTCAGCAAATTCACACAGTTCACTTGATTTCCACTTGTAATACATCTATCCACAGCACTGTCTTGTTAATATTAATGGCTCTGCTTGCTGACAGCTGATATAAATGAGTTGCTAATGGAACAGGTAGTCATCAGATGCCAACTTTTCAATTTAAAGTGTTCACACAAGTTAAATGAGACAATAGCTGTTGTGAAATGCATGAAGTAGGATTAAATTTGTAGCTGAATGTTGCCAGAAGTTCTGGTCATCTCAATTTCAAAAAGTGCCAGTGGAAAAGAAAAGTACATCAAAGCTCAATAAGGATAATCAGAGGTGCAGAATGATTTCTCTACATGACAAGATTGAACAGGTTCTTCAACTAAGAAATTAAATAGATGAGGGGGCATAGGATAACAGCATGGAAAATTGTAATTCGCATGAAGGGATATAAGAAATTATTATTGACCTCAAGGAGCTGAGGGAGTCGGATGATAATACAAGGTGACAGATTTAAGACAGTCAGGAAGGGGTAATTTTTTACGATTTGTGTAATCACACAGTAGAATTGATTTTCCCAGGTTGGTTTGGATTTGGAAAGTATAAATGGATTTGAAAGCTCAGGGAAGTCCAATCCCAGAAACAAGTGTTTACTAATGTTCAGTAGTTTGTGGCAGCAGCAAGACTAACATTTTTTCTGGAAGCCTTCAACAGCTTTATATAGTGGTAGGACCTCAAGGGTCCACAAACAGAGATTTTGGAACCTGACAACATTTTTGGAGTACTTTAAGTAGGTAAAATAAGAGAAAATAGTTGTCCAAATGAGGATATTTTCCTGATTTTTCTAGGATATATACGTAAGCATGACCACCAAATGTAAAATAATAAACAAGCAGTGGTGTTACCAAGAATAACTTCATTAAACACTCCCTTAGAGGCTAGAAGTAATTTAATTTATTTTTGTTTAAAAAATTTTAACATGGAGAACTGTGCTCTTAAATTGCATGTTCAGGCATGACATATATATATATGTATATGTATCTTGGCCTTATTATCAGCCAAAGGGCTTTTTTACAGGTCCTTTGACTTTCAATTAAGTGCTATGCCTTTTAAGTGTTATATCCTTCCATGTCATCTGTTTTCTGTCTTCATTCTATTCCTAACTTGCACAAGTTTCTCTGCTGCTAACAAGCCACATGAAGTAATTAAAAATGAATAAACCAATAAAAGCTCCCACAAGGACACAAGAAACAGCTAAGTAGCCATCATCGAGCCCTGAAATAACTGTAACAACACACTCAGCTATAACCAACCATATGAGCAAATAAAAAATTATTTGGCCATCAGGGAAAACTAAGTATTTTATTCTCAAAACCAGTGTAATAAGGCAGGATTAAGATATAAATCCTGGGGAAGAGAGGGAAGAAGAACCCCAGTGACCACTAACTGGGAATTAACTCCAGAACACGATAGTCAGCTGGACCAATACCCTACACTTCAGTAACTTTGCAGTACCAAACTGAGCATCTGTGTACAGACACCTCAGGTTAAAACAGTAAGGTTCTGACTCTTCTTTTAGTGATGTCTTATCCTTGAATTGAGAAGTCCAGAGAAAACACTGGTAATTTTATTTTGATGCCATGCTGTGATCAACATGGAAATAAACTTCATTTTTCTAGTGGATAATGTGTTTTAGGTGCTCAGATGTTGACTATTACATTGACAAAGCTGATCATGTCTTCAGTGTCATAGTAGCACTGCAGGGCAGTGAGAACCAAAGAAATCATGTACTCAGAAGTAAGGGGATATGTCAGATTGCCCCATGCAGAAATTATATTTTTCTCAACAGGAAATGCAGGCTGTGACATTTTCTCATTTCATGCCCTGGTATCTTCCAAGCAGGAAAGAGGACGAGACTAAAATGAAAATTTTAATTAATAGTTTTATCAAAATAATATTTTTTCCCTTTCTGAATTTCATTCTGTCAGTCTTGCAAAAATGGACCTCTTTAATGGGAATGTCCCTGATATAGTACAATATCAAAATCCAGTATATCTAGATGATGTAAATGGGCTTTTTCTGAAGCCATATTCAGCCTTGGTTAGCTCATCAAAACCATTCCAGCACACCAATTAAGCAGATCCCTTGAACCCCAAATTTGCAAGAGTTTCTATAATGCACTGAACTAATTTTTCCTCCTAAAACTTCTGACACTTGCTCTTCATTTCATAACTTATGAAAAATAAATGAATTTCAAAACAAGATGACTAATAACCACAGCAGGTCAAAAGGTGACCTGAGGAAATGTCCCATTTGTATTGGCTATTTAAGCTAGCTGGCACTACAGATAACTGCTCCACAGCTAAGAGGCTGTTTTCCATTCCAGAACGAGAAATAACAAACCTCACTCTTTCATCGGATGTTCTCTGAGTCAGATTCTTTCTGCTGAGTTCTGATCTTCCCCCTCCTGGAATAATAAACATCAGCCACCCCTCACTGCTTAGCAAAGGTACTATTTTTAATTTGAAAGGATTTTTTTTTTTCACTTTCTAACTTTCTGTTCTGTGCCGATGAAAATTGTTGTATGAATGCAAATTTCATTCATTTATTCAATCGTTTATCCAGCTCCAGCTTTTGATAAATACAATAAGACTTGTTTCAGGGACAGCAGAGAGGCTGACTGATTCCATTTGGGATTTAATGGTTACTAAGAGCTTCATGAAAAATTCTGCGGGAGTAAACCCTTCAATAGAAAGGAAACACATCACTGACAGTTCCAATTATGTTTTAGCACTACACAGTATTTTTTTGCTGTGGTATTTTAAAAAAGATCAGATTTTCATTTATGAATCAAAAAAAAAAAAGTTTGTTTTACATCTGCAGTGGAATTTGGTCAAAAAGAGACCTTTATTTCCATATCTTTTAATAAATTGCCAAATAATTGGGGTTTTTTCCCCATTCAAAAAGCCATTGTCTTTTTTCATGGTCAGTTTTCCTTGTAGTTTCAGCATTTTAACATAAAACATTGCAGGAATGTCCATTATATACCATTTGAAAATTTTCTT
Organism: Drymodes brunneopygia; assembly: GCA_013400955.1. Classification (NCBI taxonomy): domain Eukaryota; kingdom Metazoa; phylum Chordata; class Aves; order Passeriformes; family Petroicidae; genus Drymodes; species Drymodes brunneopygia. The sequence goes on from VZTZ01040326.1 coordinate 248,400, forward strand.
AAATGTCTCTATCCTTTTAAAGCATCATACTAGAGAATTCTTTTATTCTGGTTTGGAAAGGTTTCCCTTGCATAACCTCTAAACAAGACGAAGGCATTCTGGTATATGGATGATTAAAGACAAAATGTTCTTGCACTACTGTAATGCTGCAGAAGGGTAACTGAGCTGGTGCTTTCTTTGGAGGTAGTGAAATGTTGCTTCAGACTAAGAAAATACTTCATCTACATTTAAGCAGAAGGACAGCATTGTTACAGAACTTTTTTTCATGGGAATGGCCACCAGCTGAAATATACATCTCAGTTTCCAGGGAAAAAATAGAAAATATGAAGATTAAAAAGACATGAGGATATTTTCAAAGAATAAAGGTATCCAAACTCTACAACAGTCTAATGAGGATAAATTTTGAAGTTCTCACTCCCGCACTTGTTTTTCAACAGAAGAGGTTGGAAAAACATCTTTGCTGGACAGGCAAATACGCCTGATTTTGCCTTTGCACAGACGGAATGAGGTGAATGAACTCTCAAGGTCACATCTGTTCATACCACTCATGATTTCTGGAAATGTCAAGATGCTCATTCATTTATGAGCTCAGCCAAGTAACCAAGCACATATTTTAAAATATTTTTTAGATGCAATGTTTATTTCAAATATGGCATAAGTTTAAAAGTAAATGAAATATGACACATACCTACCCAGTATTTTTTTTTAGAAAATGACTAAAAATTAATCTTTTCTTATTTCCCAGCAGGGACAAAGATGAATGACTTGAACTAAATTTATATGGTAACATTGAAAGGATATCTCAGCTAAGCACCCAAAATAAAAAATAAAGTTAGAAGAAAATTTCACATCTTCACAGAAAGCAACTTTCAGGTAAGTAAAATCTGTAGGAACATGAGTCATTTTCCACAGTGTATGGAAGAAAACAATTATTCCTTTTTTGGAAGTATAAACTAGAAGAAGAGAGAAAAAGTTCTTCTTCTGATTTATTTCAGTAGGATTTAAAAAATAGCATAAAATTAAGTCAGCTTCATTTATCTTGCCTATAGGAGCACTGAAAGTGTACAAGCATAATAATACGACAGGATGATCTCCAGAATTCTGCTGTGTTTAGAGGAAATAGAAGTGTTAAAAAAATGGCAAGTTCTCCTTTCATACTTCTACTGATTTTACCCTTTAGTAGGCTCTCCCTGAAATCAACTCTCAAGCTCTGCCTTATTCAACTGTTGAATATATCTTAAAACTTTTTTTTGCATCTACAAAGGAAAATATTCATGAAAAATAAAGGGTAATTTTTGTCACATGCTTTCAAAGAATACTGATGTTCTGACCTCAGTATATCACCTATAGGTAAGGCATGTCTCCATAGCATCTATGCCTGAATTTTTCTTGTAGCTCAAGTTGTTCACTTGGCATTGCCAATGTTTCAATTTTTCTCAGCATCTTATCTTTATCTGTTTGAATGTGTTCTGTTTTATTAAAAGCTTGCTTCTTATGCTTTAAAAGCTCAGGCCAGATAGTGTTAGTCTGTTGAAATGACACATTTTCAGAAAAAGCAAAGAGAACCAGCTTTCCTTGTGTCACTTAACAAATATTTAATCACAATCATTCACAAAAGCAATATGCATACCAAAGAGGCCTAATTTGAGTAGTGAGGATTTTTGGCTCTTAATTCTATTGACTTCAACTTCTGAGGACTATTAACCAGCTTTCTTTAAGGAACATGATGTTTCTTATGTCTCTTTCACTGAAGTTACGCCTGTCTTTTTATATTAAAAAAGCTATTTCCAATGTTAATATACTAATATCTTCACAGAAAGCACCTCTGCATTCATTAGCATTGCTGGGAATCTCCTCCAAGACAGATTTAGAGAACTTTGCTCTAAAACACTAATTGGTGTTAAAGCTGTGACAAATAAAATTTTAAAAACACAAACTATACCATTCCATTTCAGATATTTCTATTAACCTCATCTAGATCTCTGTATATTCACCTATAAATCTAAGGCATGCTGTAAAGCAAGAACCTGTAACTTCAAGTCTCAGAATAGCAGGTGGAATTTCTACGTAAGGAAATAAGTTTTCCCTAGTAAGAAGATTTCCTAAATAAGAAAACACTGCTTCTAAATAGTTTTGGCCCATAGATATCTGGGATTTCCATACATACAGGATTTCCCTGAGTCTTGAAATTAATGGAAGTCTTTGCTGATCTGCAAGCTTGAGATTCTAACAAGGTGCAACTACAGGGGACAAACAGTTGGAAAGGAAATAGGGTTTTATGAGCTCATTATGATTCTGTCCCCTGTGCCTGCATGCACATCACTGTTCTGTTTGTGTGCTGTGATTTTCTCTGTCTTTTCTCCCTGTCATAACTAACAACTTTTTGGTAAGCAACACAGTTTCCCAATCCACAGATTCATTATGGTTGAATAAAAATTTTTTGTACGCGTTCCTTTAGACCTATACATTGTCATAACAGTCACTTGTTTTTCCTCAGTAGTCTTTTAAAAATAAACAATGGCATTCAAGGTCAAGTCACATAATCTTACATCTTAGCTCCCTCACTGTGAACTTATCCTCTCTACTTTAAAGAGTTTTACAGCTAATATGGATTTTCTTCTGCTCTGGTTTTTCTGATGGATTCCCTCCCCACAGGTTTGGCACTGACAGTCAGTGCCATCAGCAGAATATGGGGTGCACTGTGGGCTGTAAGAGCAGCCCTCTCTTGTGGCATCATGCAAAAGCAAGTTACAGGAGTTCAGTTTATGGAGAGAAACCTCTGTACCTTGCCTCTCTACAAGCAACTGCTAAAACACCAAGACTTTGTCACTAGAAAGTACTGAAACTTCTGGTCTAGTCACCTAAAAAGCTTCATGGAGTATTTTAGAGCACTCTGCCCTCACCTGTAACCACTGGTAGCTCACACACAGCTTGGGGCCAGGGATACCAGGCCATTGCTCATGACAGTCCTGACTGTCCATATCACTGTGGTGTGGCCAGACAGAGCAGCAGGTCCTCAGTGGTACATCCTTCATGGCATGCTGGGCTCACACATTCCAGCTAAAGCCACTGTGTCTGCTAATCCTGCTGCTTGCTGTGTGTGCTGCCAAGTGGGAATGTCTTGTAAGTGATCACACCCTCCTTCTCCCCACACGTTTTAGGACAACAAACTCTCACAGTGGTTGTGATTCAGCACATTCATGAAATCTGGTGTGCTGCTACATAGGTGATTGTGAAAGCAAAGAATAGGGATTCTGGAGTTATTAAAAATGCAAAGAACAGATCACAGGCTGTAGTGCCCAACACTAGAAACAATCCAAGTGACTAGTTTTATTTGTCAACAGGTTTTCCGAGGTTTTCAGTTCATTTCAATCTACATATTCCTAGCTTTAAATCTCTTGCAAGACTCTTTTCTTCCTGTCTACCTATCTGAAAGGAAATTTACACATGCAAAGTGTCTTCATTTCCAAAACTCTCCACAAGCGTGTCCATGAACAGGAGTTTCTTATTCATTATTGTTACCATGGCACATGCAACACAGAGCAACCAGAGGAACATGGAGTCCTCATAAACTCGCTGCAAAGCAGTAGGGAAACAGTTTAAATTCTCTTTTTCACTACCAGTAGAGCACCTGAAATCTTTGAGAAGCCAATATGAAGGACTCACCAGGACACTGCATTCATGGAAGGGTTTTATTCTTTATCCTGGTTTCGGTATAGCGCTGCATATGCCAAGTAGGTATCCAGTCACTACTAGCCAGGAGAACACCTTCTGTGGAAATGAGTCTCACCTGTTATGATTCAGACACAAGATTCAAATGCTTAAGAAAACAGAAAACAAGCTTCAAAGCTGAACAGTAAATCCATATGGAGGTCACCCCCATTCATTTTCATAAGTCCAAAGATGTCACTTAGAAAGTTCTGCTATAGGTTGAAAAGATACAATCCTCAGAAAAAAAGTCTTAGGTTCAGGGTTTACAGCTATCACAAGCACAAGAAAGAATTCCATTATGAAAGACTGAATTTCTTTCTTGGTTTTTTTCAAACTGAAATATTTTCTTTTTACTATAAACTTTTCCTTAATTTAATCCTCTATTGATTTCAATTAAGTTCTCACCAGGTTTGCATCTCCAGCTGAGAAGTTTTTTCCCCTCATTCATCTGGTTTTTAGACTGTTCTTCAAGGTTTCAAATCCAATGAAAACCCTAGGGAGTGACAACAAAAAATTGGCACTGTGTTAGGAAATAAACTACCTGTAATCTGTCACTCTGAAATTCCTTTAAATTCTCTTTCTCCACAGATGGGCAACAGTGTATCTAAAAAACTAATTAATGATTCTTAAGAAATGTTTTAAATTTAAAATTGTTTTGAAGGATTGATTAAAAAGGTGTTTTTCTCTAGGAGGGTGACAAAGGGAAAATATGCTTGTGGCTAAAGAATTGTTCTGCAATATCAGACATATGTGCATGGCTAACTTTAGTCACAGACTTTCTATGAGATCCTGAGCAAGAAAACTTGGTCCTTCTCCTGTCTGTAAATGTATGATAAGACCTGTCCTCTTTCCTATGTTTTAGTACAAATAGATTTATTAGGACAATACTGGTGAATGTCAGGGAAGGCCTGAAAACACATAACTGTCCAGTTGTTCTCATTTATATGGCTGTTTTTCAATAAGCAGAAATATTAATGGCATCAATAAGTACAAAATCTTTGCTCCCATAATTCACATTTACTTTCAGAATAGAAGAGGTTGTTTCTTTTTTTTAATTGCAAGAGTTTGTTTTATTGTCATGTAAAATTACATAATCTGAAGCATTTATACCACCTCAGAAATCTTAAAGAATAGTGAGGTTTGACCACAGTTACAGGAATTAAGATGGGATTTTTGTAATTATCCCATCTTAATATCCGCTACTACACCAACTGCATATTTAACTCCAATAGCTCTTATGCTGAATGTTAAAGCTAAATAGCCAATCTTTAATTGGTAGAAGGAGAGAACTGTGAAGAGTCCTATTAAAAGATAACAAACGATCAAAAAGAAGGCTGTTTGAATAGGCCTCAGGAACAGTCGGAGCAGATTACTTGTTTGATTAGGTAAATTCTGGACAGCTTGAAGTCAAGAGGAGCTGAAGTGTTTTATGCAAAATCACGCAGAATGACCAATGGGAAACACAGTCAGAGCTGCATAAAACTGCACATTTTCCTATGCCTCTTATAAAATACAGTCCAGAATATCTGCATGTGCTATTCATGACCACTGTTAGAATTTACAAACATTAAAATGAGAAGTCCTTCTAAATAAATTTCAAAAAAAAGTTTAAAAATCAGAGTTTCTTATATACACCTCCCTATCATTTCACCTTATAAGATGTTAGCTTCTGTGGAGGTTTTCAGATGTGTAACTTTTTCAAATATGAACTGAAAAGCTTACTATGGCAACTCAGATCAGTGCAATGTTGCTCTTGAAAACGAGCCTCCAAGGGAAACAACTTTCTGAAGAAAAATAATTTAAATGTAATGAAGACTCTTCAAAAAATTCTTTCTCTCATTCCCTGCAACATGTACTCTCTAAAGGAGAAAGTTTCCACTATTATGAACAACTTTTAATTTGTGCGTGTGTTCTGCTAGCCGTTGCCCAGGGTGATCATTAGTGTTTTGGTTCTTTTAACTGCAGTCTCAAAGGTCTGCACATAGTTTCCTTCTGGCACAAGACCTCAGTGTACAGCACCTCAGCTGAAGGGGTTTTGAAAGGCTGTCAAGAATTGGAGGGAGGAAAAAAAAGACATTGAACTTCAGAGCTACTACTGTCTCAGAAGTATTTTCAGTTTACCTACGTCTAAATCCCAATACTCACAAGTATGCAGGCAGGAAAGCTGCACAAGGGATTTGCTCTGACACATTCCAAGTTCGGTGAGATCTGTGCAGGCTACGGCTAACAGCCTATTGGTGTTTCAGGAACTGCCTCCATTTCCTTTATTCTAGCTATGAGCCACTGACTGATTTGTCACATTTACCCCTTGTATAAGTTCAATGTGAAACTGCACAGCAGTAATTTCATAATTTTATGAAATATTAATGAAAGCAAGAATGGGCAGGCAAGAGCCATTGATTTATAGTCAAAATCTGCTGCAGTTTGTAGAAGTGTAACTGCTCCTTTTGAATGTCGAACACCAGATGAATGCTGAATTACCCAAAGTGTTTCAGATACTTGAAAGTATAGAAAAGACATATGAGCTCTAATCTCATTTTGCTGAAAAATACTATACTTACATAAAAGTTTATTTTTACAAAGTAGAAGAAAAGATAAATAAATAATGTGAATCTATGTCCTTTCCAAGTTTAAAATTTTTATTTCCTTTGTAGTTCTGAAACGTTGCATATATTGAAAGAACCATGAAGTACTGATTGGAAATTCATGAACTGTATTTGTAAATGAACCAGATCTGATGCAGCTGGTGTTTTCTTGAAGCTAGGAGAATAAGCAGAAAGTAATCACCAAAAGGCAAGTTTACAATGAATCATGTAGAAAAAGTACACTACCTATCTTAATTACTCACTGAAATTTTTGAAGGAACTGATTTGACATTTTGCTTCTACTTGATGATCTATTGTTTTTAAATGTGTGAAATTCCTCCTCTTCTAAAATACTAGATGTCACCCTGCTTTTTTAATCAGGACTTTAAAGTATGATCAAACTGTCATCATCCCTTGACGTATGGAGCAGGATTGTTGATAACAAATTATGGCAATGCATTTCTATCCCAGTTTTTAAATAAATATTAAACCCAGTGAAACCATTTCCATAGAACCATAGAATCATTTGGGTTGGAAAGGACCTTTAAAGACCATTGAGTACGAGCTACCCTGCCAAAGGCAGGGACATTCTTCACTACATCTGTTTGCTTAAAGCCCCATCCAGCCCGGCCCTGAACACCTCCAGAGATGAGGGATCCACAACTTCTCTGGGCAACTTGTTCCAGTGCCTCACTACCCTCACAGTAAAGAATTACTTTTCATATTTCAATTTAAATCTACCCTACTTTATTTTAAAGCCCATTACCCCTCATCCTATTACAGGCCCTGATAAAAAGTCATTTTCCATCTGTTTTATAATCCCTCTTTAAGTATTGAAAGGTCTCAGTAAGATCTCTCTGATGCCCTCTCATGATTTTCCTGGTTTTTCTCTGGATTCATTCCAAAGCGTCCATGGCTTTCTTATGCTTGGGACCTCAGAAGGGGATGCAGTGCTCCAACAGGCGTTTTGCGTGAGCACAGTAGAGAAGAATCATGTATCTTGAAATACTGGCTACAGTTCCTTTTATGTAGTTCAGGACACAATTGTCTTTCTGGGCTGCCAGCACACATTGCCAGGTCACGTTCAATTTTTTATTCATCAATATCCTTAAGTCGTTTCCTGCAGGGAGGCACTCAATGCTTTCATTAATTAGTCTGTACCAATACTGGTGATTTCACCAATCCTGGTGCAGCACCTTGCACTCAGTGTTATTGGACTTCAAGAGATTCCCACTGACCCACTTCTCAAGCCTGTCAGGGTCCCCCTGGATGGCATCCCTTCTCTCATGGGATGGCTTGGTGTGTTCTCCAAACTTGCTGGTGGTGTACTCAGTCCCACTGCCTTTCTCATTATAAAAGATATCAAACTTCCATATGGACAGTGCTGTATGGAATGTCCTCTCCCTGAGGGACACCACTTGTTACTGATATACTTTGGACACTGAGCCAGTGACTGCAACTCTTTGGATGCTGCCATTTATCCAATTCCTAAGCCATCAAATACTCCATCCATTAAATCAATACCTCTCCAATTTAGCAACTGTTCTGTGGAACAGTTTCAAAGCCCTTAAAGAAGTCACAGTAGGGGATATCAGTTTCTCTTCCCTTATCCACCAACCCAGCCACTCTACCATAAATCCTCAGATTAGCCAGGCATGATTTTCCTCTTTATAAAGCCATGTTGGCTGTCTTTAATCACCTCTCTGTCATGCACATGTCTTGACTTATCTCCCAAAAGGATCTGTTCCATGATCTTACAGGCACACAGGTGAGGCTGGCTAGTTGGTAGTTTCCAGTTTTGTAAAACTGTCTTCTGCAGAAAACTAAAATTCGCCATTATGTTGTAACTCTACAACCTCTCCAAAACTCCCAAAATCTTCCTGGACAGGCACAATTGTTAAGAAATAGTGACAATATTTTGGCATATCCAGATCATGACATGGAAAAGACAACAGAAGCCCATGTCTTTTTCCTTTGTTATTTGTCACATATCTTGAAAGCTGACACATCTTGATACAGACCACAACCTTCTAGAGCCTTTCACAAAAGAACAAACTGTCTTTTAAAATGATTCACCTTTTTTTTTTTAATGCAATATCTCAAACCATAAATTTCAAAGCTTTAAGGGTTCTCCTGTGTGTCCATGTAGGAGATTAAAGTTCTTTCAACCTGATTGCTAAGAGGAAAATACAAAAAAGAACAATTTAATTTCTGTTGTGGATCACCGGTTACACTGATAGCCTAAAATCTTCAGAAGTAAAGAATGTTCTTTTATGTGCTTATATATATATGTGTATGTGTGTGTGTGTGTGTGTGTAACACATAGAAATTTTGACATATTTTTTTTTACCATCACAATTTGCTCAAAATATAATTGTTATATGAAGTTAGTGTATCAAGAGCCTTGTTAAGGCATGTTTTGTTTGGAGTGCCTTTACATCTATATGCTAAAGTGTACTAAAGAACTCCCTAAATATATAAAAATACATGCATTTATTCCTTCAGTTGTAGCCTCAAATGGCTGATTATAAAAATGTCACATCCTGATTTTTTCCTTCATTATCTGCCTTTCCCTATAGGATCGTGATCTCTGCTTTGTTAAGGTCAGCATGTTTTGTACATAATACTCAGTTATATTCTCTGCAAGGATGCCTTCTCTTAGGACAGTCTGACCTTCAGCCACTGAGAACCAAGAGAGAAATTAATTAACTCAAATGCTGCAAGACCCTTTGTTAAGATTCTGGTAATAAACTGAAAAGCATGCTAGGAAGCTCAGCAGAATTTAGTCTTTCTCTAAACTAAGATGAAACCCACAGGGACATTGACTGCCTGCAGCAGGAGCCAGCTTCAGTGCTAGAAAATTTTGCAAAAGCACCACAGTCAAGAAGTAGGATTATGTATCTCCACCTATTTCCTCAGTTTCTCACCTGTTACCCAGGTACCTAATAGCTCTCTGCAGGTGTCTAAGTCTCAGAGTAAGATGAATCCAGACTATCAGAAGGCATCTCTATCTTATTTGCTCCTTCAGGTATTTACTTCATGCTAATAGTCTCACTGAATAAAAAATCTACATTTCCAGGAGTCCTGGTTTTGATACGAAATGGAAATTAAACTCCAAAAAAAGCCATTCCCCTTCCCCTGCCCCTTCAGGTAAGGGAGAGACAAAAGCAGAGACTATGGATTGAGATAACAATTTACTGAACGCACAAAGCAATGGAATAAGACATGCACAATGACAATGGCAGCATTAATAGAAGTATAAAAACAGAGAAGGTGTTTTACCCACAAAAGGTGTTCAGCACTAGGAAGAAAACCAAGATCCTGGGCACTCCCCCTAGGCTGTGTCCGTGTGACTTCTCCAGACAAAGAGAATATGGTGACCATTCCAGCCACACTGCCAATGTGGCTGTTGGAACAAAGGACACATGGAGGGGGATCTATCATGTTTAATGATTCCTACCCCTCCAAGCCCAAAACAACAAAATACAACCCCCCACCAAAAGCCCTGCTGGGCTTAGTTCCATGTGAGGTACCTGCAATGCTGTTTCTACCTCTTCACCACACTAGAGGTCATTCCCATGTGTCACTGCTGCCTCTCCGATCTTTTCACTGCGTTTCCCTCAGCAAAGCTTTGCTGGGCCCAGCTGGGCTGTCCTCTGCTCCGCTCGATGGGCTTGGGTGGGCTGAGGTTGTCCCACCAGTCCTCTCCCTGCAGCACCCTCCATGCCAGCGCTGCTGGGTCAGCACCACTGTGGGTTCACACCTTCACCACTGTCCCCTCCAGCACCACGTCCTGCAGCCATGTCCTGGAGAAAACGGGAGTGGAACTCATGGTGGAGGGATGAGGCTGGGTCCCCAGGGGCTGATGTCTATCACTGGAGAGATAGAGGCAAAATTACTCTGATTTCCAGGGTTGCACTCATTTTTATCCCAAAACCACTTCCCTCAGCAATCATCTGCAAGGTAGAGAATAATCACTAATCCTTTAAGATGTCCAAGCAAATCTGGTTTTTTTCTTCATCTGTTTATTGTTCAGTGCAAGTTGAAGAAGGAAAGTTTTAAAGTCAAAAAGACCTAGATAAAGCTTCTCTGCAGAACTGCATTATATTTGACAAATCCAAGAAACCAAAAATTCACTTTCATTGAGCCACTGTTAGGTAGTTACACAACTAGGGCTCACCTTTGCTAACTCCTATAGCTTGCTTTAAAAGATGGGTGAAAGATGGCATGAGTACTGAGCTTTTCTGGGAAGTATTAATCAGATTCTCTTGCAGACTTGCTGAGGTCTGAATGACACAGTTCAGTAGTTGGGTAGAAGGTGGGAGCTTAAACAGTAAAAACATTAGAATTAAATGTACGTTTTTCTGCAGTGCTGTCAGCCAAGAGATACAGTGTCCAGGGAAATAACTGAAGGAAAATTCTATCTGTTAAAATTGTCAGAGGACACCAAAAGCCCTAAATCTACTGCAGATAGGCAGACATTTTGGGGATAGACTTGATATTGTTTATGAAGATCCTTGCCCTGTCTTGGAAGAAAGTTTTCCAAGGAGATTACATGGCATTTCAATTGCCAGTGTGTCGTGCTTTAACCCCAGCTGGCAGCCAAGCCCTATGCAGTAACTCACTCCCCTACCTCCCCAGGTGGGACAGGGGGCAGAGTCAGGGGAAAAAAACCCAATAAACTCATGGGTTCAGAAAAGAACAGTGAAATAATTGAAGAAAAAAAAGCCATAAAATAATAATATAAAAAGGAAAGAAGGAGAAATAGAGATAAAACAGGAATAGCAAGTGATGCACAACACAATTGCTCATCACATACTGACAGACACCAATCCAGTCCCTGAGCTATGATCAGGCCCTATTCTGAGTAACTTCTGCCAGTTTATGTATGTGACATGATGTTCTGTGGTATGCAATATCCCTTTGGCCAGTTCAGGCCAGCTGTCCTGGCCATGCTCCCTCCCAGTTTCTTGTGCAGCTGCTCACTGGAAGAGCAAGGGAAACTGAAAATTCCTTGGCTTGGGGTAAGCACTACTCAGCAACAACCATGACTTCAGTGTGTCATCAATATCGTTCTCATATTAAATCCAAAACAGAGCACTGTACCACCTACTAAGAAGAAACCAAACTCTATCCCAGCTGAATAAGTACACATGGTCAAGGCTGAACTCTTCTCACCTCCAACAATAGAGATCAGAGAGGAGAATGAAAATGTCCTTTGGTGGTATAAAGTGACAGTGTCTTCTCCTCATTCTGCACTCCTCTTTGGCACACCCAGGTTTCTTCCAAATAAATCAAACTTTTCAAAATCTCATAAATCAAGAAACACTGCAATTTGTTCTGTTTGAAACTGAGCAGGACACCTACTTTCAAACCACTCAAATAAAGGCTTAGGAGTTTCACAGACCAGGGTTTAAGGGCCATTCTGAGATGCCATGGCTTTTGTGTTATGTTAAAATAAAAGTGAAAAATGCACGGTTACAGGAATATAGAAAATGATGTTGTCATAAGGGGGTGCTGTGGGAGAGCTGAGAAAGCAGCCATACTCATACTGTAGCATGAATGAAAACTTACAGTTAGGCAAGGGAAGTTACCTACTGGTGTGGTTTTCATGCAAGCCCTTCGTATTTCAGTATTTAGATCTCATGTACATCTGCCAACAAACCCCACACAAAGTTAAATTATTCTAAAGAACACAAGGATTCAGTTAAGAAGTCTGCTCTGTGCTAACAACTCGGTGCTACTGCATTTTGTAAGGACAAAGACCAAGGAAAGCATAAAGTACTGAAATATTCAAGACCTTATCATGGATAACATTTTGTCTGATGGTTAATGTCATTAAAATGAGAGTGACACAGTACCACAATATAAACTCCAGCCTTGCTGGCTGATTTGATTTCTCCATTATTCAAATTTTAGGCAGGAAGTTGTCCTCTGTAACAGTCACAACTTCTTCAAGGTCTTCTGGAACAGAATTAGGGAAATTTCTAAGTTTTGGGATACATGTGGCAGTGGTCAGAATCAGTAGAAACAGTCTTTAAAAGAACTAACATATCATAATTCCCCTTGGTTCCCCATTAGACTGGAACAAGAAAATCAATGGACAAACCCTTGTGAAAAAGGGCAAGACAAAAAGACCATCTTAATTATGAAAAAATTTTATAACTTCAACCCAGCCCCAGAAAGAACAGATCTCCATTTTCATGTTGGCCTAGAATGGTTCTTTCTGATCATCTACATCAAATCACAAAGCTCAGGAGTACAAATCAAAGCAATTCACTGGCAAGATACTTCCAGCTATGGCAAAATAAGGTAATGCTATTTGACAGAATCATTTTGCACCCCTTGAAGAAGAGAACCAAATAGACTTAGCATAAACAAGACTCTAAAGTAGTGCTATCCAGTTATATACGAGGTGGGGAAAAACAAAGCAAAAAAGCCCAAAGCAATTATTTTGTTTTGGAGCTGATCCACTGTATTTTAATAAGAAGCTTCACAGTTACATAATGACTCTTCATGGTTAGCAGAAAATACTGTTGTCTTAATTATATAAAATTTAGTTCACTTCTCCAGAACTGCCCACACCTCTTGAGATAAAGACCTGCAGCATGATAAAGCATGTATGACAATTATAAATGGGTAATCAAAGTGCACAGCAGAGCTGGCAGTGTTTTTCCTACGAAGAGTACATTTTACTAGAGCACTCCTTAAACTGCTTATGTGAAATGTGTTATTAATGAGCACTCAAGTTCACACTGAAATGCAAACTGCAGGACAGAGCCCAAGCCACCCACAGATTTAGATGGGTTGGAGTGTGGTCACAAGGGGGATAGCGTGGTCTCCATCTTCCTATTAGCTGCAGTTTCTCCACCATCAGCAGTGGATGCAGCTTTTTTCCAACTCCATCAGTTCATATGTTGGGTCTAGCTGACAGAGCCATCAAGAGAAAACAGACATGTCACAGGAGCAGTGCTATGTGAGGTTTTACTTTTCCTAATGCAACCCACAACACCCCCTTCTGCTGTGCTTCCTGTTAAAATACGGGGGAGAGGAAGATCTCATTTGCTCTGACCTGCATTCACCCCAAAGTGAGATTTTCCTTCTCATCCCCTGCAAGAGCCTGTCTTGTGTCCAGCAGTAGATGTGTCTTGGCTCCACACCAGCTGATGCTTCATGCCTGCAGAGCCAATTAACTCCCCTGTGTGGCTGCACATATTAGCTCTGGATGCTGTGGGAGTCATCACTCTGCAGCCCCTCTCAAAGGGCCTTGAGCCACCTCCTCTGAGAGAAGGGGTCTCAGTATAGAACAGCCACACTGGACCTCAAAAGGAGTGAGGTAAATCCCACAGCTTTTAAAAATCCAAGCAGTTTCAAGAGAGATTTCACATTGTGGCACTTGTTTCCCACTTGTTCCCAAGTCTAGCAACAGAGCAAATGGAGAGTTCCTACCCCATTTTGTCCTGCAAATTCCTCTCATCTGTTCAGCCAGCTAGCAAATAATTTTATCATCACTTCTCCTCCTGAGAAACTACTCTGGCAGTAGCGGGTGCTGTGACAGCACCTCTAGATAAATTGCTTTCAATTGAAAAGTTCTTAATCTTCTTTCAGATGTAGTTACCCAAAACACAACTTCTATGCACTGGCATTTGCCTACAACCTTTTGTCTCCATGATTACTTGATAATCATAAAAACAAGTACTGCTGATCGGTTTGCCACCAGCTCAAATTAGTCTTTCATTTAGTGTCATGAAGTTTAAACTAGCAATTCCCTTTTACCTAATTTCAGTTCTTTTCCCCTACCTCCCCACTAACAGCTGGAAAACTGAGAATCAGTGCAGCAGCTTCTGGGTTTTTAATAGATGTTTCATTGCCTCATAATGCCCATTACTCAGCCTTAGGAGCTGCTTTGTCCAATTGTTTTCCATCCTGATAGAAACAAGTGTTTCAATCATTTGAAGGGAAAAAGCAATACATCTAATTGCACCCTGCAGCTCATAGACAAGGTTTGCCCTGAGTGATACAGACCTGGACTTGACTATGCAGTAAAATGGCTAAACCCTGCCTTCTTGAAGAACTGTCTGCAGCCATTTTATGTAGTAGGATAATCCAGTGTTCTGGGAAGAAAGCGTTTGGCAAAAGAATAGTTTTCCCCTCCTGTTTCATTTTTTCATATCAGCACTTTCTATAATGTATATAGTATATCCATAATAAGCTCGTTTATAGTAAAACACAGAACTGAAACAAAATACTGGGGTTCTTTCACAGAGCTACAATGCTCTTGCTAATCCTGGAGTCCTTTTTTCTTATTTCAATGGCAAATTACTGGAAGAAATCTAAATGTGCAAGAAACCTGGAAGTGGTTTTCAGTCCCTGCTGTATCCAAGTGCATGACTATTACATCCTGCCAATACAGGAAAGTCAAACCTGAACTCAGGCTATTCTTTCTTATCCTTCCATTTCTCATAATTGTTTCTTGAAAATGTTTTTTGGAAGAGTTTTTCTGTGAGGAAATAATGCATCCTACAATTTGAAGTCTTATTTCTATTCTAGCAAATTAAAACTTACTATGATTTCTTCCTAGAACAGACAGGAAGGAATTTGCTGTAGTATTCAAAGTTACAGTGTTTATAGGTATGCTCTTAAACTCAGGATAGCTCAGGATAACTCAAGCTCAGTCTAAAAATTTCCCTATTTCTTAAGCACAATTCCTTACCAGCAAAAATTCAGAAACACTTGAGGAAAATGTTCTCTTTCATTCACTTGGGAAGCAATGTATTTTCCTGTTGAATTTATTATTTACTGAATTGACGGTATTTTTCCAAATTCCTTACCCTTACCCTGAACGCATATTTTCTATCTATCCTATCCTTGCAAGTGTTATTCACATAGAAACTCAGCAAGCCCAGATTACAGATAAGAGAAGTCATTCAAGGATGGCAAGAACCATAATAGCCATCCATCTAACAGTGCAGCAATGCTCTCAGAGCTCTATACATGAAATAAAGAAATAGAGCTAATGCACCTGTGGCTTTCCTAAACAATGTACTTGTGCTTTAAAATTAAAGTGTCTCCATAGCAACTTTGAGGCATCCAAGCAGAGAGAGGAAGGACAGGACTTTGCAAAAAACATGGAGTGGATTTAAACTATATTGTATCAGAGGACTGAAAGCTCAGAACTCTTGGTAAGTGCATGAACATGTGGCCTGAGTGAAGTTGTAATACGTGACCAATATCCATCTCAAGAAAATTATTCTGTAAGAGTCAGCCACTGCTTCTGTTTCCAATAGACTGGCAGGGAGCAGCAGGAACAGCAGGGCAGCACCATCCCAAGAGAGCAGAGCCCACAGCAGCAGAGCAAGGTGAGCAGCGCTGGGTGGGTGCAGGTGATCTGGATCTCCTGAGAACCAGGCTGCCAGAACAGGTCTGTTGGGACAAGGCAGGTCCCAGCTCAAGTTGGAAAGACAGGTTGGTGGGTAGGGGTCAGAGAGGCATGGAAGCAGGCACAGAAAAACCTGCCACATAGCTCAGGCAAACTCCAAGAGCAGGGGCCTCAGTTTAAAAGCAGTTCCTAAGCAAAGGCAGGACAGGCATCTACTGACATGGTCTGACAGCTTCATTATCAAAGCTGGCCTAGAGCCCAGGCCTGTGGAGGAGAGGGAATGTCCTCAGGGCCCTCACAGTGTCCACTTATAAAGGCTAGGAAAGCATATCTGCAGCTACTTAAATCTTATGAGGGCCAGGGGAGAGATTGCAATGTTTTGTACCTTCGAAAGGAATGTGTCGGGCTGCCTGCCCGCTGGGGACAGGCAGTGCTGATGGCTCACTAGCAGTGTGATGCCATCTGCTTCAGAGAGGCCACACTTGCTCTTCTGCTGTCATTTTTTGCAAGTCCAAAAATGCCACTCTGTCTGAAAGTCTATGTCTTTTTCTACATATGGGAACAACAACAACTAGTATAAATAATGGCAGATGTTTCTGAATGGGACATAATGTCTTTAATAAAATCACTCTAATAAAAACTGTATTTCTCTCCACAATGTCTACTAGACTGTGCTTTACTCTCCTAAGTAGGAAACATGGAGTATAAGCCTCTAACTACCCTAAAGACTAGTTTTGCTTCATAGCATACTCCAGGATTCCTCTGTGACCCCTCTGCAGCCTACATGCACATGTGTATCTTTCTCCACAGAAGCCAGCACACTGTAGGGAGGCTGTTTCCTTGAGGTGGAGCTGAGAACTACCAACTCATCCAGCTCACACTGTTCCCGTTTACCAATGAATATGCAAGGTGTAAACAACTTCTTATTAGAGAAACAGATGACAAATTTTCTGTAGCAGAAGAACGGGGCTTTGATAAAATTATCTTTGATGCAGTTAGAATTCGTTTATTATGTGTGTCAGTTGAGAATGAATATTAATCCAGTGGAGCACTCTTGCATTGACAAATAGCTCACCTTCAAATCATATGAACTGCTTTGTTTCTTACGACTTCAGTATTTTCTCCTTTTAATTCCCCTTTTTCTTCACAATTTAAGATCCATAGGTCAACCTGATGAAAAAAGAGTAAATACTATACAATCTGCTCATTTGAAGGCAGCACTGGACCAGCTGTTTCAACTTTCTTTTGGGGATAACTCTTTATTGGTGAGGTTAGTAGTCCTTTTCACTGAGTTATTTTTTGTCTATTCCTCCAATTCAGTTTCTTCTGCGTGAGTGGATTAATAGTCCAGATATGGGAAAAGAACAAGGAATTCTCAGAAAAGAGAAAAAAGTGCAACAGTTGTAAAAGTGAGCTATTTATTCTTGTTATTGTGCTGCCTTCTTTTTAGCTAGTACAGTTCAGAACAGGACATGTGCCTTTGGCAGTGTCACTGCCACTGCATACAGATTCAGGTGATGTTCCCTGCTGTTTAGGAGAAAGGGACTGGAGCTCTTTTCTGCTCCTAATTTCTTGCTCTGTCTTGAGATTTGACACTGTATAACACATACTCTTTTCCTCTGCAAAAGAAAGCAATAGTAACTTTTGGAAGCACTCAAGGGTCTTTGGTTTTAAGGTGGTAAATAATCACAACAGGCGTTCGAAAAATACTTTCAAGCAAGAAACAGTTCTCTGCACATATGTAAAATATTTTCAGTCAAAGAGGAGTAGCCTATACTTCAATACACAGTAGTACTACAGCTCTGACACATCCAATTTTGTATTTGTAGGTGAAATTTCATGCTTATGTGGTCCTTTACATCTTTGATATAGGACTTGGTTTTGTGTTTTACCATCATGATCTGATATTTTTGGTGACTTTATTCCCCCTGGACTAAAAATAAAAAGGCATTTTTGGTATATTTTTTCAAGGCAAAAAAAAGGCTAATAATTTTGTTTCTCTCACAGGCCTTTTTTTTTCCTCATTATTCTTTATCATCAATGTAATATGTCCAACAGTATCAAAGAGATATCAGAATCTTTATTAGTCTGAATATGACCAAGTATTTTATTCTTCTTTTAACTCTCCTCCTTGATGACCTTACACAATTCTTATGCAGCTTAGTACGAATTTGAATTGGACTTCAGAACGGGAAAAACAAAATATTTGCCTTTCAGCAGAGGAAGGGGCTGCTGTGGGATGGGCAAAGCAAAGTGCCTGTGCCAGGGGAGCTTGGGCAGTGCTTCTTAGTAAGCAGGAGTTTCTTGGTCTGACCTCTATGACAACCCACACAGGCAAAGACAGGCTGAATTTCCTTCCAATCCATTATTTCTCACACCCTTCATCCTTCCCCACTCCTATCTGCAAATAGGGAAAGACAAAAAACCCCTGCATGCAGTCAGAGCAGGGGGTGTGGGGCTCAATGGGAACAGGAGCCAGAAGTACCTGCAGCTGGAAAATGGGAGTACAAAGGCACAGCCAACCAAAAAATACATCTGGAAAAACAAACCCTGCAGAAAAATGTCAGGTGAAAATGTTTTGTTTTTTCATGTGAATAAGAAAAAATAACCCACCCTCCTGAACAGGAGTACCAGGGCAAACAAAGTGTGGTAGGGGGAAAAAAAACAAATATCAAAGTCGGCTATGCCAGAAACATCTTTTTTTCTACAGGAAAGGGAGAAAATACTGAGAAGACTGAAATCACAGGACCATCTAGCTAAAGTTCTCATATTCAGATATCTGCCTTGATGTGCTTTGAATACCACAGAATAGCATTTGCTGCTGTTGTTTTTCTCTGAATTACTGTAACTGACAATATCAGGACAATAATTTCCTACTGAATAAAACAAAAGGAGGCATTAGGGTAAAATGTCCCTTGATAATATCCATGTGGTATTAGTGTTAGATTAACTGAAGAAAAAAAAAAAGAAAAATGTATAAATTATTCAAGTGAAAAATACTGTGCAATATTTCAGGTTGTTATGCAAAGCTAGAGAAACACAGAAAAACCTGAAAAAAATAAGCCCCTGAACATTTTATGGCTACATTTCACATTCACTTTTCACTGCTAGAAGAGACTTTTCCATTAGCTGGCACACAATCTGTGATACAGCAGCCCTGAAAACATACTTAAACAGTCTCAGGATTTCCTCTCTCCATTTTATCATTTATATATCCTTTCACAGGATTACAAATATCCCTGTATTCCACCAGTTTTTCTTTCTGTGATGTGGGTATTGCAGCTTCTTTAGGCAGCTTGCAAGTGGGCTGTGCTGCCCTGAACAATAGGTTTGATGGTAAGTGTTCAGAAATAGGGGTGAACAATGAGAAACTGGACTTATTATTCAGCACACCTGCATATTCCTTTTTTTAATAGCTGATCCAGAAAGACATGGACTGAGACAGAAATGCATTTACCTTCAAGTGTAGTGGGAAAGAAGAGCTTTAAACAAGCAGAGGGTGAGCATTGTTACTTGCCGTTTATTAGAAGGGGTTAAAAACAAGCTCATATTGACAGCACAGGAAGGTGCAGTTTGATTATTGTTAATAATTTATCTCAACCTGGTCAGTGTATGGTGTAGGTTTTCAATATGAAAAAGTGTCTCAGCTAATATTGTTTCTGTTTTATCTCTTTGTTAGTTTATTATTTTTACCTGGAATAAATATTACAGCATATAAAGACAAGTAGAAACACTATGACTTTCAGAATAACTCATGTGAGTGTCAGACATTCTCACGTAAAATGGCACTCACCCTCTCTTCTTTCTAAAATGCTATTAGTTCCTGCTTCTGACAGTCCATCAGATTTTCAGCTTGAAGAGATGGCTTTTTGTCTGCTCTGTCTTCTCTGCTGGTCTTAGAGATCTGAACAGATATCTCCCTTTTTGAATGAAATCTTTCAGAATCAAGACAACACATACTTTCATTTGGAATCATGGGGAAGCCATTACACCTCTCAAAATTATTGTTTTCTGAAAAAGACAGGATTGACCCTCAGTAGAGAAACACTAAATCCAGCCTGAGCTATGGGAAAATTGGAAAGCAAATAGAAGTCTTTTATTTCTCAGCTGGTCTTCCCAGTCTCAAAAACACATGCTATTCTAGTACCCTGCAGGGATAGTTCCACGATTTCCAGGCTTACAGTGAGCCAAGTTGATACAATTTGGTGTTACCGCACTACTGAATAAGTACCTACCACAAATAAAACAGCAAAAGAAAACCACTAAAATCAGTTTTGCAGTCCCTTTTTTCCTTGAAGAGGGCAAAAGCATATTAGTTTCAAACTGAGAAATTATAGAGTAATTCCTCTTGGTACTCACTTGTTGAAGCAATGAGGGGAAATTTGAGAGTGGGCAGAGAGTCAGTAGCAATAAGAGCAGGAGCAGCCTCCTCCTTTGTCATGGTCATGCAGGCTGGTTAGAAAGGTTAAAAGGGCAGACCAGTCATCCACAAATACTTTGAGCAGTTATATCAAACTGTTTATATCCGGTGGGATAATACTGAAATATCCTTTCAATATCTATTGTAAGGTAAAGAATGTCAGAAGGACTAATTTTATTTTTAATTTCAGAAGTATGAGTTGTCTGTATTTTGTTGTACATTTTTAATATTTCAGTCTGCAAAGAAAAAGAGCTCAGGTAGGAGAGAGGAAAACAAAAGGGACACACATACACTGCACGTAGAACAGCCACGTAAACTGGATACTTTAAAGATATTTCCTTATGGGTTCCTTATTCTGTCATTCTGTGATTTTCTACCATGAGGCTGATGTAAAAAAACACTGAGTGAACACAAAGACCAAAGTATACTTGTGGAGCACTTCCACCTTTCTCTCCTTCAGCGTCTGTTTCCCCCTTCCCCAACTTCCATGGCACAATTTAAACTTCTGTTCTCAGTCCTCCATCTTGGCATCTTTGTGAGCAGCTGAAGCTGACATCTCAAGCTCTGATCCTGGACAGATTGAGTTTGATGGTCATAACAAAAATTTCAGATTTGTCTGAAAACTACAGAAAAACAGTTAGAAGGTCCAAGACTGCTCTTACCCAGCTTTGGACTCACTTAGCTTCCCAGTTGCAAATAAAAAGTACTTTAGAGTCGACGGGATAAAGAAGAGAATATGTTTCTCCCACCAATGCAGAGATCCCTTTCTGTTCTTTTACGTTACGAACACATTCACAAGATCTAGAAATGTTAGAAACTGCTGACTTAGTTGTTTGGTTCCCTGCTGTCTTTTTGTTCTGCTGTTGTTCTTTGATAACCACTGCTACAAAACATAAGGCCCTTCGTTATCCAGCTTTCAAGTCCAGGACACAATACGTAAGCATACACCTATGAGAAAAAGAAATACAGTAAAGTGCAGTTCAGCATCATTTTCAAGGATAAGATGCTAGAAAGTTTTGAAACAAATTGAAATAAACATTTCAATGCAACCAAAAATCTCTTACACAGCACAGTTTCAGTTTTCAAAAAACTCAAGACACTGTCTATTTAGGAATGTCAGTGTATTGATGATTGATTTCTATAAGCAGTAAAGGAGGTATTAAACAACCTTTTTAATGGAAGAAAAATAAAATATAATATCAAAGTCTTTGAAATATTATATAGATAGCATTCTCAGGCCCTCGTTAAATAATATTTGACTTTGAATATGGTTTCCTGTCTCTGTCCTTTTTGCATGTCCTAAAAGAGTCAGTATCTGAAAAGACGATCACAGCCATGACTACTTCAAAATATGTGGGCACAACAACTTCTCTATAGCTACACACACACTGGTTCATACCCTTCCAGTTTTGCAAAGACAGAAGACATGTTCAAAACTTTGTGAGTGCCAAAATGTAATGCTGAGTTTAGGTATTATTTTTGTTCTTATTCTTTAATAGCACTTTACAAACTCTAGAAAAAAAAACAAAACTATTTTGTCCTTTGCTCATAATTACAAAATAAACAGGAAAAATCTACTTTGAGAGGTGTTTCAGAAACTAGCTTTAGTGATATGACATTGTCACCAACTCATACAACAGTCTGGAAAACACAGTTCATATCCAATTATAAAGAAGTAAGTTGCACTGTGTTTATATAGGCAGTGCTGACAAATGGGAAAAGCTTTTTTTTTAATAACCATTTTCACTTGTCATAGGTATCTAGGTGGAATTTACTTCTTACTTTTTATCTTCTTGATAATTTAGGATTTTGGAGGTTTAAGATGGATAATCTTGTTTTATAAGGATCTTCACCCAAACACTTCATGTATCTTCAATGACTTTGTTTACGAGAGTCTTGTGGCTGGGATCAATATCTGCCTGTGTATTTGACTAAATGTGCAGATGCAGGCATCTAATTAACTGTAGTGTTTACCATGCATTCATACAGCCAAGTTCTCCTCAGAAAAATATCATTTGATAATGATAACATGGGCTTTGCTTTGGCACAGAACAAAGCATTGCTTGGTATTTTTTAAGGCATGGTTCATCTGTGAAACACAATCTTCTTTGTTAGGAACACAGTCTCTCCCAGTGAGAGTGGCTCCCCCTGGGACACAGAGCCCACATACCACTAACTCTGTAGTCTTCTTTTTCCCTTCTTTTCCTTAAACTAAATTGCTGAAGTAAAAACATATTTCTTAAAATGCCTGATCACTCTTTTTCTGTCTCCTTCACCTAGGAAGAAAACATCCTATCCACTTTGCCAGAGCTGTTGCTAAAGAACATTTGAAGAAATAGATGAAATCAACACATAATACAAAAGTGGTGTGCATTCCAGTTTCTCTGTAGCTGCAGTCACACTGGACTCAAGAGACAGGCGTGGCAAACAGGTCTGACTTCACTACTTACATCTGATGCATCTTGTTCAATGACTTCCCTACTGCCCACTCTTAGGAGTAACAAAAAGCCTTTAGGACCCCTCACAGGGACACTCATTTAACAGACTCCTGGCAAGTAGAGGACCCCAGAGACTGCATCCAGACTTGATCTGCTGGGAGACCTGCTGGCTCCCTGCAAGGCTATGCACCCACTGATCCTTTTTGAGAAGCAGAATGGAGGAAGGGAGCTCAGCCATGCCTGAGTGTCCTGCTGGTGTTGTGCCCATAGCACCACGGGACCTTGGCTACAGGACCCTGGAAGTGGTACTGGATCCTGAACAGTCAAACAGAGAATATCCTTTCTTCCCTGCTTTTTTCTCATAATACAGGAATTCGAATGAGTCTCATTTTGCTTATGAAGTATCTGATTAGAGATTCCTTCCACTGCAAAGCAAAAATGCTGCAACACTGTGCCAAGAACCATATGTGTGGTGATTCACAGGAAAAAGACCTATGTGATTTCCTCTCCTCAGGAAGAATTAATAGTCCTTTGGAATTAACAGCTGTGTAAAATTAGGAAGGCCTTTAATGTCCATGAAAAGCAGGGCTTCCTTGCTGTTTTTGACCTATTAGTGATCTTCATGCCATGAAACTTAAAATAAAAGATTTTGTTAAAAGCTGCCACAGCTATGACCCAGAAAAAATTGAGCTACTCTGTTTTCTTGACAACTGGGTCTCAGAATCAGCAGCAGGAACAAAGTAACTCAATGAAATAATGGAATGCATACAATTCCTTAGGAAAAAAAATGCTGCTCTCTGAGAAAAATAAATCCATTTATCAATCAAGAAATCAGGATGTTCCTCAGAAAGCAAATGTAACTCCTTTACTACCAACAATAAACCATGGAAGAAAGGGACCATTAACTCCCACTTGTGAAGACATCAAGACAAAAAATTGCATCAATAGATAAATCCCTCCCTTGGGCTTCCATACAGCCCTCTGTGTTCATCAATTATCAGTAGCTAAGTGAGACTCATATCACTCTGTAGCTTTAAAAAGTTTATAACGGTTCCATCAAACCTCTTCCCTGATGCTAGAGCTCAGACAGCCCCCTGTGCCTAAACCTGTTGCCTTGGAGAAGTGCTGTTTTGGAAAGGACCTAGCACTTCTATTATCACAATCGCGATTACATGTTCCCTGTCTACATATTGCCAAGTACTTTAACTAGATTGTTATTATCTACATATCTGCCAAGCTTCTGCATTTGAGTCCTTGCAGACTGAAGTAAATAAGTATGAAAAAAAGCAAATAATCATAATTTTCCAGGTCACATGACCTGTAACAGGTAACCACTGTAGCCTCTTGTCTCAGCAAACACCTTAGCTCATGTCCCTTGCTACAAAATGAGCCAGGCTGTGTAGTGCAGAAAGATGAACCAGGGAATGTTGAACTATCAGTAATGTTGAAAATAATCATTGCAAAGCTAAAGATCAGCAACCACTCACAAAACTGTTCTAGAAATTTTACAGGAAATACCGAAGATTTGGGCAACATGCATGAAATTTGATTTGAGTAGCTTCTTTCTGAAAAGAGGACCGTTTATCCACATTAACGTATTTTAAGGTCTAACCAAGATATTATTTTATTTATTTTAGGTTATATTACTTTGTTTACATTGTTAGAACCTTTTTCTAATGTTCTAAGCCTCAACATGGACTAATTCATAGTTTATGAATCTGTTATTTCAGCATTCTTCTTTGGATTAAATATCCTTTTCCTGCTGTTGCGTCCTCCTTTCCTTTTCATCCCCAACTGCCTTGCTTGAAATAGATCCTGAAACAATAATGACAATTAAACCTCAGCTTTTGTTTCCCTGGGAAAAAACAATATAAACCCAAAACTGCTGTTATTAACAACTATTCTGTTCTCTTCTTCATTGTTGTACATCATAGGTGCTTCTGCCACAGTATTGATTTATGTTTTGCCATGTCTTAGCAGGATAGTATCCATTTTCACCCTTTTCTTGCATAACTCATATTAAGCTTGTTTAAAACAGTGCCAAAAGTCTTTTGGAATCTGTTGTACTTGAGTCTCTCAGGGCTGTCTTGGTGGGTGGTATGTGACTAACACATCTCTGTTCTTACTCTAGGCAGCTGTTTAATTTCCATATTCCAACTAGCATTCTTGTTCATCCCAAAGCATAAAGCTTGTAGACTGCATTACTGAACGCATTACTTTTATTTAACTCCAACTCTAATAGCTTCATGTAGAATTTTGACTGTCATGTACTGATGATATCTTCCACATTTGCATCATCTTAGTTCATTAATGCCTTTCTGTTTTTAACAGATTAAAGACAGCATTTACTGTTAGTTAATTCATTTAAATGAGTTCACTTTTCCTCTCTGCCTGGGTTGGGCTATTCTCACTCTTCACCTGAAATTATATTCTGTATGGAGCATTTCTACTGCAAGAAGAAAATGCACGGAAAGGAATGCTCCAACTTCATAAATGGCTAGATTTCTCTGCTAAGTTTTATAAGAAACCAGGATTTACAGTCATGTTCAGAAGTGAGCTAAGAATTGGGATTGGACTAGACTTTTTTGAAAGGGAGTTCTTTTCCCCTTCTAATTCTATTTGCTTCAGGAGAGGTAAATTTGTAAATTTACTTTAAAAGTAAAACCAAATTTAGGGGCCTTTTTCATACCAAAGCTCCTTCACTCTCTCAGTAAATTTGAAAATTCCTCCCAAAGTTTGTACTCCCATGAAAATATAACACATTTTTCTCCATTAGAGTGTTTGTAGGAAAAGCAAAGACCTGTGCTTCATGATAAAAGTGACACAGGTGTCTGCCAAAATGAGTATACAGAAATCATCCACTGAGAAGGCAAAGCAAAATCTAGGAAATTCAGACCCCAAAAAGATTAATCCTAAACAATGACTTGCAAGCTGGCCAATTCAATTATTAACAGGGCCAGAAATTTGCATTCTAACTACAATGCAGGCATATTCAGTCATCTAGATATTATCATAAGGCATACCGGATCGATGTTACAGTCCATTCCTGTTAATTTCAGCACATCAGGCAAGAGGTCCAAGACCTAATTTTAAAAAATGACCTCAATATATTTTTATTATAGTCTCTCCTTTAAACTCAATAGCTGGAGAAAATAGCAGTACAACTTTCTGCTACAGGAGCAGGAATGCCCAGATAAAGGCCAGTATGATGGAGGGAAGCAGGTTGTCTTTTAATTGACTTATACTGTTTCCTCACTGTGCCTAAAACCATGAAGCTGCATCAGGCTACATAATTGTGCTGAGCAAAGGTCTGACAGCAAGTTCATCAGATCAATAGGCTCTGCTCTGTTGAAAATCTAGATGGCATTGGCTTTAAAAAGACATTTTAGTGTAAATTGATACATTTGTGAACAGCACTTCACATACCTATAATTTTCAGGCATTTGTTTTGTATAGTGTGGGTTGCCTTGGGGTTTTTTTTATGCTGTTGCCTTTTTTTTTCCTCCAAATATGTTGGGAGATAAACATGGACAAAAGACAGCCACTGAAAATCTTGTTTCAAAAACACATAGCTTGGCAAAAAATCTTGAAGGAAGGAATTTCGGAAGGANAGTGAACTGGAAGCTTAAGGGTTGGGTAATCTGAAACCCTTATGAATAATGCCTGACTGTGTCACGGAGCTAGCAGTGCCATCAATCATGTTTTTGCTAGTTAGTGATTAAAGGTATTTCTTACCCAAAAGTGCCGTATGTCCTGACCCAAGCAATGCAAGTCAGATCTCTCAGTTCTAGAATATTGTCAATTCAACATGAAGGTGTCCAGGCATTCTGGTTTAGCAAATTAAAAGAACACAGTAAGAGAAGAAGACTGACTTGAAAAGGAGATTTCAAATAATTTGATTAGTTACACCTTCCTTCCATGATTAATTCTGCATTCCAAATAAAAAGAAGACGTTGTGTGGAAACTTGTGAAAGTACAACAAGCTTGCCTTCTCTTGCAGCAAGGTGTGCAGCACTGCTAGCAAAATGATCAGAAACAGTTCTCTGCATTTTTTCTGTGCCTTGGCCACAGCAAAAAACTGTAAGAGCCATCAGTCATCCCAGAGCACAGACATAGCTCAGTAGCATGACAAAGAGACAGTACACTCTGGTGATTTCCTCCTTCATGGAAAAAACAAAGACACTGGAATATTCATTCCCTTACTCATGCACACTCCCAAGGCTTAGCAGCCTCCCCTCTACAGAACAAAAAAAAATTAAAAAATATTTTAGGATCACCCTTTTTCTCTCATTCTGAGCTCAAGATTAGTAGTAAAGGAGGTTCAGACAAGCAGGTAGGTACGTACTATAGCTTCTTCTCTTGAGTGTCAAGAACCTCCTAGTACTAAAGGATCAGTCTGGGAGATAAAAGGTTTGGTGTTCAATGTATTGTCATGACTCTGTAAATAAATACCAGCTTTTGTAAGGATTTAACTCCAGACATTTCTGAACACCAGTCTGTCTGTTGCCTGGTGTAAGTGAGCAGTAGCTTATCACTGACTTCTGAATGATATCTTGTGGATATGAGATCAGTTCTAAGTCAGTAACCACTGCACAATTTGATCAGTTGCCCTTGTATATATTTCTGAGTTTTATTGTATAGCATGTCTTTCTTCTGAATGCAGCCATTGTGATCTACCCTTAATATCAAATCTAAAGTTTATTTATCTTTAAATTAATATTAAACCCATTTTTTTAAATTTATCTTGTCCTTTATTGCAGATTTTTAGCATTTTTTGTAATATCTATCTTAAAGGCTTGTTTCCCAGGTTTAACAACTGCACAGGGGCCTTTTCCAAAAAATACTGTATTGCTCATTGGCTTACTGCATCTGTCTTTAATGTCAAATCTTTATGGTTTCTACCTTGCTTTCACTTATTTTGTTGTTGCTTTTTTTTTTCTTTTTTTTCTTAAAGGGTAGACCTGTCATGTTTTTCTGCATTTTTACAATCTTCTCAAATTAACACAGGTCTTGGAGACTTTGTACCATCTTCTGATTCAAATGCCGTTTGTCACATACATAACTCCACAGGAAAGTCCTTTCAGTGCAGAATATCTAGATGTTTTTGTGACAGGTTTCACATATGTGATGGCTGCTCTTTATACATCATGGCATTTAAACCTCTTTGGGTATTTTTTTACTCATCACATGGTCTGTCTTGAACAACCATTCAGGGCTGGCTGCAGTCGCATGAAAATGAAAAGAGAAAGGTCATTATTTATACTGAAATTGAAGGTGAAAAATATAAAGAAATCCATGGGTTTAACACCATGTCCAATGGTGTTAAATATTATAAAACACCTTGAGGACAGCTGGTACCACACCAGCTTGGTAGCATTTACATGGTCTAAAGAAAGCCATGAAGAAAAATATTTCAGAATCAATTATGATTTACTGAGCTGTTGCTAAAGTCTAAGTTAAAAAGAGCAAACTTTCACAAATTATCTTGGCAACGATTGTGCCAACTTCTAATCTACCAAGCATCTCCAAAAACTCTCAGAGGCTGAGTGAGCTCTATTGCCATTGGACACTACAGGCACTGCCTTTCTCTGGGACAGAAGATGCGCCCTGTTGGAGTCTTCAGAGTCTTTGAGCAATCCAAAACCAGGTCAGTGAAAAGGAAGGTGGAAAGATCCCATTTTCAGGAGTAATAATCAGAAGGGGGGAAAAAAGCATTTTAAGTTTTATTCTTTATTCTTAGCATTTCTTCAGTCTCTTCAATAGGGTGTGAAGTCTCAGTGGAAAGGGGCAAAATAAGACACCTTTCCAGTATCGTCGAAGAACTGGATGAGCATGAGAATGCAAGAAAAAACCAAAACTAGTTTAGAGATTTGAAAATCAGGAAGTCTGCAGGGGCATTTGTAGGTGATAAGAAGGAACTTCTACATTGGGGCAATACAAGAGTGTTGCTGTGTTTTCCTAAGCATACAAGAGTTTGAATATCAATACTCAGAAAATGAGAACTGGACCCTAATGATGGACAGGAGAGAACAGAATATTTTTCACAGTTTTATTTCCGTAAAAACTGAAGGAGAAGTGGATAAAGATAGACAAAGTAATGCCCAAGAGAGATGGTGTCATTTTGAGGAACATTACGTGACATTATGTGAGAGCATTCATGAAGTCAGAAGCAAGGAAATGGATGGCAAATTGTGGCAAAAGCAGGCAAGTCCCAGATTCACCTTTTATGCCTATCCCAGTTTTGATGCATGTAACAATGCACTGAGCTGGAAACCACAATGGTCAACAGGTTCACAAACTCACCAAGAGCCTGTGTCTAGATTAATAAATAAATGATGTTTTCACTTGAACACCTTTTCTCTTTCTAAATTTTCTTAATTTGTTGACATCAGTTGTTGACCTTTTTTTTTGTTCTTATTGTGATTTTTATTGCTATGGGAAGTTCAGCAATTTTGAAAACCAGACCCCAAGTTTTCAGTCTTTTTCCTTCTTAACATCAATGAGACTTCTTAGGATAACAAGTATAAATGTTCGCAATATCAATACATAAATACGAACACAAAGGATGCATGTCAATTTTCTATCTACTGACTTCTAGCACCTTTCAGAATCCCTGAGATAGCATGCCTGGCCTGCAGTGTGACTCCATAAAAGCCCAGTTTTCTTGTGGTTATATCTGGCAGCTCTGTGAGGAAGTCTTGAGTATCCAAAGATGCTTTGTTAGTTTTGGCTAGAGTTAATTTTTTTTCATAGTAGCTAGCATGGGACTATGTTTTGGATTTGTGCTGAAAATAGTGTGCATCACACACAGATATTTTTGTCATTGCTGAACATTGCTTCAGCCCATTTTTTGCAAAAATCTGATTTATTTCCATTAGTTAATAACTGTTATTATTCACCACTTATGAACTTCAGTTTTAGTTCAGTGCAGTCACCCATGGAATATCTAAAACATGGTTTTATTTTGTTTTGTTAAACTAACAAACATGAATAACAAAACAAAACAATGCATAAAGTAGTTTCAGAAATAAGCCTCTCACAGAAAAACATTTTTATCTTCGTTCACATTTTTAAAGCTTCATTAAAGGTACCAACTTTCAGTTTTCCACAGTTACTCACACTCTATCAGGAGCTAGATTTGCATTGCTTAATATCCTTTCAGGTTACCCTTAACATCATCACTTGCAGCCTTTGTGCCCTTATAGCTCATAGCAGTTTGTGCCTAAAGATTTTCTTACTTCCTCAGACTTCAAATCTTCACATGCTGATAAATAATGCATTTCTTTTCATTTCATATTTTGGGTGCTGTAGTTGATAACAAACATCTTTGTAATAGAATTGGTTCTCTCTCCATGGGCACAATTTCCATTGCAGAGACCAGGAGATGCCGTCAGGCTACAAAGAATAAAACGATGATGCACACCCTTTTAGACAGAGCAGCAGTTTCAAAACAGAGGCTATTTAAGTAAGAGTTTGTAATGAGCTTCCTGAGGCTGGACCTTCCTCACCCTTGGCTGCATGAACTTGCTTTGGACATTGTTTGTTTATGGGTGTTGGCATGTGTCCTACTGTCAGATCCTAAGCAAGTGAGGTCCTCTGTAGGTGATAAAATTTAAGCCCAAATACCAAATAAATTTGAACTCCAAGAATAAGAGAAAGACGGTCTCTTAAACCTTTGCATTTATCTGAAGCCTCTGATATAGCGTGAAAGCCATAGCCATTGCCTGAGAACAAAAATATCCCCTTTCTGTAAAGAACAGAACTAGAACTGTAGCCAGTTGATTCAATTCCAAAGTTGCCCTCCAGGGTTTGTAAATATTTATGGATGTCTTAATGACAATGTTTGATACCTCTATGTTTCAGAGTAACTTTGCACCAAATAAATTTACAACTGAAATATATCAAGACACAATTAATCATAATAGCTGCACAAAGTAGGCTAAAGGTGAGCCATCCAAATGATGCAACCTATACTCTGATTGTGACAGGGAAGGAAGAGCAGTGATTTACCTTGTTCTTGCCATTCTCTCTGTATGGCCAGGAAAAAGAATTGCCACTACAGCTGCACTCTGTCTTTAAATGGTCTTACAGTTTGGTTTTCTGAAGTTAAAGGGAGGGAATAAAGAAAGGCTAGATTTGTTAACAGCTCTGCACAAACCACCATTGCTATTCCTTCGTTTTATTTTCATATCAAGATTACAATGACTCATGATTTCTGCTTGATCCAAGTACCACTTGACATCTCCTTCTCTTTCTTATAGTACTTTACATGAAATATAGAGAGCTATGTCCTAAAAGGGGGTGTTCTGCCTTTGTTCAATATACAGGATTTTTCAAATGGGGAAGACTAAAGAGCTTTTTCCACCCACCTTGTTTCACACTGAGAAACAGAATGTGAAAGAAGCTTAAACGACCCTCCACTACAGTGAGTCAGTGAGCACAAAGTTTCTTGGTGTCACTCTGTACAAAGTATATATCTTTCTGAAATGAAAAGCATCACTGCTGACTTTTGAATGACTTTCAAAAAATACTGTTCTGTATCTGTCAAGCATTTATCAAAAAACAGAACTGAAAGAGAAGACTGTATTTGTAGGTCAGAAGTTCAGCTTCTGCCTCTGCAGGAGGTGACAAAGCCCAAGTTCCAAATGAATATTTGTACATGTACATTGAGTTTAGACAGAATCTTAACACTAAATTTGAATTTGCAGTGCTCAAATCTCTCATACATCTGGTGTCTCTACTCTGTAAAGCCGGTGCTAAAGTTCCCAGGCACCTTAAGATCTGTACCTTTTTGTGTCTAAAGTGCAGATATGTCTTGGCACCTTTTCAGCCCCTCAGTCCCATGAAGAACCATGGTGTTCTTCACAATATTTCCACAGGAGTCAGGTTGAAGACAGCACTCTTGGGGAACATCTCATGAGTCAAGTACAACACACAGCAGCATCTTTCTTTTGCTGCAGCATTTCATGGGCAGACAGAAGGGCCATAAAGGAGACTGGCATTCACTCAGGTTTTCAGCTTCAAGGTGACTCTCACTGCCAAGGAGATAACTTAATGGTGCATTTATTTGAGTGTTTGTGGGATGGGAAATTCTTCTGTCCAAATATTTCTTCAAATATATAGCATCAGGCCATGGCAAAATAAAATATTTGGCCATTGGAGTCCCAAGGAGTTTAAAATGACACAGGCTTGAGGCGAGTGACTGGTGTTTGCTCTGATTTGGAGTAAACTATAAGCCAGTCCTTGTGGAATTGTCATGGGAGATAGTCTCAGTCAAACTGCAAGGGTAGTTGAGCCAAGTGAACCCCAGATTCCCTTGTGTTTGAAAACAGAAGGACTGCCCCTCTCCTTCCTGTATAATTAATTGGGGCCCTTGGGATTGGGTGGGGTTTTTCTGAATGAAAGGGTCAGGCCTGTAAGTGGTCTGAAGAGTGTGTGTGCACCTAAGGATAGGACTGATATCTGTCCCTTCTCCTCAAGGTAGCTGCTGGTTGATTTAGAATCCCCCTCCTGAGGCTTTCTGGATTCCCTGCAGGATTTTGTCCCTGGATTGCTTTGGCAGGGAGAGGGTGGTGAAGCAGGACATTCCATTTCACTGAGGGAGCCCAGACCTCCTCCAGTCACATCTGGCAGCACCTGATGGGGAGGCAGCACTTTCACCACGTTGTTGATGTAGGTTAGAAAGCTGTCCAGCATCACATCCCCAGTGAGAGGGAGGCCACTTGTGGCTTCTGATATGCAAAGTATCAAGCTTTGTTTTTTAGAGGCTTAAGCACAGATATCTGGCATCTGTCCACTCACAAAAAAACCAGGCCCCTGAGAGAGGGGCCTCAGGACAAAACATGCAGGATGATTGAACATACAGTCTGGTATTTTATTTCATCTATGACTGTTTCTATGAAAAACTCTAAGAAACTCGTGGTGACATTGGTTTCAAAAGGATTATCAACGTGATTATACTGACTAGAGAATTAATTAATCACTGACATTTGTCAAAAAAGTCATTGAAATTCTATTACTTCATTATTAGCATAATGAAGAGATTGTGTTTGCCCTCTCTGGCAATCAATCAAGCATCTGGGATGCACTCCAGTGTGAAGGAACTAAATGTAAAACCAGAAAGTATTTGATTTTGAAAAGGGGTTATTTTGCTTGTTTGATGGGTGCCACACACTATTTTTCAAAAGTTAAGTATTTATTTTTGTCTTTTAGATGACAACTGGTAAAAGTCAGAGATCGCAGACAGCAAAGTGAAATGGTTTACCTACATTAAGGGAGTAATTTGAACTAGAGATATATAGGGTAAAACTAGTAATTTCCTCCATGACTTTCTATCAGTAGGTCTCAGGGTGTTTTGTTACAGCACATTCAGAGATACAGAGATCAGTATCATCCCTGTTTAT
This sequence comes from Drymodes brunneopygia, assembly GCA_013400955.1. Taxonomy (NCBI): domain Eukaryota; kingdom Metazoa; phylum Chordata; class Aves; order Passeriformes; family Petroicidae; genus Drymodes; species Drymodes brunneopygia. The sequence goes on from VZTZ01040326.1 coordinate 281,336, forward strand.
CAGTGGTAAAAGTGACAAGAGAAGTGAAATGATGTGCCCTTAGATAAATAACAAAGTCAAGACCTGAAATCAGCACTCCTGAGTTCACTGCTCTCTCATCTGAGTTAATTGAGTGAATGCTATTTTCAAAATAAAGGGATGAATTTGTCCTTCACTCATTACTGAAGCAAAAAGTATTAATTACAGCATAGAGCAACACAAGGATAGAAACCAATACCTCATAAAGGTACTGCTTGACTGCCAGCAAAGCTAAATACCTTCAGTCAGAAGCAAGGCAGAATCATCAGGGTAATTTGTCCTCTTGTTGTCTGGATGCAGACACAGTTACCATCTGCTGCTGACTCTCTACTTGAATCATAATGCCACAGGTACTCAAGGCATAGCCAGGCAGCAAGTCCTGCAACTCGAGGTCAGTAGCTGCTTCATCTGCTGAATAGCAAAGGTCCAAATGAGCCTGTTCAACAGCATTCCCTGAGCATTCAATTGAAACTCTTTTCCAAATATCAAGATTTCAGCAGGACCTTATAATTGTTCACATAGCAGTAAGAGAGAATTCATTTTTCTGGTCCCTTAAATACATGGAAAATCAGTGAAAACTGGAACAGAAAATAGCATCTGGAGCTCCTCCACAAGGAGTCTCTGGCTAAGTGTGAACATCGTATTAATTACAGGGTTGGTGGCTCTTTTCTCAGTCTACGGTGATGTCAGCAATCTATGATGTGATGGCAGCAAAGATTTACAGTTTATATATCTTTTTGCTTCAACTGTTATATTGAGGTGTAATTTAGGTGGTGGACAGGATGATAAAACTCAGCTTACCAATAAAAGAGGATAAAATTAAATTTTAAGATTAAATTTTAGATGTGCCTCAATTTTAGCTTAAGATCAGATGATTTATGACTCAGCAGGACTTAAAATGACAAACTCTCAGATTTCTTTTAGGGCATAAGAGTAACCATCTCCTAGTACTGACAGGGTCCACAGGGTTCAAACAAATTTTGAGATATTTATCTATATCTAGATAGATAGATAGATAGATAGATAGATAGAAGGTGATAGATGTGTGTGTGTGTGTGTGTGTGTATGCACTCTATGTAAGACAGGAAGTAAAAGCACTGTTACCTCATTAGAGGAATTTTGTTTCTTTCTTCCTAAGATATATTTGTAAATATATAGATAAAAATATAGTGATATAGAAATATATTTTCTCCCAAGACTTCTGCAAAGATTTCTGGGCTTTTTGAGTGTAGCAAAAATATCCATGGTCTTCTGGATAACTTTGAAAAAAATTCTTTTTTTTTTTCATCCTTTTTGTCTCATTTTAAAATAGGGGAAATAATACTGTCTCTGCAAAATAACACTGCAAAGCATGTGTGTGTACATCCACTAGGGTGGAAGGTATTTGCATCACTGGGATAACCAATTTGCTGAGCCATAGTCTTACCATCTCTGGGTAACACAGCCATAGCTGTCTCACACTGGCAGAAGCCCTTCACATTGTGCTAACAGCACTGCACAGAAGTCTGCAGGAAGAGATTATGGCAATGGCATGGCTGAGCAGGAAACACTGGAACAAATCCTGTATGATGCCCACGCAAGTGTTCAGGCAGAAACAGAAGCCAGGCAGCAATCCTGGGGATTTCAAGGTCCATTTCAGCAGTTCCTGGAAGTAGAGATCATCACGCAGTTTGGGTGGAAGACAGAGCTGGCTCTCTCTGAGGGGTCACAGCTGCTACAGCACCCATGGCTGAGCACTGCCCTGGAGCAGGGCCTTGGCCAGCTGGACCAGCAGTGTAAGCAGCAGGTACAGTAGCCACTGTGGCATGTCCCAGAGCAAGCCTTGCAATTCAGAGCAGACTGGCAAATGATGGCTGTCAGCAGGATGTTTGCTACTGCAGAGTGATGTGCTGCACACTCACCAGTCCTCTGCTTGTGTAGCCTCTCTGCTGACTCTCACTCATGCTTATTCTGGCTCTTGGCATGATATCTGATGCAGGTTGTCCCGTCTCCTTATGACCTTTTTGCCCTTCTTCTCCTATTAGCACAGGCAGGGCTTAACCCCTGATTGAGTTTTGCAGGTTGCTTTGCTATGGTTTTCACTTCTGCACTTTCAGGACAAACATAGGTCGCTGTAGCCTGGTGGTGAAGCGGATTTTTACTTCATTTTACCACTGCACAGTTCCATCAACAATCACAGATCTGCACCACAGAAACTAATGTGATGAAAGCATGAAGTGGAGGCCTAGTACAAGTTAATTATAGTCTTAGGCTAAATGTTATTTAAGTATTTCACACTTGCTTAAGTCTTCCCTTTGATTTTTGGCTTTGCACATCAATTTCAAGCCATTAAAAAATATTTTTGTAATGTATCCAAGAAAAAATAAATAAATAAGCTTTGGAGTAATGTAGACAGGAAAAAATAGCCTTATGGTATTTCCAACTTCTCAGTGAAAATGGATAATTTCCCATTCAAAACTCCAAGTTTTATAGCCTTCAGTTCCTGTGGAGTTTGGCTGTATCACACATAGCTCCCCTGAGTCCCCTCTGAAACCCAGTCATTCCCCCACCACCCTGGCCACAACATCTGCTGGCTCCTCACATTTCTGTTTGCTATGTCTGGCAGATTCTACTGTCATGTTTGACATTTTAATGTCCTACTTACTCAGCTCAGACTCTGGCAGGGGCCCACAGACCCCACATCCCATCTCTGGTGGTGCATTATCCATATCACGGGAGCCTGAGTGGCCTGCCTTGCCAGCTGCCATGCATTCCCATGCTCAACCAGCCACCTGAAGGACACAGCCACTGGTCAGCTTATCAGCCAAAGTTGTTTTCTGCAGGCAACCCTTCCAAACTTGTCATTGGAAAACTTGGCCCTTGTACCCAAATTCACAGAGATGCAGAAGCAGAATGAGCGATCTGAGCTTCACCAAGTCATTATTCTCACTCTTCACTTCTTATTTTGATTTTCTGCTTAACCCAGTATTTATTCTTCTTTATTCAGAAATAAGGAAATGTTGTTGTCTTATATTCTATATCATCAGTCTTGAAATCATTGCAGGTTACTCAGCTAGTGGCACTGGAACACCTCTAATGAGATATTTCTGAACATTAGTTAGGGTTACCCTGAAACTTGGAGATATTTTTCTTCTCTACTCCCAAGCAAGATGTTCAAACATCCAGCTTTAAAAGAGGATATCACAAAAAAAGATGTATCTGCATTATTTTTCCACACCTCATTAAACTGTTTCTAAACCTTTATTTTGCTTTGTGAGCAATCACAAAGTTGCAAATTCTCAAAGCTGCTACTCAGAAAACTATGCTCTTTAGCTTCTTTCAGCTTTTCTTTTTCTTTATGTCTTGTGGGCTTATTCACACCTTTATAGAGTTTAAAAAATAACCTAGACCCCATTCCATGCTCTAAAACTTGAGACAAACATAGTTAATTTTGTATGAATGCAGCCATTTTATTTTCTTTTAAAATCTGAGCTTCTCTCTGGAAAAAAATGAAGCACCAACCATGTGAAAGATATGCTAAAAATGGACATTTGCTTAACATATATGATTTTTTTCTTTTTTCTATTTAATCTGAAGGATCATTTTAAAGTCACTGTATACTTCCAAATTAGTCTTTACTAAATAAGACATTGGTTTTCAAATGTAATTCTTTGATGTATCAGTGACATTTAGGCTTCATTCATATAAATGATATTCTAGGTTTGTAATTCAGAAAATTATCTGCTATTCTAGAGATAAATAGGGGTCATTTTACCCATCTCTAACTTCTTATCTTCTTTATCTCTATTTTTTGCTATGTATTTACTTTCTCCCATTGCTAGACAAAGGTAAGATACTTTGACTTTTTTTTTGACTTTTTGACTTTTATCTTTTTGAGAAGAAAAAGATAAAGCTGTTATTTAGGCCTAGAGTACATTTGGCATTTTCCCTCATTTTCTTACATCAGGAAGTTAAAGGCTCAGCTCTTTCCAGGGTACATATTTTCCCTCCAGAAATGCTTAAAAATCACAGAATTATAGAATCATTTAGGGTAAAAAACCCTGCAAGATAATTGAGTCCCACTGTTGACCCAGCACTGCTGAATCCACTGCTAAAACCATGCCCATAAGTGCCACATTTACACACCTTTTAAATACCTTCAGGGATGGGGACTCCACCACTTCTCTGGGCAGCCTGTTCCAGTGCTTGACAGCCCTTTTCATGAAGAAACTTTTCTGAATATCCAATCTTAACCTCCTGTGGTACTACTTGAGGCCATTTTCTCTTGTCCTATTGCTTGTTACTTGCAAGAAGAGAACAATTCCAGCCTGGCTATACCCTCCTTTCAGGCAGTTGTAGAGAACAATAAGGTCTCCCTGAGCCTCCTTTTCTCCAGACTGAAAACCACAGCTCTCACAGCTGCTTCTCACAAGATTTGTGCTCCAGACCCTTCACCAGCTCTGTTGCCCTTCTCTGGACTCACTCCAGCACCTCGATGTATTTCTGGAATGAGTGGCCCAGAACAGGACACAGGATTCAAGGTGCAGAGTAGAGACAGAGTGCTGAGTACAGGGGATGGTCACTCCTCTGGTCCTGCTGGCCACATTATTTCTGATAAAAGGCAGGATGCCATTGGCTTTCTGAGCCACACTGATGGCTTTTTTTCCAACAGGCAGTTTTTCAGATCCACTGCCCCAAGCCTGGAGGACTGCCTGTTGTTCTTATGACCCAAATGCAGGACCCAGCACTTCATCTTGTTGAATCTCATAAAATTTGCCTCAGCCCACTGATTCAGCCTGTCCAGATCCCTTTGAAGAGCCTTTCTACTCTCCAGCAGATCAACATTCCCATCCAACTTGGTGTCATCTGCAAACTGACAGAGGGCATACTCCATCTCCTCATTCATAAAGTTGTTTTAAAGATCTAGAAAGATCTCCTCATTGGTAAAGCTGTTAAACAGGGCTTGTCAAAGCACTGAGCCCTGGGGAACACCACCTATGACTGGACACCAGCCGGATGTAACTCTGTTCACCACCACTCCCTGGGCCCAGCCATCCAGTCATTTTTTTACTGAGCAAACAATACACCTGTCCAAGCCATGAGCAGCCAGTAGAATGCTGTGAGAGACAGTGACAAAGGCTTTGCTAAAGTCTAGGTATCAAAAAATGCTGAAGAAATTTATGTCTGTGGGAGCCAGAGAACCAAAGTGATGTTTATGACCTACATACAGAGGTTGTTGGAATGTCTTTATTATGTATATTTCGTCTTTTCAGCTATTTTGGGAAACATCACAACAAAACCTCATTTCCATCTACCACAGGGCAAAAAGATCTCACGACTGTTGGAAAAAAAATGTATTTTCTTGGGGTTATTCTATCAACCAGAACCGAAAGGTAAGACATACAACACAGCAACAGTCTTAAGGGGTGAGCCTTGGCAAGGCTGCTCTGACATATTGCAACTGTCTGCAAAGTCTTCATCAGCTCAACACAGACACACCTGGGACCTCTGACTCTGTCAGAGTTGTGTCCAAGGGCTGGGCTTTGGGTAGACATACTGTTTTATCTAATTGTTTTATCAGTTTGTGAAGATGTTTCAAAGTCCCAAATCTCCATTATTCTCCCTGCTGTATTCAATGAGATAAAGCTGCTTTCAACAACAATCATTGCACCTTCCTTTTCTGTGTGAAGGATCCAGTGCATTTTTGAATTCTATAGAAACTACAGCACAACAGTCACTTAGAGATATTGCCTTCTCCTTAGTTGCTTGCCAATCTTGTACAGCTATCATGTCTCTAAAGATCAATGTCTGAAAGCGAAATATTTCTCAGTACTTTTGGTCTGGACACGTCCTGGTGTTGTTAGACTCTTTTGTTTCAAGTTTCTAAATTATCACCTCTCCAGGCTCTATACAATTATTTTATTCACTTGATTTATTACAGGGAGGGAATTCACACAGAATTCAGACTGAGAACAAATTTTTCTATAAATGTAATTTCATATTTTCATTTAATCTTCTGCTTCTTCTTTTCTGTTTCTCAGCTATGGTTTTAAAAATATGAGCTTGCAAGCTCCCCAGTATAGAAATAAAAAAATAAAAACTGCACTGCCGGCCGGGATGGCGCCGGGGTGTCTGCGCTCGGGGGTCTTCCGCGGGGCCCTCTCAGAGGGGTCCTCCTACGCCTCCCTGATGACCACAAAACCCCTAACCTTCCAGTGGGGAGACGTGGGAGCTTCGGAGCCCGAGCTCTCAGGGGGAGGAGGGCTGAGAGGGTGGGCGTGGGTTCTTGGATCTTTCCTCGACCACGAGCAATTCGGCGGAGAGATGGGAGCGACTCCCGGCAGAGACAAACAGAGTCTTTATTCCTCTCGAGGGGTCTCGTGCCGAGAGCCTCGAACAGCCCTCGACATCAGCTTATAACATGACCGGATAGCCAATAACATCAGGGTCCAGGGGAGGAATTAGGAAGGGTCCATGGTTAATACACCACTAGGGAAGGGGAGAGGGAGGAGTGAGGATGAATGACATGGGAGTAAACCAACAATACATAGAATACAACAGAACCTTCTAGAACAGGGAGGAGAGTGGAGGGAGAGTGGCAGGGGATAGGACAAATAGGGGAAGGGGAGCCAGCCCCCTAGAAGCTCAGCCCTTCTGGGGCATGCCATCAGAGACTCCACCCCAGGGGTCCCTGCCCTTGGGCTCCTTCCAAGGCTTCCTAAGGGGGTAAGGGTTTTAGGGAAAAGGGTTTTAGGGACACAAACCACTGCAACACCCCAGTAGCCATTCAATGAAATCATAAGCCTTTTTTCACTGAGACACAACTTAAATACTGCCTTTAGCTGCACAGATGAAAGGCAAGAATAGGAACTTGAAAACAGAACTCAAAGACAATACAAACACCAATGATCTTTATAAAAGGCAAAGGGAATAAAAACCAAAAAATAGACACTTAGTAAAACAATAAAGATGTGCTATGCATTTAAAATTGACTTATCCCTTAAAGACAGAAGTCTCTGCAAATTACAACAAGGCTTTATTTCTCAGTCACCCAGTGAAGGAATATCTTTATAAAAGATGGAGTTTATTAACTCTTCAGTAATAGTCAATTGACATCTTCAGTTTGGCAAAGAAGGTGTAGAGCTGGACAGCAAGAACAGGTTCTGTTTTGCAGGTATTCTTCTCCATAGTGCTGTGTGGGTAACTAAGCTGGAATTAAAAAACAAACAAACAAACAAATAAAAAGTTATTCTATTTCCTGGTACAGGTTTGTAGAATACAATGAAAAGCAGTCTTTTTCTTTGTAGCACTTTGATCCTTATATATTTATAATTTATGGTTATGTATTTATTAAGAGGCTTTTGCTCTTTATAGCCTTTGCACAGGGGAAGTTGTGGGTACTGCTCAGTTGCTGGACTGATTAAAAAAAAGCTTTGTTGAACACCAACAGGATCTTCATCAGCCATTTAAGTTTTCAAGTCCAAAATGTGTCCTTGTCAAATAAAATATATTTCATGGACTCGGTCTTTTTTAAAAAAATTTTTAGAAGATCCATTAATACATTTACGCATTCTAATTACAGAACTCTCATTTCTATTCCTATTGATTTGAGCAGTAATTTTCCCATCAGATTTAATGTTGCAGTACAAGACTACAGATTCTCATCAGAATTAAGTGCCCTGATGCAACAGCTTTTATAAATTTATGTGGGTCAAGTCTGGTAGGCACAACACATGCAAGTTACTAGGTGACATATTTCTTCCTAACAAAGCTGCATTTTTTGTGTTCCTCTGCTCAAAATTGTTCTACACATCTGATTTACACAGTTTCACTCTGACTACTTTGTGATATCTTTTCAGGTCGTGAGTTAGTTTAGAAAAAATAAATAAACAAACAAATATAATAATTGCATTTACAGAGAGAGGTTTTTTCAAAATCTCCAATATGTGAATTGTAGCACTCAAAACATACCTAAGCATCAAGTAATTGGATGGATGTCAGTGAACATTTGTTCTAAGTGTGTTTAGTGTGAAACATATATTCCTTCAAGCATTCTATATACCTTATTCTATATAACTCTTCTACTACATACCTTAGTATTTGGGCTTGGTATACAGCATTGCCTAATTAAATCTGTCACTTGCATTCTATCACCATGCTGATGGCACCATTGTTTTTCAAAGAATCTCCAAATTGAAGTTATATATTCATTATATAGATTTATGTATAAAAATATCCTTGATATTTTTGATGACTGTTTATGATAATCTTGTCCATCTCTGGGTATTTTTAAAGTCTTCATTTTAGTCCGAGAAATGAAGTTGCCACATGTCTATTCATGTCTGGTTTTGTAGATATTATTACTACATTCTTTATGAACATTATTCTCTAACTCAACAGAAGGCAGAGGAGCAGCAGATATGAAAGGCACTCATCATCCAGAAAACATGTATGTACCTAGAGGTATCTAAAAGACACAGTGGACTGAGCAATTTGCTTCAGGAATTCAGTGTTCAGTAGCTAGGGGGTTGCAAGCCTGATTTTGCTAAAACCTACAGACAATTCATTAAAAAAACCCAAACACTAAAAACTTTTAAAACAATCCTTGAAAGAGAAAGAAGTTTCTAGGAAGTTTGAAATTATGCATATCAAAACAAAACAAAATGAAACAAAAAACCCACACAGAAAATATTTTGAGAAAGAAACCCCTAGTATTTTATGCCAATATCAAAGATTAGTAATTGATAATTGTCATCAATCTGTCATTGTCTGCAACTTGGATAAAAATTCCCAGGGAACAAATTTCTCCATAGTGAAACAGAGGAACATATTGTCTTCTGTCTCCTGGAGCACCACACACTGAAAACCTTCAGAAAAAGATAAAAGACTGGGTGGATCTGGCTGATCCAATATCATAGTTTCTGAACTGGTATTGGAATTGCAGTTTGATCTCTGACAGTGCAATTTATGGAGTAAATTGACTTTGGCAACTTTAAAAAGGTCCTGTCCTTCCCCTGCTTCTCCCAGTCTTTGATGTCTTGTCCTTACTCCCATTCAACATCCTTTGTTGAACAATTGATTTTTCAGACCATTCAGAAAACATCCAATTTATGTCTGATTTTGTAGAGGACTGCACAAAATTAATTTCTGAATCCAGTGTAACTTTTCAAATTTATAGAATAGTTTATGTTTGAAAGTACCTATGGATTTCATCTTGTCCAATTCCCTACCCATATAAGCTATTCTTGCAGAATTCATGCTGCTACACATTGAGAAGTTGGACTTAGTACTACTGAGAGCTCCTATCTCTTTGAAAAATTTTCCCTGTCAAATTCATGTAGTGCATCACCTTTCTTGAAGAGATGATGCAGAAAGAACATTAGTCTGAAATACTTCCAACATGTTCAAGGAATTTCTTGTGTTTCCAGTCAGGGCTCTGTGAGCTAATTTCATTCAAAGTTTTTTGCCCTTGGACTGAGTGCACTAGATAGAGGATGAGATTGATTTCATCCCCACATGCCTTGAGCACCAGCACGGTAGCAAGGCCAAGTCAGGTTTCTATTGACATATCTCCTTCTTCTTCTGAAAAAATTAGCCCGTGTTTGTCCCATACTTAAATATCTGAAATAATTGCTGCAAGCTTGTCAATGTAAATTAGGTTGCTTTGATGGGAATCTCATTAGCACCCACTGCCCTTTGAAGTGCTAGCACTTAGAAATTGTGGCCATCAAAACAATATAGAACCACTCTTTCCCCACTGTTCTGCATCCCTTATGCATCAGAGTAAAGTAAATGCAATATGAAATCAAATGCTATCACTGGTTTCATCCCCTTAAGTTCATCTAAATAGATTGCTTTGCTTCATCTTGCTATGCCCCTTCTTGATTTATGGGGACTTTGACTAAAGATGTTCTTGCTGGATAAATTAGTATCTCAAGGCCATATTCTCATACTGTTTATGTAAATAGAAATCCAAAATTACCCTATGAATGTAAGCGAGATTGAAATATGCTGCTTCTTTTTGCCTCACTTTCTTCAGTGTATTTAATTCTAAAACCTCTTTATAATATGCAATAAAAGAATCACTCTGTCATGTTCTTTTCCAGGCTCCATATTATTGCTTCAATTTTCATGGCAGTAGATGTTTTATCGTTTTGGTCAGATTATCCAACCCCTTGTCTATTTCACCAGGGAGGGAGGCCCAGGGCCAGCTGCCTGCAGCTGGGCTTGTCTCATCGATCTGCATGGAAAACCTGCACTCCCAAACACAGCAGCACACTGAGGCATGCCTGCACAAGTGTAAATGAGAACTAAGAGCATGATGCACTGAATAATAGCTTAAACAACACTTTATTGTTTTCTGTTAACTTGTGCAGCATGTCTGTTCTAGTGGAACATCAGTAGCAAGTGCCTGTTAGACTGATGGATGAAGAACTGTAGTGTTTTAGTGCCTTCTTGTGCTGATGCCTAGAAGTGCAGGTAAGTGAAACACTAAGATGAATTTTGTTCTGCTCAGACATAATAAAGGAACAAACTCCTGCTGCATTTTTCAGCTCTTTGCTGATAATACCCAGTAACAACCTAAAATTTCTCAGATAAATAGATTTTTTTTCTTCAGTGACAGAAAAGCATTTTAACTCAGTCAGCAGCCACTGTAATAGTTGGCTCAAAGAACCCAAACAAACCGATGTTATACTAAAAATAACTGTGCTGAAAAAAGGTGTTGCCTGGAAAGGTGTGATGCTACGTGAATTGCTCTTAGTGCTTCAGACCCCACAAGTGTCTTGTTCAGAGATGTACCCACACAAAGTCAGTCACATGGAAAAGCCTCCCTTTGATGAGAGCTGGATATTCAGGTTAGTGATGTTCATGAATAGAATTTAAGCAAACTTCATACCCACATAATCATGTGAAGGGAAAGAGTGAGTTAGAAGGAAATGGGAGCTGAACTGAATGCACAATGTCATCACGTTCCTAAAAAAGCAAAGGGCAGCACCATTTCCCTCAGAGGGCTCAGGATGCAGCACTTCATCCTCTCCTTTGGCATAACCATTACAACTCTCAGCCTAGCTCCCTGCTTCCAGAGCAAGAACATTGTTAATGCCCAGATAACTGGGAAATGCAGAGAAGTTACAGTTTTGGCTCATGCTTTCTTTGCAATATGAAAGCAAATCACTTCTTCCCTCAAATCCCTATGTTCTGGGCTCAGTATCCAGTCAGGTTTCACTCAAGGGTACAGTCAAAAGGCTTAAGAAGCAGATGGCAAGTAAGATTACCAAATCCATTCTCTTTGTAACTTATTTTGAAATTTTCAGGCTACACATCAGCAATGTCAACAGTGTCATTGTTTGAGAATTGTTTATAGTCTGCTAAAGTACTTTTCTGCCTTTCTTATTATGGAATTTTCCATTTTCTCCTGAAATATGTTGCAGGGAGAAACAGTGGTGTTAAAATAATATATCTTTCTGAGGCATAAGTCTGCTACATACTGCATAAAATATAATGAAATGAATTATAGAAAAGCAAATACATACAGAATCTGCAAACATAGATCAAATGCATGGTCTGTTAATCTCTGGAACTTGCTCAAACGAAATCCCAGAGGAAATTCCAACTCTTGAATCATTTTGAATGCAGTGGCCTTTCAAAAAGCAGCTTGGTAACACTGATGTGTTGAAGATTGCTGAGACTCAATTACTTCACAGGCCTGAAGACGTCCCTGACAGCTGTCAGCCCTGAACACTCAGCCTGAGAGCTAAGGTACGGGCTTGATTATTTCCACTTTGCACATTGTCACCAGCAATAAAGATTGTCCCATGTGAATTATGTCCCCAGAGACACCTATGTCACCTCTGTGACTTTGCACAGGTACAGTTGTTGGAGGCACTGGAAATGTTTCTTCTGCTGAGCCATGAGACTGAATGGGTCCTACAGATCAACATTTAGCCTCCCAGGATTGCAACAAACAAACAAACAAACAAACAAAAAGCAGGAACACAGGGTCAGGGTTTTGGTTTGGGGAGGTTTTATTAATTATTTCAGTTAGCCAAGAAAACATTTATCTTTTCCTCAAAAATTGTAAAAGGAATGAACTGCATCTCTGTGTAGTAAAATGAAACTACTTTTACAGAGTCACCAAAAATGGCTCTAAATTAAATATCCTGAAATTCTCCTGCACAGGAAATAGTTATTTGTTCATAGAAGACAGACATAAAAGACTTAATGCACATTTCCAAACCTAATTACTATTAAGTTCTCTACCAGTTTAGGATGTATTTCAGAAGATGTTCATAAAAACCTTATTTTTAAAGGCTGCACTTATTTCATTGAGAGTAATCTGTGACTTGTTTTCCATCAGGCCTCCAGCAAGCTAATCAATTCAAGCCTCTTTGGAACAACAACAACAACAACAAAAAGTACCAATCCATCTGGGTCACTGTGTGAAATAAAAATGTCATTACTGTGCCTTTGTTCAAATGCAGAAATATGCTTCAGCCTGGAGCCAGTTTTCTGCAGGTCAAGACATCAGCTGATGCCAGTTTGAAGCAAGTCATTTTATCTTGCAGTAAAATGGAAAGAGGAGATGTCAGTCCTCTCAACAGAATGATTCTCTTCTTCCTCCAAATAAAGGCCCAGCTACTGACAATGCATTTCATCACTAATATTCTTATAGTTTTCTTCAGCTTTGTTTTCCACCACGATAAGAAGTGGTTTCAAAAACTGGCCCCAATAAGTCACATTTTAACAAGTTTCAATAGAATGAGACCCTTTTTAGTTTTGATTCTCAACACATATTTGGATTACTTTGAGCATAAAAAAGATAAATCAAGAATTTATCATTTCGGATGCATCTTTACACAAGATTATAGAAAAATTCAGAAGAGAAATAACATGTCTTCTTCTGTCTACTAATGACCATGATCATTCTTAGAAGAGTCTGCAGTAGTATATGCATCTTATTTATGTAAATATATATGTTTATCCAAAGGACTAGCTATCAACCAGGTATGAGCGTTCTGTTAAATCTCGCATTCCAACCCAGTAGAGGGCATTGTAAGTATGTTCTCAAAAGCTAATCTCTTATGCAAAGCCAGAGATTTCCCACATCATTTGAGTTGCTAATTACTCAGAAAGAACAAGCAATATTCTCCCTTCTATGACAGAAAGAGGCAGGCTATGGAGAAGAAGAGCATGATCTTCCCCTGTGTTTTAGTTACAACAATAAGCAATGGGTGCCAATTAGAGCAAAGTAAATAATTCTTAAGCATAAGAAAAATATTCTAAGTGCAAGGACAGTTCAGCATCAGAGTAGACTTCCTGAATGTGGGATGTTTATCACTGGAGGTCTCTAAGAACTGATTAGGTAGATGTCTGTAAGGAATGGGTTAGGATCCCCCTTGGGAACAACGTAGAATAAGCAAGCTCTTGAGATCCCTTACAGCCATGTTTCCTATGTCTGGTTCCAGTACTATGTGGTTTCTCAGACATACCACAAACACTTGCTAAAGAGGCTCTTGTAATTAGAGTATAAAAGGCCAAAATAACCTCTGCCCCTGGTTTTGGAAAAGGAATGACATCACTTAATAACAGAATGAATTTTACATTATAGACCGATCCCTATATAGGAGAAAAATAGTACCAGTTTCAGAAACGGCATTAGATCTATGTGCACGCTTAGGTCAATAGGGTCACATTAAGTTTATGGTTACATGTGGCAATCAAGAAATGATTGCTAAGGAAAACAGAAAAGTACACAGCTAGGAAATGTATTAAAATTGCTCTCGCTAGAGGTTTTCTTGTTTAATCCTGTTTCTGTCAAGTTCAAATTATATCTGACTGTTTGATAAAAAATTTCTAAAGGAGAGAAGAAAAATAATGTCTTATTATTCGTCTTTCTTTCAAGCTGTACTTGTCCATGGGATTGCCCTGACCCAGGTGAAGGACCTTGCACATCTGAAAAAAGAAAGTTATTCTGTGCAGAATAATCTTTTAAAATCTTCTGGGAAGTGTCACAATCAAACATCCAAAGCCAAAATTTAGCAAGGTGGAATGGTAAGCAAAAGAGATATAATATTGTATATGCTGTACTTTAATCTTTGAGTGAGTCTACACTCCTAAAGCAGAAATAGAAAGAATACAGGAAAAATATATTTTGTATTTACATCTGGGTAAAGTCCCTTCTTCTATATTGTGTTCTTTTTTGCTTGTTGATATTCAGAGAGCCACAAATGCAGGCACAGTAGCAAAACAGGAGGAGACCTGAGGTTCAGAGTAAGAGAAACTGAAAAAGTGAATAGAGGAAAGCAAAGGGAAAATGAAGAAAACAGCAGGAGATGGAAAGCACAGGAAAGTATCTAGGCTCACTTTAATTTACACCATTCTAGAGGTGTTCAAGCCCCTGAGGAAAACAGTAAAAGGGATTCATTATAACAGGTATAGCTTATTAATCTAGCCCTGGAAGAAAAATTGATTTTCCTTAAAGAGGAAGGAAAAAGTGGTTTACAGAAACATATCTCCTTGGAATACAATTCACGCATGGAAATTAATGCTGCAGGCTATTCTATTGGAAAACTGTGCATGGCAAAAAAAGGTTCTGTTAAAAAAGATCAGCTTTGCAGCTTAGTCTGGTATAGACAACACTGTGATAGTTACCTGTGTTTTTCTTCATACTGTGAAGTATATAATAATTACCAGTTACATTTTTGAAGGAAATTATACAACCTGTGACACAACCATATACAAAATATTTGTGTTTCACCTCTCGGGAGCATTCCTCCATCAAGGGAAAAGAATACCAGCAGAACCTGGGACAGCAGTAGTAGTAGTAAAGTCTTTGCAATTTTTTTCTTTGTTTATCGTTGAATCATAGAATGTTTAGCATTGGAAGGGACCTTGAAGTTCCAACCCACTTCCCATGGGTAACAACGCCCTCCACTGGACAATGCCCAAAGCCCCATGCAGCCTGACCAGGAACACGTCCAGGGATGGGGCATCCACAGCTTCTCTGGGCAGCCTGCTCCAGTGTCTGAATTGCAGAAAGTGGTGTTCATCATATGTGAATAGCTTAATTATTTGGCTGTGACCCTTCACCGTTCAGACCATTCAAGGCTGGCAGTGCTCTTCCTAATGCATCTGGGATGCCATTGGCCTTCTTGGCCACCAGGGCACACTGATGGCTCATGGACAGCTTGTTGTCCACCAGGACCCCCAGCTCCTTCTCTGCAGAGTTGCTTCCCAGCAGGTCAATCCCCAGCCTGTGCTGGTGCCAGAGGTTATTCCTCCCCAGGGGCAGGACCCTGCCTTTGCCTTTGCTGAACTTCAGACGGTTCCTCTCTGCCCCCTCTCCATCCTGTCAAGGTCCTTCTGAAGGGCTGCACAGTGCTCTGGAGTATTGGCCACTCCTCCCAGCTTTGTGTCAACAGAAAACTTTCTGAGGAGGCATCTGTCCCTTTCTCCAAATCACAGACACTCACTGAATTCAAGTTAAGTAATGCTGTATGCAGTATGGAACATTGCAGGACACCACTGGTGACAGACCTCCAGCTGGACATTGTGCCATTGATTGTGACCCTCTGGGATCTGCTGTGCTTTCAGTCAGTTCTTAATCCATCCCACTGACCACTCATCCAGCCCACATTTCCTGAGTTGGCTGGTCAGGATATTGTGAGAGACAGTGCTGAAAGCCTTGCTGAAGTCAAGGTAGACAATATCCACTGCTGTCCTTTCATCCACCCAGGCAGTTGTTTCATTGTAGAAGGCAATCATATTCATCAAGCATGATTTACATTTAGTGAATGCTGACACATTTACTGACTGCTCCTGATCACCTTCTTGTACTTCAAGTGGATAGAGATGGCCTCCAGGATGAGGCACTCTATCACCTTTCCAGGGACTGTGGTGAGGCTGATTGACAGTAGTTCTCTGGGTCCTCCTTCTTGCCCTCTTTGAAGACCAGGATGGCATTTGCTTTCTTCCATTCCTCAGGCAGCTCTCCTGGCTGCCATGACCTTTCAAAGATGATTGTGAGTGGCCTCAGTATAGTGTCTACCAACTCTCTCAACACTTGTGGATGCACCGCATCAGGGCCCACAGACTTGTGGATATCAGGCTTGGCTAGGTGCTCTCTAACCCAATCCTCCTGGACCAAGGGAATCTTCCTTCCAACATTTCTTTGCCCTGGTCATCTGGGTCAGAGGTTCCTAAGAGCTGGTATTGTCAATGAACAACAATGAAAAAAAGGCATTTAATAACTCTGCCTTCCCTGCATCCTCTGTCACCAGGGTCCCCCTTCATTTAGTAATGGGTCCGTGGAATCCTTCGTTTTCCTTTTGTTATGAGAGTATTTGTAAAAGCCCTTCTTGTTGTCCTTGACATCCTTGGCCCAATTTAAATCCAGAGGGGCCTTGGCCTTTGTTGTCTCATTTCTACTTACTCTGACAGCCTCTCTGTACTCCTTCCAAGTGGCCTGACCCTCTTTCCATCTCCTGTGTGTTTTTTCCTTACGCCTGGGTAATGACAGGAGCTCTTTAGTCATCTTGTCCCCTTTTGCCTGATTTCTTGCTCATCAGGATGCAACATTCTTGAGCCTAAAGGAAGTGACTCTTGGATATCAACATACTCTCTTGGACCCTTCGTCCTTGCAGCCCCTGTTCCCATAGGATTCTTCCAAGAAGGTCACATCCCCCTTAGTCACTGAGTTAAAGTTGATATATTTATTATAGTGTATAATGCGATGTATCTATACTTAATATATACAACATACATACATCTATACTATATACATACACACTATATAGCAGCTTCATTAAGAGAGAGCTCCAACTCTAGACCAGTGACATTTCATCTACTGCATAAAAATCAGGGAGGTTCAGGTGTTGAGGCTGAAGAAGCTACTTCATGTGGCTGTGCACCAACACCCACTCAAATTCTATGCAGAAAACAAGGTAACTGTGAATTTACTGCTTTCCTTGCAAGGATACTTGCAAGTTTCTTGATTTTCACTCTAACAGTGTGGTAATCCCAATTAATACAGGGAAAGGAATATTGGGACATCTACAATTCATGTCATGACAATGACAAGCAAAGGGGTGACTTGTCCGTGGAGCTATGTCCTAATGCATGTAGCAGCTGAGGCATTCAATAGGTATGATACTTTCAGAAGTTGATCCTGCTTCTGCTTGATTCTGAGTTTCTAAATGTGATCATGCAACATTTTGTTGCATCTGTGAGCACAACTATCTGGTGATAATGATAATGATAATGATAATGATAATCATAATCATAATCATAATAATCAGCCCTACTGCTCTTTTCAAAAAGCCAAGTCCCACTTGCCAAAGCACTTAAAAATGTTGCAGAAGGTGTAGTCAATGAATGCTTCTGAAAAGTTACTTATATTCTACAGATGTTAAATGACCCCTGTTCCATTCACTTTTGAACACAGGGTCCAATAGGATCACTTAATCATAAAAGGAAGAGGGACATAGAAAAAGGAGAGAGGGAAAAATTTGAAATTTAGCTCTGTCACAACTTGAATGTAGACCTGTCCCTGGATTAAAACTGGTCATTTACTAAAAAAAATTTAAAAATAAAAAACCTTATCAAGCAGAATAACCATTGCAACCATACCTCCATTCCTCTCAGGAGAATAAGAAATATCACATTGGCTGAAATCTTCTACTCTGTCTCAACAATAACACCCACAAGAATATTTTTATATATTTTTTATATATATTCATTTTTATTTAATTAACCAAAGTCCACTGAGGACCAGAAACAAAAAAAAAAAAAGGGTCCTTTGAAATCTTTTAGGAATTTGATTTTGCTCATTTTGTATGAAAGGCAACAAAGCACAATGAGAACGGCAGCATAGAAGAGTGCATTACACCATAAGGAAAGGGGTTAATGTATGAGCAGAATGAGAGCTAAAGTGGTTTCAGCTGAGCCTACTTGCTGTTCCACTCAAAAAAATTTAGCTTTTAATGCTTTTTGAGTTAATTTTCTCTCAGCTTTAGTTGTAGCTGTGCTCAGCTTTGTAAGACACTTGAACAATTAGAGATAAATTTTATAAAAATATGCTTGCCTTCCTTGGAAAAATGCTGCTGTTGTTACTTGCAAGAATCTCTACACACTGAACTCCTCTTGAAAATCCCAGTGGGTACATATCTGCATATTTTCATACTCAGATGCTTGTGTTAACTTGCATCATAACTAAATTTTCCTAAGCTGAAGGAACCTTTTTAAAAGGTATAGA
Organism: Drymodes brunneopygia; assembly: GCA_013400955.1. NCBI lineage: Eukaryota > Metazoa > Chordata > Aves > Passeriformes > Petroicidae > Drymodes > Drymodes brunneopygia. The sequence goes on from VZTZ01040326.1 coordinate 299,586, forward strand.
CTATGAGTATAAAGTGCCTAGCTTGAATCATTGTTTTTATTTGCTATCTTTTCCATGTTCATGTTATAATTTCTAAGAGACATTTTCTAACCAGACAATTCTTTTCAGTGTTGTTAAAAATGTGATGTACAGCTGATCCTATCTGCCTCAACTTTGACTAAGAAACTGTAGCATTTGCCTGAAATATTTTCTTTTTAGATGGTAGTAAACTAGGAAGTCTTATGTTTCTGTAGCAATTGTTAATGACTGTGAATATGTTGCGTTACATAGTTTAGTGTTAAATCATGCATGAGTTTTGTTAAATACTGGAGTTAATAACTCAGTTTTGATATTCTTTTCCATATAAAATGCATATTTTAGATTTGTTTTGTTTTCAACAGATAAATTTCCACTTATTTCTGTGACTAAGTGCTTCATGTATTGAAATATGCAGTCATTTTCATAATTCTGGTGGCATTAACATCACTTCTTGAGACAATAAATTTCAGAAAGAAGCCTGAAAGAGATGACTTTCCACTAAACAATTATTTTTCTGGAATTTTGAAATAAACTTATTTTGAGAATTCATCTGCTTGTCCGATGATAGCACTTAAGTCAATATGAGTCACACGAGAAAAAAACCAGTTTACAATTCTTATGGATAATGGTCTGAAACTCTGGAGAGAGGTATTTTGCCACTTAGGAAAACTTAGGAGTTGTACTTATAATAGTAGGCTTAAAATTTTTAAAGATCTGGTCCAGAACTTCGATAATTATAAATGCTGCTTTTTCAGTAGATCTTAGAAGGAAAGCAAATTCTAAAGTTTTGGAAGAAAAACAATGTTGTTCCAATAACTGGGAAGTATAAATAAAAATTGTTTGCCTAGTGACAGCTCTTTCAGTCTGATTTTGTTCATGAAAATAAAATGGAACTGTTCAAACTGGACTCAGTTAAAAAAAAGGTCAGCAGGTCAATCAATGTGGTTCATAAAAAAAATTACAAGTTTTTATTATACCTGGTATAATATGTCCCTATCATTAGATTTGCATTTTAAGTATACTTGATAGCACTGCAGAGAAAGTTCCTGAGGACCATAGGAGAGCCCTTGTCATTGATAAACTCATTAGATCTGGCATTAAAAGATACATTGATTAACTTCTAGAAAAATAAAGGAACAAAAAACGAGGTTCGGGCACTGTTGATTGGATTACTATCATAATGAGAAATACTTTCAGAGTTATAATAACCCTGCCTTAAGAAAAGCAGTTTCACTGCTGATTTTACATCTGTGGGTACATGCTGCTAGCATCACCTTATAGAAGGTGAGTCACCCACAGCCCTCCACCAGAGCACCTCTCTGCTAAAGCAATCTTTAGAGAGAGAACAGAGAGAGTAAATTGTTGTTTGTGTAAAATTGTGCAGAGCTCCACTGAAAGGAGAAACTCATCACGCTCAGGTAACCTGTCAGCGCTCCTGCCCTTGACTCCATGAACTTCCATTCAGGCCTTTGGAATCGGAGTCTGTAGGGAGGCATTCAGTCCAGAAGTGCTGTTTTGGCATGACAGGATTAATGATAATTGGGGGCTGAGATTGAGAGTTTCCTTACTGCAAAATTTTTGAGGCTTCAGAAGCTTTGTGCATATTACATCAGCATGGAAGTAAAACCTTCAGAAGATTTACAAAAAAAAAAAAAGGAATCATAGTGATGACTCCATTTATGATCATGATCAAAAGGTTCCTCTTTTTCATGCAAGTTTTGTTTTTTCCCCTGGGAACAGACTGGAGACTATATGCTGAACTGCAAAGGAGTTTCCCATTGAATATGTTACTAAAACCAGTGTCTCTAAAGACATTTTCTTTTCAGTAGAACAATGTCAGCAGCACAATAAAAAAATAACATTTTCTGAAGTGTTTTGCCTGTTCACTTGTTAAATCAGGCAATAGTCTAAGGTACTTAGATAGAACAGAGGCCTAGATATATCGTGACTCTAATAAGCTAAAATATAAAAATGCATGTAGAATTTGACTGCAAGATTGTGTTTGTAATGACTTCAGAGGTTAAACAATATCAAATATATCTCTCTTTTTGGATTACCAACAGAATTCAACCATCTGTCCAGCAAATCACTTTCAAAATTCTCGGTGATAAAAACTTCAAATGGGATCCCTCAAATCTATTTGGAGATACTCTTATTCACCTGAAAATACTTCTTTAGAGCCATTATATTTGCCATGTGTTTCTTTTTCACCTTCTTCCTTAAAATAGCCTGCTTTGGTTGGAAGTGACAGACAAATATAAATGAACTGGGTTTGCGGTTGTCATGATTTAACCCTCGATGGCAACTAAAAACCATGAAGTTGCTTACTGACACTCTCCCCAGGTGGGATGGGGAGGACAATTGGAAAAAAAAAAGGTAAAACCAATGGGTTGAGATAACAGCAGCTTAAGAACTGAAATAAATAAAATACAAGAATAATAGTAATTATAATATGAGTGGGAAATAAAGTTTAGGTCATACACATATTCAAAATTAACATATATAGTCTCAGACTGTTGAAAATAGGTAGCAATATATGTATAGTAATTTGCAGTAATAATTTGGTAAAGAGGTGAAATTCAATTTAAAAGGAAGACATTTGAAAATATATAGAGGTTGCTTTTGTCAGAAGAAGTCAACCTTCAGGAAAGTTGGATCTTTCAGCAATAAGAAAATTTGCTCTGAAATTTCTGCTCTCACAGAAATCAAATTAATGCCTATTCTTTCTTTCTCCCATCCTATGTAATGTCATTACCACAATCTTCTCTACTGCATTGGTAAAATCTTTCTAGTAAACTGATAATTGTCCATGCTATTCTGAACAACTGTAAAAGAATGTGTGATCAACCTTTGTACTGAATTGATTGGAAATTCATAATATAAATAATTGGATTTTAATTAGTTCTTTCAATAGTGTATTTCTGAAATTTGCTACAGATAATCAGCCACTATACTAATGTAGACCAGCAATAATTAACATTCAGCTTTCTGGCACTAATCACCGGAACCATGGCTTGCTTCCTAGTATTTAGGGCAGTCCTTGAAAATAATGTGATAAAGCACTCGAGAGCATTCAACCAATTAACGTGCTTGGATGAGTGAGCTTTCCAAGCCATCTGATTTTAAAAGTGGGTGCCTCATGCTGTGGAATATTGTCTCTGCTGAATTTTCAAAAGACTGTTCCATTAAATAATGGGGCTGGAGAAGAAAACTAGAATCAGAATATATTAACCTGAAATGAAACTCTGCTAGCTGGTCAGAGGAAATGGACACCACTTAAAAAAAAAAAGAAAAAAAAAAAGGAAAGAAAAAAAAAGAAAATAAAAAAAAGGAAAATAAAAGAAAATAAATAAAAAGAAAAGAAAAAAATAGTGTCTGGTAGAAAAGGGTCTACTCGTACTTGTGATTTTTTCGTTCCATTCCAAAAGCCAGATTTGCATTATGTTAGCAAGCATATAGTGGGTGGGTAAACTATGGTTATGTTACTATGAGAATTAACCTTTCAGAATGTTTTGTGGAATCAAGAGGGTTACAATTTCTATGTTGTTTTGATGTTCAGCAGTTTCTGAATGCCATGTTCTTCTTAACATTTATTAAAAAGATTCACATTTAATTGAAAAAACATTCCATAAGTTTTAGGAAAAATTTCAACACATTCACAAGAGCTAAAAGCAGCTGAAAATTCCTTTTGGTTAATACATGCCATTAAATAAACAAATTGGCTGTGTTTTCTGTGTCAGCTAAATTTGCACACAGCACTCTAAAAAACATATCCGTTCTGCAAAGCCATGCTGTTTATCAGAACCTGCAAATTATGACCTGTTTATTCCCAGGTAGTTTTAATCTAATGTACTAGCAAAGTGTCTGATCTATACATTTGGGTTAGTTAAGTTTATAATCTACCAATAACATAGTGCTTAGCTAAGAAAATCTCAATTAAAACATAATTTTAGGATCTTTTTCCTAAAGTTCCTGAAAATTGTTAATCTATGCTTCAATGGGGGAAATGAGGTCTATAGTATATTACTAGAAAAAATTGAACAATTTTAATCTAGATGATAAAAAAATTCATTTCTGTCTATATTTTCTATGTTACACCTTAATAAGATGTATGCAACTGTGAGCTACACTATTAAGTACCACCCATACTCACATGCCTTAATTTTCATGCAAAGAAAATGTGAGTACACGCTAGGGAGAGGAGCCACTGCAGAACATCTTGAAGATTACATCTGAACACAAGCCTATAGGCCCATCCATGGAGAGGAATTTTTTTTCTCTTTGCTGACACATGAGAAGTTTCAGGATCACTCTAATAATACTATGGCTAAAAGCCCCAGTATGATTGCTCCTTTTTCAGTGTTAGTTGCTCTGACCAGCAGTATTTCTTTCAGTCTTTCTACACCTAATAGGACATCTGAATTTCAAGGACTGTCATTAGAGCTTCACAAGAGCCTGTCAGACTGGCTTCATCTTGTGGGAATGACACCACACACAAGCCCAGAATGCCTAGGTTGTACTCCCCAAGTGCAAACACAAAGCTCAGTACTGATAGCTCTCACTATGACTGTTGTGTCCACCACTGAATTGAATTAGCTGCACATTTTCCTTAGAAAACAAAACCCGAAAATACGAAACCAACCAACCAAACAAAAACAAAAACCACACAAACACCCTCTACCCCCCTCTCCCACCCAAAAAAAAGTTCTAAAACAGAATGGAAGAAATTACTCTGAGGAGCTGGGATGTGAGATGCTTACATAGAGTTCTTTCAACAGATTTTGCTCTTTCAGAGGAAAGCTCAGTGATGGGGAAGGTCACCTTTAGCTTCCAAAAACTTCACTAGCTGCTGTGAAAAATAATAGAGACAAAAATGTCAAGGAGTTCCCTGAGATGCAGGAGATCAAGGAAAATTTGCCGCACATTTCCTATGTCCTGAAGATCAAATCTCTCAAGAAGATACCACACAACAAATGGTAGGCAGCAATGCAGAGAAACATTAAAAAAACCCAAGCACAGCAAACCAACCAACCAACCAAATGAGCAAACAAACAAACAAAAAAAAAGCAACAAAAAAGAACCTTCTTCCAAGAACTATAGGAAAAAATCCTCATTAGGAGACGTATAAAGCTAAAGCTTGCTGCAGCAATTCTAGCTTCCTGGAATATGCTGTGATTTGTCACACACCTCCTCATCAAAGGAATCCAAATCAAGATTTTTACCTGGAGGTACTAGCCTAGTCCTCCTGCTTTCATTATGATCCATGTGGCAAATATTTTTCTGCATTTGAAAATTAATTTGAACAATTTAAGATGTGCATGCTCTTTCCTGAGCCCTTTTTGTGCTCACAGTCCTGTAGATCGAGGGGGGTAGGTGGTATGGTGCTTCCTCAACTCCTAACATAATTCTCATTAATTTCTGTCCCTCATAAGCACTTGTGAAAAAGAGAAACACATGGGTCTGCTTTCCTACTTTAATCATCCCAATCAAGTCATTCCTTTGATCAACATCACAAATTGCAGTACATTGCATATTCTACAGCAAATAGCAGAAAGGTGTGCTGTAGATTGATATTCAAATGGCACATAAAAGAACTGGAGCACAGATCAAAGAGGAGAATGTTGTGTTTGGGCTTGTCAGTTGTTTTACTGTATTACTTATGTCTTTGGTTAACAAGGGTTCTGAAAACAGGCTGACTCAATGAGCTGCTAGGGGAAAACTCACTTTCTGTTGGCTACTCAGAGAGCTATCATGCCAAACTTTTATTGACACTGTTTTCTAATTTGATCACAAAACAGCTGAAGAGGCATGAAAATATATAGCCACACAAGGAATATCTAAAACCTTTACTGTGCTTTGGGTCACACAATATCATTTTTCAGCCCATTAAGTCCTTATATATTGCTTCCATTATCTGGGTGCTTAAATTCCATTATCATGCTCTCTCTGGCGAGACATGAAAGTTCTGCTATCCCCTTCACAGATGGGAGACCTGAGTATCTAAAGTTTAAGCTCAACACTAAGCTTCTTTTGCCCAATTCTCTACAAGATATGCTATGCCCAGCAAGCACCTCACATCAGCTCCCATTCTGCACTCTGAACACACATCAGCAAGTCTGTTCCTATCACATGGTTGTCAGTTAGCAATTAGTCGCTTTTTATCTCTCTGAAAATTAATAGCATGGCCCTATTGTTCAGTTCTATTCCTTCCAAAGTACTTAAAGCCTTAATTTATGCATGTGGGTACTGAGGTTTTTTTGAGTAGGTTTTATTTTATTTTTAATTATTACTATTAATATGGCAGCAGTGACTGAAGCAATACTTTTTGTTTCTTTTTCCTTAATAAACACAGAATCACAGAATGGGTGCGATTGAAAGGGACCACACTGAGTCATCTGGTCCAACCTCCCTACTCAGCCAAGGTCATCCTAGAACACATGGCACGGGATTGTGACCAGATGGCTCCTGAACATCTCCAGCAGGGAAGACTTCACACCCTCTCTGGACAATCTGTTCCAGTGCTCAGTCACCCACACAGTAAAGAAGTTCTTCCTTGTGTTCAGGTGGAACTTCCTGTGCACTGGTTTCTGTCTGTTTCCTCTAGTCCTTTTGCTTGCCACCACCAAGAAGAGCCTGGAAACATCCTCTTGACACCATTCCTTCAGATATTTATAGACATTGATGAATTCTTCTCTCAGTTGTCTCTTCTCCAGGCTGAACAGGTTGACTTCCCTCAGCCTTTCCTTGTAAGAGAAGTGCTCCAGTGCCTTCATCATCTTCATTGCCCTCTGCTGGACCTGCTCCAAGGGCTCCATGTCTCTCTTGTGCTGAGGAACCCAGAATTGGACACAGCTCTCCAGAGGTGGCCTCACCTGGGCTGAGTAGAGGGTCAGGATCACCTCCCTCAATCTGCTGGAAACAATGTTGTTCCTAATGCACCCCAGGATGCCATTGGCCTTCTTGGCCATCAGGACCCACTGATGGCTCATGGACAGCTTGTTGTCCACCAGGACCCCCAGCTCCTTCTTCAGAGCTGCTTCCCAGCAGGTCAGCCCCAGCCTGTGCTGGTGCCTGGGGTTATTCCTCCCCAGGGGCAGGACTCTGCATTTGCCTTTGCTGAACTTCAGAATATTTGTCTTTTCACCCTCTCCAGCCTTGTCAAGGTCCTTCTGAAGGGCTGCACGGACCTCTGGAGTATTGGCCACTCCTCCCAGCTTTGTATCATCAGCAAACTCTGAAGAGGCATCTGCCCCTCTGTCCAAGTCACTGATTAATAATTTAAACAATCATGTCCACAGTATTGAACCTTGGGGAACACCACTAGTGACAGGATTCCAACTAGATATTGTGCCACTGATTGTGGCCCTCTGGGATTTGCTGTGTTTTATTTCTCAGAAATCCTGTGCTTTCTTCCTCTTTTGTACATTTTAAAATTTACTGGCACAGACTGCCTGTTCATATATGTAAAATTAACCATATAAAATAGGCCATTTGCCTAAAAGTAAACACATGCATAACTGCAGAATCATGGCTTCAGTGTGCACATCATGAATCCAGAGAGGGCTGCCTGTGGTTCTGCCTGGGCAGCTATACAAATAGCTGGCAAATAAGGAGCCATCTGACACTTCCCTTTCCTTGCTTTTTAGGAGTGGTCTACATCCCAAGGCACATACCTATTCAGTAAAAGAGAAACGCAGGCACTTCTTCCTGTGCTTCTGTTTCTCAGATTGAGGTTTGGGAACACTTACAGTGGGACAAGTAACTTATGCCAAGTCACAGTGGTTATTTGCATTGTGATCATCAGGGTGCAAGGCAGGACTGGATGGTGATTCTCAGAATTAAATACTCTCCTTTTCTCGGAGTACTCAGTAAAGAATGAATAGCTAATTAGTAATTTGCCTTGGTGTTGTACGGTCAGTGTAACTACCCTTGGATTTGTCGTTTCACTCAGTTGGCAAATAATGTGTAAAAAAGCCTTGTGGGTTTTTTTGGGGGCTTTTTTCTTCTGTAATCCATTTCAAAGCCTCAAGCTCTTACACAGAGCCTTTTGGGATATCTGAATGCCTTTGTCTGGTTAGCTCTCAGAGAATGATTTCATGGCAGCATCCTTTATACTAGGGTTCACAGAGACTTCATGTGCTGTTAACAAGATGTGTCCTTATTGGGCTTTGTATTTGCTGATGATTGAGTAAATGCTTGTGAAGGTGAGATACCAGCATCCTTGTCATCTTTTACTAAGCATATTTCCATATTTCACCAAGGCTTTTTAAGTACTCGGTACAGAAACAGCTCTGTTTAGTGGAGGTGCTTGTTCCCCAACCTCCTGGGACTGTGCCCAGTTGCAATCACAGCAGTGTTACAGCAGTTCCTTCCTGTCCCTTTGATGTAGCATTTGCTTTTTAAATTCCTGCTGCTTTCACTCATTTTTCTCAGTCTGCTTTTTGGCTTGATTTCTGAAGGTACTGGGGCTCATTCAGGGACAGAGCTTTAATAGGGAGCGCATGTTTCTCCCACCTCACTGTTTTGTTAATTCATAATGTTAAAGCTTGAGCTATTTAATAGCTCAAACAACCTCTACAAAGACCTCAGAGAACTGCAAGGACTACATCAAATACAGCATCCACTACATAATGCTTAGGAGAAGTCAGCTCTAATAACCAAGAAACTGAACCCTGTTTATTTTCCAGTTTCTCTCCTTACTCCCTCAAATTACTGCAGGGGTTTAAAGAGTTTAGGGCTCTGGAGGAGGTATTTGGTGCTTGCAGGATGAAACGATTCGATGTCAATTGCCTTGCAGCAAAAAGTGTAAGAACATCACTGTTAGAAAAACTGAATGGACTCTTGTATTTACTTTCATGGTCCAAGAATACTAAGGTGCAGATGGCAAATCTGACGTCAACACCAAATCTAAATAGGCTATAAAACATTTTGATTTAGACTGTCCAAAGTGTTTTATATGATTAAAAATCTTGTTTTTACAATTTTTTATCATAAAATTGGCAGAGGTCTTATAGCTCAACACATGGATGATAGGGAACAACTGGCATTTTTCTCTCGGTATACAGAAGGAGAACGTAGATATAAAACCCAAACTGCAAGCAGAAGGCATTGAATCTAGTATTTTTCCCTAAAGTTAGGGTGGCTAAAATCTAGCCAAATATGTACTCCAATATACCTGGTATACCTGGAGTGAATTATTTTCCTTTACACAACTCTTTTAAACCAACTCTTTTTCTTTTTTTATAAACACAACATGTGAGAGCTTGGGATTTCACAAACAAATCTACTGTGAATTAACAATGGGATTGAAAGGAACTGTAAATGTTGTTTAATGGAATCAGCACTCTTGCTGTTCTTTATGTGAGCAGTATCTTTTCATTCTTGGTTAAGAAACTTACATTAATATTTTAAAACTGAAACAACACTCATTTCCTTTCAACACATCCTACCTTCATAGGATCAAGGTCACAGTCGTACTGCAATGAAGTTTAGTAGGAGAAGGATCCAAGTTAATTTTAGGAACTGTCAGACAAATTTTGCCCTCAGTTAGACCCTATGGACGTCTGTGGGAGTGAGAGGGCTTCTTCACAAGAAGCAGAATTACTCTGTTGTCCTTTCCTATTCATACAGTGCCAATCATCACAGCATCTGAATACTTTGCCAAATTAAGACAAAAGAAAGAGGACTAATGTCTGTCATGTGAAATTTTCTCTGTGTTCCTCCCCCACAGAGAAAACTTATGTGAATGCTGTGTAGGAGGGATGTTGTGAGAATCACATAAACATAAAAGGTAAATGTATGCTATAAAAATAAAGGGGAAAAACAGCAAACAGGCATATTTACTGCCTGTTGGGGGAAAAAAAGCTTACATAAATGAGCTTCTAGTTTGTTGACATGCTGTTCTCTGAAACAGATTTTCAAATCCCAGACCTGTTTTTCACTCACTGTAAACTTTCAGTAATGAACACTGGGGTCAAGATGGGAAGTCTAACAATGTGGACATAACAGTAGAAAGTATCATTATTATACACTGAAGAGAAAAAATAAATGTAAAGGACATCTTCTAATAATTTGAGTTATACGCTAAAATGTACAGTGATAATGTTTATATTTATTTAGTAAATTACAAAAGATAATCACTGATCCATAGGACAGGGAAACTGCAGCATCAGTTCATTTTGGGGGCAACCAATATCAATGCAGGCGAAAATCTTGTCAGCTATATTTCAAGATATCCATCCCAATATTTAGACTTATTCAACCTTAGGTCCAAATCCTCTGCTGATGTTAATTAACCCTGTGTTAATCAATGCCATCATTTCAATGTCCCTGTGAATCCATTGAGTAATATGGTGCTTGCTTAGAGACTTTGGTTTGCAGGCTGGCAGAAATTTTGCAGGTTCAAGGGACAAAATCCCACAATAAGGAGAAGACAATGCAGAGACCGGGACATACTCCAGGCCAATGCACATTACCAGTGAGATAATCTGACTGCTGCACTAAACATACAAAAATGCTGGAATGTTCGAATAGAATCTAGGCTAACATCTAACCAAACTGAAATGGCATTGTCTTAGCTAGGCAGAAAGCAGGGATGTTACAAAGTTCCTAGAGAGAATTAAAACAGCCCTTTCCCTAGATATAAACTCTGCACTCTGCCTGGTTTCTGTGACCACATTTCCACTGAACTCATAAGTGCTAGGTACCCTGATTTCAGCAATAACAGCTGTTTGTCCATAAGACAGGCACTGATGTGCACAGCTGTCAGTGCTGGTCTGTGCTGGTAGCTCCTTGCGCTGATTTCAGCTGGGGTAGAGGTAATTTTCTTCATAGTACAGGGCTACAATTTGGATTCTTGCTGAACACAGATTGTTAATAATACAGAGATGTTTTTGTTATTGCTGAGCAGGGCTTACATAGAGCAACAGACTTTACTGCTTTCATATTGCCACACTGGTGAGGAGGTTGGGGGTGTAAGGGAGGTTGAAAGGACACAGAGCCAGGATAGGTGACCCCAACTGACCAAATCACATCATCCTCAGAATATAAAGTGGAGGGAAGAAGGTGGAAGGGTGGGACCTTTGAAGTGATGGCATTTGTCTTCCCAAGTCACTGTAAATGTGAAGGGGCCCTGTTCTCCTGGAGATGGCTGAACACCTGCCTGCCCAGGGAAGCACTGAATTAATGCCTTGTTTTGCTCTGATTGTGTGAGTGGCTGTGGCCTTCCCTATTAAACTGTCTTTATTTCAACCTATGAGTTTGGTAGCTTTTACCTCCCTGATACTGCTGGTGGGGAGTGATGAGGGGCAGGCTGGGGCTTGGCTCCTGGCTGGGGTCAAACTATGAGAGTCCTTTACACAGAAATGTTAAGCTCTCTGCCATCAGCAAAGCTTGGACTTTAGCTTTTTTCCTCTCCTTTTTTCCCATCTCATCCTCAAAATTATCCCACTCCTACAATTATATTTCTTGTGTTTTGATCAGGTTGTTATTCCCTTAAATTAGATGTTCTCAACCCTTGCCTTTTAATTTACTCTGAAATGCAAACTTCATTTCCAATTCCAACACAACAGTTCTACAGCAAAACCCAGGGGAGCTCTGAGTGGGTAAGAAATAAAATACTAGATTCACTTTAGACATATATATATTTCATAAAGAAATCACACACAATAGCCTTTGGTTTCACAGTCAGGATTTTTTTATATTCTCCTACATTTAGACTTGCTCCATCACCAGAGCTGTTCAAGGCCAGGTTCGATGGGGCTCTAAACAGCCTGATCCAGTGAAACCCATGGCAAGGGAGTTGTAACTAGATGATCTTTAAGGTCCCTTCCAGCTCATGATTCTATGATTTGACTCACAGAAAATTGATAGATTGGACCAGGGCTTTAGAGTTTGGTAATTAAATTACTTCCCTGCCATTTTCTGCATGCACAAAGAGATTACCTGGTGATGCAGAGATTCTTACAAAGTATAGTCCAGTTGTCAACATCACCAGAAAAGTCAGACACCTTTCCTTGTATTAAGTTTCATAATAGGATATGATCTAAAGACCTCTAAAAATGCTGTTGAAGAAATTGCTCCCAAGCCTGGTGTCCTGGGTTGACTATATGATCCTTGTATCCCCAGTCGTCTGTCTTGCTTATGCCAANAGGACACCTGGTCAGACCTGGGGAGGTGGGGTTTATCATAAATCAGATCAGGTCTGGAAGGCACATGTGAGCAAATCCCAGGCACAAAAGCAGACTTATAAAGCAGTTTGCTCAGTCCTATGTAACTGAACTACATCTTCATCTACTCAGTTGTGAAGCAGAATTGAATTTGGGGATTGACCCCCAGACTGAGCTTGTATAACTGAAAGGACAATTTATCCAATATCTGAATTTATAAAGGGCTATTAAAAGAATGACCTGGATAGTTGCTTGAGCAATTTTTTTCATCAAAATGTTTTCACAGAAAGCCCACAGCACCAAAGGCATTGTGTGTCTGTGCATGCATGTGCAATAACATTTGTATTATTTTCTCCTACAGTCAGTGATTATGTATGTCTCTCAGAGGCTGCTACTGCATGTAACACTGTGACAAACAGAGCAGAAATCATTTTAAAAACACACAGGCACTGCTTATACTCCTCTTTTTTTACTCTTATTGCCTCTTATTGGCAATATCAATCTTCTACTAAAAAAAAAAGGATTTTATCGTCCATTTTTGGTTTTGTTGTTCTGTTTTGTTCTGTTTTTTAAGGTTCTATACCAAAGGCCCCTTTCTTGGGTTATGTTCTTATCCATTAGGGATTTATATGAACAAGAAATGTTTTCATATTACCAGGTATGGGACCTAAATGTCCTGTGACCTTCATCTTGATCTAAATTAAAATAGCACCACTGTTCAATGAATTATATTAAATTTGGTGGATTTTTTTTTAAATTTATAGTCTTTTAATTGAGATCAAATGATGATTTGTACCATGATTTTCATAAAACAGTAAGTGAATTAGAGGAACCAATTTAAGATGTTTCTAGAAAGTCAGCATTACAGAAACTCAAGAGCAAACCATGCTTCTTCCCTGTCCTCTCTTGAAAAATGAGAGGCCTTGGTGTGTCTCAGGTTATTGAGACAAAATAATGAACAATTTCTGAAATATGATTCTTTTTAATGCTGGCAACTTTGTCTACCTGCCTTTGACAACACAGCAGCCATGAGAAATAGCTGGATCTCAAATAATACAGTTGGTCAATACAAAAAAGGGCCTAGAGTTTAAGGTACTTTGATGTTATTTCATGTCCTTTGATTTGATTCATAAAGTGGTGGTTAGGAATTCTTTGTAGTATTCCTAAGCTCAGCTATATTTCCAGATGCTTTCCCTCCACTATAGCTCGATTTTATCTTGGGAACAGTACTTTTTGATTAGAGGGTGCCACTTTTAAACATCCATTTTTCAGGCATAGCTTACTGTTCAGGTTCTGATCTGTTGCCTTCTAGGCTGCCACAAGAATTGCTCACCAAAAAAAAAAATCTCAAAAATACTCTCTTTTCTCTTGTTTCTCATGTCTAAAGTATTTTATTGGGCAATATCAGCCACAGGTAATTTTTTGAATTATTTACTTTAAGACTTTGAAGAGACTTACCAAACAAAGGATTGATCTTTAAAAGTTTGATTTTTATACTTGCGAACAGCGATGCTATCCACAGCATGTTTATAGTTCTATCTTAGTTTTAAGACAAACTAGAGTTGAAAAGATGTTGGGTTTCATCATGGGGAAGAAGAAGAACAGATCTGGTGAGCAGATTTTGACTTCATACAAATTTCCCAGGGTTTACCAATTACCTTTTATTATGGAAGATATAATGAAACCTAATTTACCACAATATCATTCTGGATTGTGTTAAAATGCCCTAGGTTAGATTCAAGTCAACACTTTCAAAAGGGAGAGAAGGTTTTGGCTGATTTTATTTTAGGAGTTCGCAGTGATTTTTCCTGAGAAAAAAGAATGTGAGTTAACATTTCTCTGTACAGTGTTATTGGGTCATGTTTATAGATTAGGTTCATCAAACTGCACAATATTAAACAACTGACACAATAGCAAGCTCTTTCCCTTTTTTAAAGTGCTGTAGGCATATGTGTTAGAAAATAAAGATGGAGTCTTGTTTAAGAGAAATGACATGAGAATTGAAAACATAGGTGACAGAAGAAGAAGAAAATAAATACAGGAAATTTTTGAGGGAGGGAAGCTAAAATGAAATAATGAGCTAACGTGGCTGAACTTCAGAATTGATTTATCATTTTTAAATAAATAAAGACCAGTCTAAAAGTCTTTAAATAAATAAAGACAAGTGCAGGGTACTACTTAGGGAAGTGAATTTTGACAGATATATAATAACCATGTATGAGAAATAAGCACATATGAGAGTAACCTCATGAAGCCTATTGGCTTCCAGTCAGATGCTCAGCTCACTGAAACACAAATTTGGGCAACAAAATTACAACAAAATTACAAGTCTTCTTATAATTTGGATTGATGTTGTAATGATGATATATTCAAATACAAATGCTTTCAGTCCTGCAAGTAAGGCAAACACCTTTCTCCTTCACCCTCTAAATTAACCATAAGTTTAGGACATAAAATATTACTTAAAAATTAAGAATGAAGTCCTCAGGACTTTGTATCATTAAAAATGATGCATAGCTGAAATAAAGGACCACTTCCTTTTCTTGTTAGTGAGAGCACAGTTTCCACTCTTCCAGAGTCATAAAGCCAGAGGTCCATAAGATTGCAAGAGTAATAACAGAAACAAAAATCTAAACAAGTCCAAATGGAGCCATAAAAATGCCATTTTGCACAAACCAGCATATTTTCAAATTAATTCTCTGCAAATTACTGGATTGACACCCATTCCTTATTTTTCACCTGCAAATTTCCAAAAGCATTAGGGATGCTGTTGGTCCAAACCTGATGTAGTTTTTGTGGGGATCAGACTAAATAAGCCCTTGCATTTGTTCTGCCTTTATAAAAATGCTCCAATCACTTTTGTCAGTCTTTATTGACAAGTTCTTAAAACACACGAAATTATCTGAAAGTATTTGTACAAGTGCTTACAAGACAGAGGATTAAGTTCATATTTCTCTTTATTATTGCCTTGAGGAGGGGATACCCCAAAAGGATGTGTTACAGAATACACATGAGGCATCCTTCAAAAGGACAATTTAATGACATTTGCCTATTGTCTTGGGTAATGTTACTTACCTAAGTCACTTTTTGTGGACCCTCTGTGGCCATGTACTATGTTACTTCAAAAAAGTTTCACCTTATACATCACAAACAGGAAAAAGTGAGCACTAACCAAAGAATGGTGTCTGTGTGGTTCCTTATGTGCAAATAAAAATACCATTAGAAAGACCTGACATCCTCTAAAGAGGAGTGTTAGAAGTAATCTACTGTGTTGAATCATATAATTAAATTATTTGCCCCCGCATGAAGGTCTCTAAGTGCACAGGTAGAGCACAGTGGCCAGGCCCCAGAGAGGGAGAGCTCTGCCTCCATCTCTTGGTGACCGAGAGGAAGGGCAGCCAGAGGAGATTTTTTCTACTGGATTCTTCATTGATCCCAAAGCCAGATGAACAGATGCTTGAAGGGAGAGGACAGCTGTGCTGTGACACACAGGGAAGCACAAGTAGATATTCATTCATGTAAGCTTGTCTCCCAGGGTCTTCCCACCACTGCTGTGGGACCCACCATAACTGCAACCAGAAGCTGTGGTGCTGTTCCAAGAAAAGAAGAAGAAGAAATCTAGTTTGCAGTAAGTAATCTTTTCAAATTACTATCAGATGCTGATTTCCAGCCATTAAAACCCATATGGATTTGGCAGGATTCTTCAATATGCAGTGACAAAGAGGGAATCAAGAACAGAGAAAGGCCTTTGCAATGGGATATGGTATTTACCACTGAAGCCAACAAGGTTAGCAGCACAAGGACCAAAGCTGAATCCTGGTTGCAGCGTTAAAGGGTGCAGCTGCAGATGATAAGCACAGGAGACTACCCAGCTGCCTGGAACCAAGGCTACCCTATGTGTCTGGAGATGGTGGGAACACACAAACCCCTGGCACCAGCCCATGTCTAGCACCAGAACCAGGTGGGAAAGTTGCCTCTCCAATGCTGGTTGGCTCTGGGCTGAGTTAAAAAACTCTTGCCAGAGTGGGGATGACTGACAGGGTGATAGCCCATAGCACAGGAAGCTGCTCACCCTGCTCCTTTGAGTGTACAATAAAACTTCTGAGGCTGAGAGCTGCAAAACCTGCCTTACAGGGTGCTGAGGAAAGTCTCAGCCACAGATCAGAACCTCACCGCCTTGCCACAAGCTGCATAGCATAGGCAGAAATATACAGGATTAAAATCACATGAATTTCAAAAGCTTCATGTTAAACAACTTTTAAAGATATACCATGACCCTCTATTTCCATGACATAAATCGTTGCTATGGTACATCATGGTTTTTCTCCTTGAAAAAAAGTGCTTGATTCTCTCAGAAACTCCAGGTGGTCACCTGTATGTGCTCCCAATCCCAAGCCTTGCTGTTACTACCAACTTTGGAAGAGGAATTAAATACATTTTAAAAATAACAATTAAAAGAAATGGGCTCATTTAATTATTAGACATAAAATTCATTTCTTCACATTATACTGAACACATTGTCTGTACTTCTAATAGATAACAGATACCACCTAAACTCACAAAATAAGATAACCAATTTTATTGCAACACATCTACTGTGTTCTATATTTAGTTACAATTCTCCACCTGAAATATTTTTCTCTTTAAGAGGAGGGCTTGTATTCACCCATATTCTGCGGTTTCAAATGCTCAGAGGTTTTAAGTCACACCATATCATATACTGAATTTCAGCAGTATAAGCTCCTATAGGCACTCTAGTGCTATGAGGGGGAGGGGATTTGGGACTTCTCAACTACTAATATTTGCACTCTGACCTTTAGTTTCAGCTTAACTAAGATTTTCATGGAAATATGAAGTAGACCAGTTAAGTAAAAACAATATATAAAGCACAAGTCTTTACAATTTCATTTTACCTTCAGAAAAATATATGACATTATAAACTAAGCAAAACACAATGAAAATTACAAACTTCTACTTGAGAAAGCAATCAACGTGCTATTCTTACAAAATTTTTTAAGTAGGGAATTACCACTAAATCTCTATATAAGTCTCATTTACTGAGAACAAGCATATGCTTAAAGGCTTTCTTGACTCAGGATTTTTTAAAGTAATTATTTACTAAGAAAAAACAAAGTTTTAGGGACATCACATTATGATAATCCCATGATTTTTAAGGGTAGGGATGATGCAGTGGATGTCAATATTAAAGAGAAACATTAAAGAATTTGTGTATCAGCAAGCTAAGTAAAAACTATTATGCCATTGTTTAACCTTAATCTTGATATTTTTATTATGAATTTGTCAAGATTCATAACCTTGGGATTATCAATCACTAGAAACAGACATGTTCCAAATACTTCATGCTAAATGCCATGTCTTGAGAGACACAAGTGGAGTTTATGACTCCTAGTCTTAAAATCTTACTTTTGGTCCTTTCTGTTCAATGCCACTTAAAGACCAGAAATGTTTTGCTGCAGAGTGCGAAGATCACCTGGTTACTGAAGCAATTCTCCATCTCCTGCTTCTGTGCAATGAAACATTTTTAAATTTATTCACTCTAGCTACTAAAGAAGAGGAATGAAATACATTTAGCTTTAGAAATGGTGCTAGGCATTTTTTTCTAGCTTGGGATAAAGGAATATATTGGGTGAAATGGTAAAATTACACCATTTTATCACTGAGCTGTGATCAAGAGACCACCAGGACAGCTCAAGCCCATATGAAGCCATATCAAGCACTAGAGTTATAGTTCAGTTTGGTTTAGTAGCAGTGACATTTTTCTTCTGAGTCAACAGACTTTTGGTTTTTGGTGGCTTTTGGCACAAAATACCAGCCTTTGAAACACTGATTGCTCAGCAAAAGTTAACAGAAACAGCTGCAGAACAAGATGTCATTATCTCTGGGTCTTGCTCTGAGTAACCTACAAGAGCACTGCCATCTGTGAAGAGCAGTTCTTTAATAAGGGGACTTTTCAAGCCTTTGTTTCTGCATATAAACAAGCCAAATTATAAATGTCACTTGGGGAAATCTGAAAGTGGACTCTCTGAGACAGACTCTGTGTTTGTTCAATTTGCTGCTACTGCAAAAAAAATAAATCTCCCTACCAGTGAGATGCTGTAGCTCTAATCACATTTGCAAGCCAGCTTTCTATCCAAAGATCCAACTGAGGATGGTCACTTCTTCAACTCATTTGCTTTGGGACAAAGAGGAGTAAGGTGTGGGTGTAGGTGGTTGTTAGCTTTTTTTAGGTGTTCATGGATTTATGTATAGCAGCACAGAGAGGTCTATTTAATTCTTTAAATGCATCTTAATAGTGTCAAATAGCATTAGACAGCTTGATATAAAAAAAATCCCATGGCTGAAAAAGAACCATGGTATTGCACAGCCATAGCTAAGAAGGATTCAAGATTCACTTTTTTGTGTGAAGCAGACTATAAATACATAGAAATACATCTCTGTAAGTGCAGGACATTTTGCTGACCCATTTCCCAGCTGATACTACAAATATAAGTGTCTTTAAGCTGTTACAGTTCTGCTGCTTACAGAGAAAAAATACATATATGATCTGTGTTAAAAAAAAGTTTTAAATATTTCATTTTGTATCACATTGAAGTCATGCTGGGGCCATAAAAGAAGATCATGACTTTGTGACCAATATTAGGTCTTCAACTATTGAGTTGTTTTAATGTTAGCCTTTGATTTCTTTTATGTTGAAGATATGCAGGGAATGCTATAAACTGACTGTAATCTTGAAGAGTTCATGACCATGACAAGTTTAAAATGCCTGGATTTCTATAGGTAGAATATGAAGTTGACTGAAATTATATAGTCAACTAACAACAGTTAGTTGTAGTAGTAGACTTAATACTGGAAAATAAGGAACCTAGCTTCACGCCCCTTAAATTCAGTAGGAATTCTACAGATATTTAACCTCACAATATTGAAGTAAAATGATTTTATTAGATCTTTTTGGACTCTCTGTTGCAGAAGGCCTCCTCAAGTACATGTTGTTACAGATTTCCACAAGTTCTTTTATAATACATTTCTCCATCAATTTCTCTTTTTTCAAAAGACAGTGACAATTCTTTGGAAAAACAATGTAAACAGGTTTTAATTAATTTTTAAAAATGGTAATAAGGAAACCGTTTGGATTAAAAAATGCAAAGAAGCATGGAACAAAACACATAAACCAGGGAGAAAGGCCTGGAAGAAAAAGTCATTGAAAGCAATTGCAGGGCTCCAAAATAGGCACAAGGATTAGGCAATGGCCACAACAGAGCAGCTGAACATCTATTGAAAGGAAGTGGATTTATAAACAAGAGTTCAAGCAACAACAAGGAATGGCTTCAGTGCAGGAAACTACAGTAAATACAAATGGCTGGGCTCGTTCAGAGCTGTGGGGAACATTAGGAGAGTAATAAAAAGCAGAAGTCTTTTATTAATTTGAACATTTTAAGCATAGCATTTTCAAACTTATAGAATTTGGTATTTTTCTGACATCTGCATAAAATTATTTTCCTTCAATCCTACCCATTACTCAGTTTCCTGTTACTGTCTCCCTTTTAAGCCGAACACCTCTATGTAGCTACTAAATCAGTAGAAGACACTTGCTTTGACTGGTTTCATAGTTTTTGTCAGAGTGGAGCTGTCTTCCTAATATTAAGCAGGTTATGAAGACTCACAGTCTTTACTGTGATGTCATTAAGCTTCAACACATGAGTTTAAAGTTAAACAAGTCTTAAGATTATTTCCTAAATATGGATATTTTTCCTAATTGAGGCCTCAGAATAGCACTGGTGCTCTTTAAAGCCGTGGAAAGGTACTCAAGAAGTATTTTAAGCATTGCAATTAACTAATAAAAACACTGCTAACGCTTCATACATTTTATCCTTTATAATACTCTTTTGAGCACTATTTCTAAAGATAGGGAATATAACTTAGATTTCCATAAAGACTTCCAAATTGCAATGCCAATAACCTTTGGTAACCAAGCAGAGTTGCAGCTTCCTGTCTTTTTCTCCACAAGGATCAAGATCAGAAGAAAAGAGAAGTCATGGTTTTATGGGGAGAGACTTACAGGGAGACTAACACTGACTTTAGTCCTTGTGAGATTCAGAATCTGAAGCTCCTATCCCAGAAGACAAAAAATAAGCCAGACAACCATGGCTGCTACTGCCATGTTTTAAATTAGTAGTATTTTGAATTCAGATTCCCAAGAGCTGAGCTGGTTTTGATGTGCCTATGCTCTTACAGCTCTCATGAAAGCTAGCTTTTCTGGACTGCTTTCAATCCTTTTAATTTCAGCCCTACTAACATCCGCGTGATTTTGGCTTCAGTTTTTGTAGTATTCCACTTTGGGCTCTAGATGGGATACAAAGGTGTGTTGACCGCTTTTGCAAGGAGAATTGATACACATTGATGGCAAGCCACAGAACCACCTTAATGCAGCCTTGTGCCTTTTTGTACCATCTTGTCAGACTGTTTTAGTGGAGTGGTAAGTGCAGTAATGCCTCCTCTCCTGTGATATTAACATTTCTTGATTCATGGCATAGTTTGACAGGACCCAGATGCCAAATATGTATTTTTCCAGTGCTGTTGCCTGGGGGCGTATCAGGCTCCAGATTTCTAAGGTGCAGAAGGAAAGCCAAACAACGTTCTCTGTTGAGCCAAAATTTGGAAACTGTAGTTTGAAAAGATGGGACAAACTAACCGGCAAGACCTGGCGGGACTCAGGATTCAGTCAGATTTTCAGATCATCCTGGTCTTGATTCTCACGGTTGACACCGACAAATCCATGCAGATCCACTCTGGTTCTTTATTCGGAAATTGTGCACCAGGTGCCCAACATCAAAAAGTTACTTGGCCATTAAATTGCTGCCTCTCCCTTGGCTTCAGAGGAGAATGAAGTGTTGGATAGTGGTCTATACACTTTTTATTTTATTAAATCTATTTGGACATACCGATGCGGGAACCAGAATAAAAACAAAACCGCAGCCAAGCACCTCTAGCGCTTCACTCCTCAGCAGGGTGGCGTGTGGCTCCTGCCGTCACACGCTGCCAGCCCACTAGCGGGGATGCTGCCGCTCCGCCGCCCCGGCACAGAGAGACCTCCGNGCCCGCCCGCCTGCCGCCGCCTCCCTGCCTCTCCCCGCCGGCTGGGTGCTGAAGTTGGGCGGATGGCAGCGCACCAGCTGCGCTAGGGACGAGCCGCACCAGCCCTTCCCGGGATCGCTCAGCGCCAACTGCACGCAGCCGGGCGGGGGTGGGTAAGG